>CM060843.1:7107500-7637500 GCA_030762175.1 Metallyticus violacea
GAGAAGTATTCAAGCCTTGAATTTTTGAGTTTACTTGTAGCCAACATACCTAAACTAATCTGGATCTTGAAAAAGCCGATACTTGATAGAAGCTTTCAAAGCTCCAATTATTGTTTGCATTTTGCACAGTATAATGCAGAATATATACTGTCAATTATCATTTTATTTATTTCTTTTCTACTTTTTCTCAATAAATTGCCGAGTTACAATCTCAAAAATGAACATTTAAAACCAGGACAAGTCCACTTCATGCAAATTAAGAATTGGGAAGGACCGTTTTCAGCAGTTTACATCCTAATGGCATAGATAATTGTACTTTAATTGTAAGAAGGCGTCAAGATAATTAGTTTCCTTGTTTATTCCATCTCCTATAAAATTCTACGTCTCACCCTTATCTTATTTTTTCTAAATGCCGCAAACATTACCTGATAGGGGACAAAATGTCAGTGCTGATACTTAAGTGCAAAAAATAATAAATAATATTAAACGGCGCTTTTTTTCCTCCTTGCAAATAGCATTGCTGTTTAAAAGTATATTTGAATGATTATTTTCTTTTCAGTTATACTATCAACGTATTACATACACGTTTAGATATGCAGAGGGTGCCAAAAAAAAATGTATACACACTTCAAGCAAAGAAAAATGCTGCATTAACATAACAAAACTGAATTCACACAAACAGAAAATGATGAGCACTAATCATTTTAGACTGTAATGTGGTGATGTACCATCCTGTTAGAAGTAAAATTCCTCATTTCCCTAGAGCGTATTAATGCCGGGTAAGACGGATGTGCGTGTCATGTTCAGGTACACTGGGCCAGTTACTGTTCCTTCAAAAAGGAATGGTCCAATTAGGCCCCTAGTTGACAACCCACACCAAAAATTAATTCGTGTAAACTAACAACCTTTTCCAAAATAACGTATGCATTAATGTCACCACAGTAGACACAGTTATGCCGATTATCAATTTCGTTCAATTTAAATTGTGTCTCATCGGATCAAAAAACTTCCTATAAAGGCCTCATCCTGTTGCGCCATGTTCCGAAACCACTCACAGTACTGCATTCTTCGATCAGGATCATCTTCATTTAATGCATGCAAAAGTCTTGTGATGAAAACTTTCAACTTTGCTGTTTCAGTGATACGATGTTCGCCGGTTGTGCTAATCCCAGTCTCACGTGCACATTGCTTTGTAGATTTCTGCGGTGAGTGCTCAAAACATTCAAAAACCATAGTCGAGGACGCGGGGCTTGTAGCTCTGCTAGGTTTCCCAGATCTACCCGAGTGAACATCGCCATAGTACCATAATTTGTCTCCAATGCTTGCAATTGTTACTCGCGTTGCGGTTCTGTTCTGTACATACGTCTCCATTGCCTTTGAACTTCAACAACATTCTCGGTTTTCCAATACCACTTCAAATTGCTTGTTCAGACGATAATCTTGGTTCAATTTTGTTGTAGCAACGTTAGCATAACGTAATGTGTGTCGCATCTGTTTACAGAACATCATACGATAATCATGGCTTCATTTGTTCATTGTTGATTTACTTGTCGCGTAGCAACGCTAGCATAATGTATGTAATTCACATCTTTTTACAGAACATCATACTACACATTACTGTTGTTTTTCGGTCCAACTTTGAAATATATTGAATAGATATCTACTGTGAAAGTTTATATACGTTTTTTGGCACTCTCGGTATATTTGTTTAAATAATTAGTTTTGAAAATGTAATGTTCAAAACGTTTAATTAGTTTTTCGTTACTAGTTCCAGCTTGTAGTTTTTATTTTTCTTTCTTTTGACTCCCCCCCCCCGCATATATTACATATCTTAAGTGTCATTTTTGCCTTCCTTTTTCTGTCTTTTTAATGACCGAAAATCTGGTCTCTAATGATGATAAATGAGGTGAAATGATGAATAAATTTTGAAAGGTTGTTTTAAGGAGGGAAGGTAGCTTTGTAGATCTTAAGTTTACGTTATTTATTATTGATGAGGGGGAGAAAAACCTTTCAAAAATCCAGGAAGCCTAACCGCAGACCTCCCATTCACAAGTCTGTGCATTAACGACTTCGGCACCTTTATCGCTGAAAACCTGACATTCGAGATTCGAACGTCACCTCGCAACCATAGCAACTGCGTTAACATCTAAGGTATGAAGGTATGAAAATTGAAGGCTAAATAATACACGTGTAGTTGTACAGTATACAGTAGGAACAGCTTGTGTTGGCATTTGATGACGTTACTCCTAAATGCACTGGAAATCGGGTGTACTTTTCAGTGAATCCATGATATGGCGCTGTTATCGCCACAGCTAACATTTTTTTATTTAACAAACGGCTTTTAAACGCAAGAGATGCAGGTTCATTAATTAAATGTGAACTGCATTTAAAAAGCACTTTGGCTTCTCAAAATAAACTTTCAGTATTTGACACTGAAATAAAAGGTAATTATTATGTTAATTAAGGTGGGTAAATCGTAATTTTTACGCTGATTTTCGGTCTATTTGCTTATTGGTGTTTTCTGAATGACTGATTTTAATAGTATTAATACAAATTGAATTTAAATAAGAATGCAAAAGAAATACAACATTATTATTCTTGTGTTAACCATTTTTTGCGTGACTAATATTATTTTTTCGCTTAAATCTCTATTTTATGATTAGGTGAGAAAATATAGCGTTTCTGAAAATTACTGAGATACAAAACACTGAGTTAACTTGGAGCTAGCGGCGTAGCTTAGTTTTATAATTGCCGTTTATAGCTTTCCGCGCTTTACAGCAGTTTACCATATTATACCAATTACCCGATAACAAAGTGCGGGAAGCAGAGAGGTATATCGCCAATAAATGTGAATGGCGTTCGGAAAAATTACTAAGTAATATAAGCCATTATCCCAAAACAAATTTCGATGCACAAATACCTACTCGAGTTGTTAATTTTTGTAATTTTTGTACATATTTTATTACACAGGAACAGCGTAACATAACCTAAAAAGAATAATAACGAAGAAAAGATTGCGTGATTTGTTTTATCACTATTATTTTTTATTCGGTGGAGCATTTGCAGTGTTTTTAACATTTTCCAGTAGTTAAAGAGCATAGACTTGGGTTTTTAAATTATTTGATGTGAATAATTCAGAGGCATTCGATCAAGCATTTTGTATTATTCTCGTAGCTTGTTCATTATAAAATTATGCGCGGGCGCGAGTATTGCCAACATAAT
Source organism: Metallyticus violacea (assembly GCA_030762175.1). Taxonomy (NCBI): domain Eukaryota; kingdom Metazoa; phylum Arthropoda; class Insecta; order Mantodea; family Metallyticidae; genus Metallyticus; species Metallyticus violacea. The sequence goes on from CM060843.1 coordinate 7,110,723, forward strand.
CGCAACGGCCACCAACCTATTGATTTAAATTGTAGTATCAATAGTACGTATTTTATTCGGCAATAATTATTATTAGAGTTTCTATGGCAAACATATGCCTGATAGTTGTTTGATTTATTAAAGAAGTAGCAATTAATTATATCAGTTTGAATTTAATTATGACGTCCCCTTGTTTTAGCAGAACCAGGTAGTACAACCAATTTCGTGACATCAGCAATTCCGTGAAATACCCAAGCTACAATACATACAGAGGGTGCCAAAAAATGTATACTTTAAGCAAAGAAAAAACTGTGTTAACATAACAAAATTGAATTCACACAAACAGAACATGATGAGTACTAATCATCTTAGACTTTTACAGTTACAACAGTTGCTCAAAATGCCCACCATCAGCGTCGATACATTTCTGAGTACGTTGAACTACTGATTGAGCAACGTTTGCGAAAGTGTCCTCAGCGATTGCAGCACATGCCGTTTCAATTTCTTCCCGAAGTGCTGTCAGTGTAACAGGTTTTCTACGGTATACAACATCCTTAAGAGTTCCCCGTAGGTAGAAGTTCAACGGAGTTAGATCCGCAGAACGCGGTGGAAACTCAATCGGACCTCTTCGTCCTATCCAGTGCCTTGGATCCCGTGCGCGGTGCTTGTTGCTGTGCGAGATCTCCCAGATCTGCCCTTGTGAACATCGCATACATTATCACGAGTCTCAAATTTGTCTGGAATGCGTGCAATTGTTACTCGCGTTGACGGTTCTGTTCTGTACACACGTCTCCATTGCCTTTGAACTTCAACAAAATTCTCGGTTTTCTTATCCCACTTCAAAATTGTTTCCCGCTATTTAAACGATAAGCTTGGCTCCATTTTGTTGTAGCAACGCTATCATAATGTATGTGAGTCACATCTGTTTACAGAACATCATACTACACATTACTGTTGTTTTTCGGTGCAACTTTGAAGTATATTAAATAAATATCTACTGTGAAATTGTGTATACTTTTTTTTTGACACCCGCAGTATAATGGTGTGTAGTTTAAATCGCTGTTTTTATTCATTTGTTAGAATCTAATAAATAATTGTTTGCAGAGAAAGAGAGAGTTTGCTTGCCCCAGAGCTGAAAGCAATCCGCGCCTGCTTTATCGATGGACAAATTCCCCTCCTCTATCTACTCGCACAACTTTGATCAGTTCTATTACCCAATGAACACTAACGTGTATTACAGGAGTGGTTGGAAGTGGTGACCGTCTGCAGTCATACGTTTCTAACGTCTTTAAATGAAATTTACATTCATTCGCTCTGATTCCGTAATTCTTTTAATGTCTGCCCTCATTTTTCATTAATACTGGCGCATTCTGCAATAGCACAAAGACTCAGTTATAATAATTTCCTAACCGCAATCTGAGTTATGGTAACGCGAGGACAGAAATAATACTTGTACTTGCAACAGCGATCTGGAACTGACTATCCAAATGCAGCCTTCAGCGTGAGAACTATTTATTGTGACTGGTTGTCGTGACCTTGACCCTGTCAACTTCGGACGCAGGCCAAAAATAACTCTGGGTATTATTATTTTACATTTTTTTTAATTAAAGACAATGAACCTTTTTCCAAATGTTTAATAAATTCGAAATTTAACTTATAGAATTAGGCAATTGCTTATTTTTCGCTAATTGTATACAAATATATGGATCTTATTAAAAGATTTTAGGTTCTGATCACGATATTTTATGGTGCTATGCATTTAGTATAGGTAGCGCATTTTCTTGCATGTTTACCGTCACTTAAAAGAGTTACAGTGCGCACTGAAAAGAATAGAATTATAAAACTGCGATGAAAAATTGCCTAGAAAAGGAGATACAACTTGATTTAAAATGACACATGGCAGCCAATAAAGTTATATCGTAACATAGGAACATTCAGTACGATATAGACAGGCGGGGGGAGAGCACAGTTCTAGCCATTGGCGGTGAAAGTTTGATAGATATTTACATACATTGCAAAGTTCATAACCTTGTTATAAATGTCGAAATAATAGCAAAACTAACCTTGTTCTCTCCTCGTTTCTCTTGCTTTCTCTATCAGCACAGATTTGTTCACAAATAATATAGCAGTCCTTTATCTTTCTGTTGCGCTAACAAAGTATGATTTAAAAGCTAACAAATAATATGAGCTATGATGATCTTAAATAAACAAATAAATGTTTGTTATTGTTGCATATTGTTCCATAAAATATTTCTTTCCTCTTTCTGGAAGCGTGTTCGAAAGATTAAACTAAATCCCAAACCATAAAAATTAAGTAAACGAACTATTGACTTTGTAGAATTTGGGGAAATCTGTGAAAAGGAAACAATGAAATAAGTCTATAAAACCCCAGCAAACTAAACAACTAAGTTTCATACAGTTTATTATATCTGACAAACTGCTCCGGGTCAAATTGACTAGAAAATTGGAAAATGTTAAGAAATTTTGCTGGATTATGCATTACAGATTGCTCTACAAAACAACACTTTACAGAGTATTTCAATGCGACGTTACACTTATTAGTGCATTGTTTATAATTCTGCGTAAAATATAAGTGCATTCAGATTCAAAGGGTTTTACTTTTCTGTAGATTGCGTTAGTTTGGCGCTGAACATGTTCCTGCGCTCCGTTCTTAACATGTTCATTTTCATTAATCGGTGAGAAAGAGAAGCGCAACCCGCCATCCTGAGTACCACGCTGTGCTGGAGCGATTGCTTCGGTTTCTGTTACGATGTATCAAAGAGCAGCAGCTAAACACGCAAAACTCAAGTAGCACACGAGCTGATAAGAACTAAACTCAAGCTGAACTTGCTGAAAAGACCCCTAGGTATTTTAATGACTGGGTTAATGATGCAGTTAACTTCGCCAATTATGACGTGTACGAGGTTCAGTTCATAAGTTTCCCGCCTCGACGATAAGGATTATCGCCTTATCTGGTGTCATACCTTATCTGTTAAGTAAATAATTGCAGCTGTAACTTCCTCTCCGCTGTGTTCAGTTCAGATATAGTTGCATAAAAAATATGTAGAAGATTGTGACATGTTCAAAATGGAGTATCGACTGTTAAGTTCTTCACAATAGAAGGACTTACTCCAAATGAAATTAAACAGCGATTGGACGGTGTATGTGCAGTACGGACCTTGGAGATGTTCAGTCCTGAAAACATCGCTCGCTCTTGTGGAAGGAGAAATTATGGAAGACCGGTGGCTCAAAGTTACAGAAATAGCAGCAAGGTTGAGCATTCCTAAAACAACAGTCCTTCCAATTATTCCTGAACATTTAAACATGAATAAGGTTAGTGCAAGATGGGTGCCTAGACTTCTTTCCTCAGTCCAAAAGCAGACGAGAGAGAAGTTCTGCAAATCATTGTTACAGGAGATGAAACTATGGTCTTCTACACCGCTTCTAAAGGCCAAGGTCACTCACTCAACCAACAAGATCATGGCCACAATCTTTTGAGACTGTGAAGGAATACTCTTCATTGAGTTCAAGTAGAGGAACACCTCAGTAAAGGAGGAGTACTATGCTGACCTACTACACAGACTACGTGCTTCCGAAGAAAGTCATACTTAGGATTTTTACGCCCGAAATAATTCATCAATCCTGGCCGGGTTTGAACCCGCGATCTTGGGTTTAAAAGACAAGTATAGATACTACTATTCAACCAGAACCGGCTAGAGTTCTTAACAGTTTTGTTACTTCTTTATAAACATCCGAATTTAGGCTAAAAGAAGTAACGAATTTCAAGATTTGTAGGCAGGCACTAAAATCATTTCCATTAAATATTGCCCGCTCATTTAATACACATAAAAAACAATAATATTAAAACCCGCACATGTAATTCAGTGTTCAACAGTTGCTTGTTTAGCATTGGAAAGCTTTCAGAGAATGATTGGAATTTATTTAAAAAAAAAAAAAAGAATAGTTACATGGTGAATAAGAATATTAAAAATACTCGTTCTATATATGAGGTATTTTAATGCATCCACTTAAAAAAGCCTACCTGCAGTCTATGGACAGTTTGAGCATTGAAAGTTCTTGGTATCCTATTTGAAAATACTGCTTAAGCGATTTTGTTTTTCAGGACTGATTAATTCTGGATGTATAACCATTGGGTTCTGTTGACTTTGGCATTCTTGTATGATAGATTTTTTTAAAGGAAGCTGTTCTATAAATGAATTTGCAAAGAATGCTAAAATAAATGCTATGCTAGATAGTCGAAAGTGGATTGTTTACGGTTTATGTGCTAGGCAATTTAAAATATGTTTTATTTAACTTTTTTTTAATACAGTCACTATGTTTGGTGTAGTAATTTGGGGTAGTGATCAGGGATAGCTAAATGTAGACTTGATTCACAGGAATGTCTGCGAACAAATTCTGGGACTACTAAAAAACTCACCAAACGAGATTGCACAAGCCGAATTTGGTAGAATAGGGAATAAAGGAAAAATAATAACAAAAATTCTGAAATATTGGTTTAGGATTAAGAATTTAGAACAGAATTGCATTTTGAAACACTGTCTAGTGACGCAAGAGAAAGTGAGGGGAGGAAATACTTGGGATAATAGAATCAATGAGATTATGGGGAGGAAAAATGGCTTGGGAATGGTGTGATATGATAAAGTAAAAAAAGAGGTTTTTGGAGAGAAATTAAACAAAGAATTGATGATATGAAAAGACAAGAGGTGTTGGGTAGCTTTAGTAGTAAAAAGTCATTGAGGGTTTAAAAGGGCTTAAAGGAAATACGGGGTAGAGAGAATTATGTGGATGAAGGTGACAGGTGGATGAGGGAGGGAATCGCGTGGGCCCGGACAGGGGTAGTGAACCTGAAAGGAATAAGAGGAGGTTTAAATATAGAGGAATGTTCGATGTGTGGAATGCAAGACAGTTACTGGCATGCAATTGTGGAATGTAGTGAAACTAAAGAAATAAGAGCAGAACTTAGGATTGAGAAGTGGGATAACTTACCAAGGGGGAAACATGTTGGGCAATATGAAAATAAGGCAGAACGGAGTTTGGGAATTATTTAGGTAGAGTTAAAAGAAAATGGTTGAAGAAAACAAGTAAGAAACGAGGAATCACATGGGCAGAAACATATTTTAAGTTGGGTTTTGATTGAGTTAATTGGGTAGATGTAAGTTCATAGTCCCTTGGTCTAGTGGTTAGCATTGCTGATTGCGGGCTAGGAGGCCCGGGTTCGAGTCGCGATACGTACTTAAGAACTTTTCTAAGTTAGGGACGACCTGGAATGGGGTTTACCCAGCCTCGTGAGGACAAATGGGAAGCTGCCTGATGTAGAGGTGGCGCGATCTTCGATCTAGTAAGCTGCGATAAAGTGATCAACGGGATGCGGTGTGCCTATACATGCTCCCCTGCAATACTGCACCCTACCAATTATATCGTGATGGAGGTAGAGGACGCAGCGGTCGTCGTGGTAAAGCTCAGGCCATATGGGACTGTAAAAGGCCATAGAAGAAGAAGAAGAAGAAGAAGAAGAAGAAGAAGAAGAAGAAGAAGAAGTTGCCTGATAGTTGAGTAACCGTCAGGGGAAAAATATTTGGGTCACTTAGTTACATAGCAACTCGGGAAGATTTACTAGAGCGACTATGGTTGCATTTTCTTGTGTAACTGTGTGTAACTGAGTGATTGTAAAGAGTTGTGCGAGCTTGTATTATTAAGTGCAAATAAATTCAATATAGTTACTAAGATAAACTTAAATATTAACATGGAAAAAACAATACGTAATGTAATTTGCACATTTTCTGGTAGATAACTACAAGATCAGCCCCTCGTATCTCGGTAGACGATAAAAGCGTTGCACCAGTGTATGTTAAAACGTTCATTCCAAATTAAATTTTCATTTTGCACATACAAATCTCTTTCAATTTTTGGAAATAGTACAAATATTTCACACGATTAGGTTAGTAAAAGTGAATTATACACCACTACCAAAAAACGACAGCCTATGATGTAAATATGTCTGCACAGGAATGGAGTTTTAACCCTCCTGGAGCTAAAGTATATTTCAATAGTTCCAAATAGAAGATAAATGCTTTTTAAGTGACATATCAGCAAGCAGGTAAGCAAATCGGCCAGTTTTAAATGTGACTTAAAGTGGGAGGAAGCCTTTAGCATTTCTCCTAAGTTCGTATTTTACCCATTCCTGCTTCTAGGTTATTTTACATATTAAATGATACTCGATATAATCCGAAGATCGCAAATTGCATATAATAATTGTGTTTGAGAATCACGCCGCTAATGACTGTGGAACTGGACATCTCCGTGAAGGAGTGTTCCTGAGCAAATCTACGTCAATTGATGAGTTGAAGGACTGCGTCGCACACACTGTGTCAGATATTCAAGAACACTAAATCACAGCCGCTGTATTACTTAAACAATAGCAGACATATAAACATTTAGGATGAAGACAATGGAAACATTCTAATTTGTTGTGCTATAAGCCAGTGCCAAAAAGTTTAAATGGTATAAGAAATTAATAACATATCAGTAATTAAAGCTACTTCATATATTTGAAAAACCTGTATACTACAACGTTTGGATTAACTTTCTCACACACCTCCTGACAACAGAATTATAGGTATGTGAGTAAAAATTTGGCTTCTGTATTATTATAACTAACCATTACCTAACTTTCTTAATTTAATTTTTGGCAAAGCTCTAAAGCGGATCTCAGATGGAAAACCACATATCTTTTGAACCTTCAGAATTATATGGAGAGCAGTTTCGTATTTAAATTAAGTTGCTTAAAACTGGTCTGTGTAGATAGACTATCTTACAGAGCCTTCACGACAGGATAACTCACTTCTCCGAGACATGAAATATAACCAAAATAGCTTAATTATAGCTCCCAAGAGTGGGCATTGCAAGGCAACAGGTTAAACCGTCCAGTTGTTAGGTGGGCAGGGAGCCACTTGATAGATGTGTCTGGCCTAACGTCTCTTGATTAACGCTACCCTAATGATAATTCTCACGCTTTGCAGTATCTCTCCGGATTTTTGGCCCTGATTCCGTCAGTGCCAAGCTTGATAGTGAAATAGACAAGAACCATTACTGGGAATTCGGTTGCAACAGAAGACAAAATATATGGCATTTTTGCGTGTAATTTAAGAACGTGCTCTAGAAAGGTTTTCTTTCTTTATCTGGTTATTTATTGTTGGTTTCACTGTGCTGGTCCTTACATGACAGCGGTGGGTTTCCGATCACGTAAAAGTCGAAGTATTGAATAAGAAAAGAAGAGCGACCAGTACTGGAGCTACATGCAGGTGACAGCCTTACGAAACTGGGGATGGCGATCGCATTAAGCCGCATTTCTCGCAAGTTTTATACGCAAGACACACTACGAGGTTAGATCCATAAATTTCCGACCTAACCATTTTCTACGTATGATAAAAACAAGAACTATATTTCACTTTTCAATGTTGCAACACACTTCTCACCAATTTAAATTAATATTTCAACACCCCCCCCCCCAAAATTGTCAGAAGTCTTGTCTGCAAAATGGGCATAAACAGCATCCATCACTTCCGTCACACTTAAATTTCCTTCCTCGAAGATCCTTCTTGAGTTCTAAGAAAATGAAATAGTCACAGGTAGCTAGATATGGGTTGTAGGGTGGTTGGTCGATCTTCTTCAAGCACACCGCCACTCAGCTTTCCTTGCCTTTTCTCTTTGATGGAAGCACGTACTCCGTGCATTAGGCCAGCATAGTACGCCCCATTTACTGTGGTGTTCCTCTCCTTGAAGTCAATGAAGAGTATTCCTTCACAGTCCCAAAAGATTGTGGGCATGATCTTCTTGATTGACTGAGTGACCTTGGTCTTTAGAGGCGGTGCTTTGCCAGGTTTACGCCACTCTATTGATCTTTTGGACAAGGGATCATAGTAGAGAACCATAGTTTCATCTCCTGTAACAATGGTTTGCAGAACTTCTCTCTCGTTGGCGGCAGAGATCCAAAAATGCCTGACAACAGATGACTGGTTGCTGCTTTTTGACTGGGGAAAGAAGTCTTAGGCACCCATCTTGCACTAACCTTAATTATGTTTAAATGTTCATGAATAATTCAAATGACTGTTGTTTTAGAATGGCCCAATCCTGCTGCTATTTCTGTAACTTTGAGCCGCCTCTCTTCCATAATTTCTCTTCCATAATTTCTCCTACCATAAGTACGATGTTTTCAGGAGTGAGCACCTCCAAGGGCTAACCTGAACCGAATGTTTTTGCTCCAACTTTGAAATATATAAAATAGTGTGTATACATTTAGGCACCCTCGGTGTAATTATTACAATTTTGTAAGCTAATTTTAGTTGATTTATATTTTAATAATTATTTAATTGGTATAATAGTACTAATAAATATCACTGGAAGGTCAACTTTCCAGACCAAATTCGTGAATTTATCGGCATTCTTAGACCCTGTTGTGATGATTTGTAAATTCTTGTCTCTCCATTTCTCTCTTCTTCTAAAATAATGTTTTCTATCAGATGACAAAGATATCATTCCATAATGTTTGTTAGCTGCACCGTTGTTCTATTGTTTTGAAAAAGTCTTTACTCAGATGTTAGTTTATGCTATTTCTGTTAGTTTTTAAATGTGTATAATAGAAAGCTAATCGAAGAAGTAATTGTTGAAGTAAATGATATACATGAAGTTTTTTTTTTTTTTTTTTTTTCGGAAGGGAGAAGAGATTGTATGTCTGGAATAATCCAAGATATGAAAGCACAATATCATAAAATCGCAAATAAGCTGTGAAACAGATGCTTTTGAGTTACATAGACATATTCCAATAATATATATAAAATATGTATACGCTACCCTGGTACCTGGTTTCCTAAACCAGGGCGTGTATATCAAATTTTCCATTTATTGTTATTATAACGATACAATTCAATAATATTTTAATACATTATTTTACAGATTTTCCTAATAACTAGATCAAAATAATATAATGAAACAATAAACAAAAAATAATTAATTGAACCACAATATAAATTTACTTAACTACTTCCCAAATTAATCTTCCAAAATCTACAAAACTACCAAATTAACAATTTAACAATATTACTGGGAGCCAGTAGGAATTATAGCTGGTAGCCAGCTATTCTATCCTTTAAATTTATTCCATAACTATACAACTATGCTATTACTAACCACTGGTTACCAGCGGTATGTACTGGTATCCAGTACTCGGCAGAGATTATCTTAAATTGGACATTATCCTTAATTGTTTCAAATCTCCTTAATTTATTACAATCATAATAATATCCTTCTCTTCGACAACTTACTTCACTTAAAGTTCATTTATCACTATTAATCTTTCCTACTCATTTCATTTATTTGTCTCAACACTTGAACTCATTAAACACTATCACCTCGCTTCCACCATATTACTCTCCATCTTTTCTTCCCAACCATTCCTTCTTCCATCTCGCTTGATCCTCCTGGTCCCCTGATTGCACCATTTGTTGCGCTCAGCTCCTCCTCTCCGGACACCACTACTCCATCCTCCATCTCCTGCCGCGGCTCATTTCCGTGTATCTCCAACACCCTTCCTTCTCCTTCTGTAATCTTCCTTCTTCCATCTTCTTCCCGAAGACATATTCCAATACACTAACCCTGAAGCTGAGCGTGTTTACAGGGAAAAAGAAACCCAGAAATGTTGGGGAAAGTGTAATAATATTGAAATTAGAGCCCTGATTGCCCTCCTGGTAACTGGAGGTCTTTTGAAAAGGAGTTTATGTGATGTCAAAATATTATGGAGAAAGAAATATTTCGAGCAACAATTTTAACCAAGATATTTTCTATATTTGGGTAAAGATGGTTCTTAAAAAAATATAAATCATAGTCTCAATCTTGTGATAAAACTTGGTTCGACTTTTTTTGGAAGTTATTGTAATATCACTGTAGATAACACATCCTTGGAATTGTGAAACCATTTACTTCGAAACCTACTGACACTGATAGAAACCGTCCGACAAAATAATTTATTTCCAAAAACTTCATATCAGAGTGAGGCAGGGAAGAAAAAAGTTCAAATTTTAGTTTGACTTGATTTCTGTGTACCCAAGAGAAGTAAGGTCATGGGGCTGCTTTATACATTGCATCGAACATCAGTTGTTAATATTGAAAATGCAAATAAGTCTGAGATTATTCAGAATTACAATAACGTACTATGTACATAGGGTTCCAAAAAGTGTATACACACTTCAAGCAAAGAAAAGAACTGTGTTAACATAACAAAACTGAATTCACACAAACAGAAAATGATGAACACTAATAATGATCTCGATGTGTCTTCAGCGATTACAGCACATGCCGTTTCAATTTCTTCCGAAATGCTGCCAGTGTAGCTGGTTTTCTACGTATACAACATCCTTAAGAGTTCCCCATAGGTAGAAGTCCAACGGAGTTAGATCCGGAGAACGCGGAACACATGTCTCCATTGCCTTTAAACTTGCCTTTACCAGTTACGTAGGAACACTATCATAATGTATGTGAGTCACGTCTGTTTACAAAACATCATACTGTTATTTTTCGGTTCAACTTTGAAATATATTAAACAGATATATACTGTGAAAGTGTGTATACATCTCAATGGTTATCAATGTAAAATTATCCATTTCTACTTGAGTTTTACGTTTAAATGATTATTTTCGAAGGTACCAGTGTTCCATTATTTAAGATTTCCCATATAAATACAGGGAGTCTGGGAATCATCTTAGCTGGCTACAGTAACAAAAGAGCATAAGTATTTCAGTTTGCTAAGCGTGAAGCAGTCAGCGGCGCCTATATTTCTACTTCACTTCCTAAAACTGTATACAATATAATGATTCTGAATAATAGTAATTATTGCGAGAACTATAACGTTTCTAGTTTCAATGCTAATGTTTTCCTTTACATTCTGAAAAGCTTTTATTTACGCTAATTTCGGAAGTGATTTTGTCAGAGAACATTTACCCATTTTGTGTAGGTTTTTCTTTGTTAAATCTGTACTTTTTTCACTGATAAGGAAACTCATATCTGTGCAAAATATCTTAATTACTGTTCAGCACTTTATCAGTAAAGTTTTGAATAAACTCCTTCGCAAAAGACGAACTGGTTCGTATATGAAATAATTTACATATTAAACAGTCATCACTATCTTCGCAAATAAATGTATACTACTGTGAGACCGGCTACGGTACTCCTAATAGCAGAAAAGTAAAACCGCGTGACAACTAAGCCGTATGTCTAAGTGCATATCCTTAAATAAATACTTCTGTAGTGCGCAGACATTTGTTGAACTTTAGAACCGCAACGCAGTTAATCGGGAGCTTGGTTGCTAAGTAACGTGCAGGGAAGTTAATAAAAAATATGTTATCTTCATATAAATCATCCTGTTTCATTTCAACAACTCACTTGTGTTTAAATGAAAGTTTTAGACCATAAAAATAATTGTTTACAATTACTATATTAATCATGTATATGCTGATAGGAATTGTAATAACTAATTAGATGTATAATTGATGAAAAACAATCTAAATTAAATTCTCCCATATCTTACATTGAATATGTGACTAAAAGAAAACGTTACGTTTGACTAAAGCAACCATTTAGTTTGGGTTTCGCTTTCAAGCAATCCACGAGACCCACTCAAGGTCAGTTATAACCGTTTGGAAACTGTAGGTGTCTGCAGAATTCCTTTTCCTTTACTGAATGTCCATGTGATATTTCAGTCATACTTCGGTAAATTAAATAAAGACAAAGATAAAGGTTTCTTGCTTAATGTTGTAGAGAATTAAAAAAAAAAAACATACTTGGAGTTGACCCATCTAATAAGAAGATAATCGACAAAATAATTATTAATTCAAAACTATAGCATCAATAATGCATAAGAAAATAAATCGAATATATCACCTTTAAACAGAGGAAATGTTTTAAGGTATCTGTGAACATTCGCCAGTAAAATTGTAGTTGTACTGTGTAACATAATTGTTATATTCGGTATACACAGGTCTTGCGGGGCCGAACTAGAAGTCATCTGTATTTACTTTTGACTTGTGTGATAATTCATCTTGGAGCACAAATCTGAAAACTAAAAAATATTTGTCATACTAATTTGCAATTTGGCCATGATTATTTTTAATTTTTTATGGGGGGGGGGAAATTGTTCAAATATGTGTAACCATGTTTTTAAATAGGCTTTCACGCCCATTTTTACTACTGAGGTACCACAGGCAGTGGACACTGATTAACATGAGATGAAATGAAATATTGGGAAAGGATTTTTTTTTTTTTTTTTAAGGAAGGAGACGTACTAGCCCTAAGTTTAGGGAACCTCCTCGGCATATGCCATTTATGAGGACTGAGGAAAACCTGGGGGGGGGGGAACTCAAGCATGGAGGACGGTCCCGGATGAATTCGAACCCCAGACCTCACGCGCACAAGTCCACGCCATAACGACCTTGGGCACCCATGGCGGTATCACTGTTTTATAAATCATTATATTCAGCTAGGGTGGTTTTTTTTTCCAACGCGGTGAACAAATGATATATCGGCAAAGGGTGTTTTTTTTTTTTTTTTTTTTTTTTTTTTATAAGGAAGGAAACGTTCCAGGTCTAAGTTTAGGGTACCTTCCGGCATTTGCCTATTGTGAGGGCTGAGGAAAACCTGGAAAAAAACTTAGTCAGACTTTCCGCTCACAAGTTCACGCCTTAATGACCTCGGCCACCCGTGGCCGTATTCTGCGAAATATGGGGCTTTAAATTGATGTATTTTAAGTGAATCGAAAGTTTTTTTCTGTATAAAGCTGGAGACTAAGTTAATAAAAGACTGAAATTTTGGAAAATATTTTGCTTGAAAATAGGGCAAGGGATGTCTTATTTAAAAAAAAAAAAAAAAAAAAAAAAAAAAAAAAAAAAAGCAACCATCTTTATATGCTGTACAATATTAAAAATGTAAGACAATTTTTTTAATTTTTCGCCCTGCCACTACAAAAATTCTCGCCCATGTAACATTGTTATGTACGCAAACATTTTAAATGTCCATGTTCAACACTTTCGCTCCGAGCAAGCTGGCTGGTATTTGCATCTTTCCCCAGCTGCTATACCGACACCAGTTTAAAATAATGTGTGTGCTGCCTTAATTAAACAAGCGATGAATTTGCTCGCGATGAGGATTTTCCACGTACACAAACGCATTAACAAATATGTACCCTGGGAATGTTGTTTATGTTGACTGGTTCTGGGTCCAACTACGGGCAACCCCAGCGATGATAATGATGACGGGCCGTCTGATGCGAGTCACTACTGCTGATCAAACTTCTGCTTCTGTCCTCTTGCTGCATAACAAAGCACCCCAGTTATCGATGAGACGCTTTTAATTTTCTGCACTGAACGTTGAGTGGACAGAAATCATTTCTGTGCCAGCGACGTTCAAGATTTTTTTAACAGCACTCTTTCACAGATGTCGAATATACAAAAACAAGCATCCTCATGCCATAACACCACGAGAGACTTCTAGATTTCATTTTCCCCTCGACTGTTGACTTGCCGAGCTGGATTTACGTTTTCTGGCCAGTGTAGAGAAAGAACCGGTAAAATTATGAACTTTTTTTCTTTATTTCTTATGTCATAGCTTTAATTTTTTATTTACATCTAACTTTTCCAAAAATATTTTTAGAGATTTTCAGGTTTCTTGATCATGTTATATAAGAATCACTTTTATTATTATTATTATTATTATTATTATTATTATTATTATTAAAAGCATACTTTTGGAACATATATTTGCTAACTATTAAACTCTTGAATTATTTTGGATTTAATTTAGCATTTATAGGCAGATATTATTAATTACATCTTCAACCACTGATATTTTTTAGTAGTAGTATATGTACTTTTATTTCAGCAATACATTAAGTACAACTGTCCCTTGGGCCTTACAGACATACAGACCGGCAAAAAATGTATAAACACTTCAAGCAAAGAAAAAACTGTGTTAACATAACAAAACTGAATTCACACAGACAGAAAATGATGAGCACTAATCATCTTAGACTTTTACAGTTACAACAGTTGCTCAAAATGCCCCCCATCGGCGTCGATACCCTTCTGAGTACGTTGAACTACTGACTGAGTAACGTTTGCGAAAGTGTCCTCAGCGATTGCAGCACATGCCGTTTCAATTTCTTCCCGAAGTACTGTCAGTGTAGCTGGTTTTCTACGGTATACAACATCCTTAAGAGTACCCCATAGGTAGAAGTCCAACGGAATTAGATCGGGAGAACGCGAAGGAAACTCAATCGGACCTCTTCGTCCTATCCAGTGCCTTGGATCCAGTGCGCGGGGCTTGTTGCTTTGCGAGGTCTCCCAGATCTTCCCTTGTGAACATCGCATACGGTACCACGAATCTCGTCATATTTGTCTGAAATGCATGCAGTTGTTACTGGAGGTTCTGTTCTGTACACACGTCTCCGTTACCTTCAACAACATTCTCTGTTTTCCAATACCATTTAAAAATTGCTTTCCGCTATTCAAACGATAACCTTGACTCTATTTTATTGTAGCAACGCTAGCATAACATAATATGAGTCACATCTGTTCAAAGAAAAGCATACGACAATCTTGGTTTCATTTGTTTATTGTTGATTTACCCGTCACGTAGTAACGCTATCATAATTTATGTGAGTCACATCTGTTTACAGAACATCATACTACACATTACTGTTGTTTTTCGGTGCAACTTTGAAACATATTAAATAGATGTGTACTGTGAAAGTGTGTGTATACATTTACGGCACCCTCGCACACACGCACACGCACACACACAATTTACTTGCGCCACACGTTTTCTATGAATAATTTTATATACATATATACAAACATGAATAGAGCCCTTACCCATGATCCCCCCTTTTGCTTTATTCACCCACCTTACCCTACTCCCCTCTCTTCTCTATAGCCATTAAACTTGTTTTTCGGTCTTCTCTAGAAATATTCCCAAATTACGTATCTTTCATATACGAATATTTCCCTGCAAATGTTCAAACTTATGTTGTAATTCAGAAAGTGTGATGGTAAATGCTCATTTCTTAAAATCTCCGTTTCCCTGCATTCTGCCAGAATATGCCTCCAGGTATCGCTTTCTCCGTACAGTAGGCAAATTCTTTTCCCGAGAGCATCAACTGTTTTATTTCCTTTCCAAGCGCCGAATCTGAACCATGCGAGACCACTATGTTCACATACACACACCTCTAAAGATTCTTGCAAGACTGTCCTCTCTAATGGTACCAAAAGTCTAACGGGTGGAAGGGGGTTAAAGATGCCAAGACGAACTTAGCAGTGGTCAACCAAATGAGATAACCACGTCACAAATGGTGAAGAAATGGTTATTGGGTGATCGTTGACTCAAAAGTGGGCGAGTTAGTAGACATTGTAGGCATTTCAAAAAGTGCTGTATATGGCATATTGACTAAAAATTTGAACATGAGAAAGCTATGCGTAAAATGGGTGCCGCGTTTACTCACAATGGAACAAAAACAGCGTCGTGGGGATGTTTCAATCAAGTGTTTGGCGATGTTTCGCAGCAATAAAGCTACTTTTTTGCGTTGATTCATAACCAACTGTCGATTACTTCACACCTAGAGACGAAGGAACAGTCAAAACAATGGACTGAAAGCGGAGAATTGGTTCCAAAGAAGGCGAAGACAGTTCCATCTGCAGGCAAGGCCATGACGTTAGGTTTTTTTTAATGCACGTGCGATAATTTTTATTGTTTATTATCTTCAAAAAGGAAAAACAACCAACGGCGAGTATTGTGCAATCTTACTGCAGCGTTTGAGTAATGATATCAAGAAAAAATGGCCGAATTTGTCCAAAAAGAAAATTTTGTTTCATCAAAATAATGCGCCATGTCACACATTCGTTATCGCGAGGGCCAAAATTAATAAGTAAAATTTCGAATTGCTTCCTCACGCACCATACTCGCTAGATTTAGCCCCCACGGATTATTTTCTTTTTCCAAAGTTGAAAAGTAGGTTTCAGTGGTAAACGATTTGCCAACAGTGGAGTCTGGGGTTGATGATTATTTTGAGGAACTCGAGGAATTTAACCATAAACATGGTATCGAAGCTATTGAACATTGTTGAAAAAAGTATATCGAACTGAAGAAGACTATGTAGAGCAATAAAGATAGTTTTCCCATTTTTTTTTCTTTTTTAAGTCGGGTACTACTGGGTCTACCCTCTACACCCCCGATGTTACACACTGTAGTCCCTAAAGAAAATTACATTCTAGACTGTAACAAGGGGCTAGTTTTCATCGAAACAAATAATTAATAAATATTGTAATAATCTTGTGAAAAACCAATCATTGTGAATACAATACCTTATTATGAGGTTCTTATAATTGCTCTCTGAACACTGTACAGTGCAATCGGTTTCAATTAAGATTGGTGTTATGCTGGTCCTGTTAGTATTATAAAACACTGTCAAGGGAAGTCTTTGAAAAGTGTCGACAAGAGTATCGTGCCGAAAGTTTGTAATAATGTTTGTGAAAAATACCCAGAGTAGACAATTAAATACCTTGCAAACTAATAGTGCTACTTCCGCCATGCACAATACGTCAGAATAGAAGTAACGGTGAAAGAATTATAGAGTGTGAAACTGTGAAAAGATAAAAGATTAACTGCGGGAATACAGTTCTTAAAGAAAGGAAATTCCTAAGGTTGTAGGAAATATTCTATAGTTTACTACATCTCTAGGTCAGGATTCAAACAACACACTGCCAAAGTGTATTTACACGTTCCGGCGAACTATCAAATCTAATCATTCATATTCCACTTATCAGAAACAGTAATGCCTGCATGTAAACGTGAATATTTTTAAAATATTATTCTTCTAGTTGGAATTAATAAAACTTAACATTATTTATCAGTTAAAGTTGGAAAATAGTTGATAAAATGAACCAAAATTAAAATAAATTTAAACATTTGGTATTTACAATATAGCAGAAAATATGTATTTCAAAATGACATCCCCAGAAGTATCAAGTTTTATTTTATTTAAGACCTGGTGTATTTATTTATTTGATTGTTTGTTTATTCTGGCAGAGCTAAGGCCATTAGGCCTTCTCTTCCGCTCTATCAATTTAATAATAATTATATGAAGTTATAGCGACAATATTACATTCACAAAATTGACAGTAAAGTTGACAATACTCGTATATATATAAACCAATTATAAAACTTGATGTATACAAGCAAATGTATGCTAATACATATATGTATATATATATATATATATATATGCACAATGAAAAATATTAACTTAAGAAGAAAAAAATAAGAAAATAAAAGAACAATAATATACAACAAGCACCAGCAATAACAATTTATACATATATCAGCCTACGTAAATCCTGAAAGTGGAAATAAAGATACAAGCAAAACATAAAATTAAACCCTGACAATACTATGAAGGAGATAAAAACATTTATGATAATAATAAAAATAATAGAATGAATAATTCTACTGCAGGTAAAACAAATAAATACATGCATTGTAACAAAAGGAATCTAAATCTAGGGTAATCGATTATTTGTAATAATAATAATAAACAATTTCTTATGAAATGTTCCTAAAGTTCGGCATTCTCTGACATCCCGTGGCAATGCATTCCAGAGACGCGCAGTGGTGATGATTAAAGTGATGTTCGGTGTAATGTAATAATAGTACGTGCTGGGATTCAGAACGTGTGTTAAGATTATGAGAGGAAAATAGATTTTGAAAACGAGAAGATAGATAAGATGGAGAAGATGTATTTATACCTGTCTCTGAAACTTTGCTAGAATGAAAAGACCAGTTGTGTTTCAAATTCAAAATAAAAAAGGAGAAAAAGCATAGTAATCTTTTTCCAAAGTTCCACTTTTACTGTAAATCTCTTAAAGTCCTTGAAACTTTATAAGCTACTTCCATGCTGGAAAGGTAGAAGAATAACACTTTCCGTGAGAATCTTTGTCACATAAATCAAGAGGTCATAACACCGCTGTCCGTTGTCTAGAACGTGTCAGGCAGCGGATATTCCAGCAATATTTATGTGTGTCTCATAGACTTTTGCCATTTGTTTTTTCTGGCCATCTCTACTTAGCTGTAGTCTTGGGATGATGATTGTACATGCGTACATCCATGTCACTCTTGAGTGAATAATCGCACTGTACTTCTAAGTTATGATGATGCCCCAGTGCCTAACAGACAGGAATGAAAGACTGAAACTGTGTAATTGGATGCGGGTGTTCTGTCGAGTGGCGCAAGCTCATCAAAAAACCATCATCTCCATGTCATGGCTGACTCTACCTGATGACAAATGTTCGGATAAGCGTTCTGGTCATAGGTTTTTGTAATGGTCATTCTATACAGGTAACCCATCTTTCTGAAGATCTCGCTTCGGCATAGAACTGGTATGAATAGATGAGCTCTCAGTTTGTGCGGTCAATATGTCTACACTCTGATTAGATCCTAAAGTCAGTCAGGAAAATAGTTATCATATCAACTCCTGGTAAAGACTCATTTATATAGAACTAACACATTTTTTTTTTATTTATTTCAAAACGAATGATGCTAACATGATTACCTGAGAGACCGGTCCTGTAGCGGATCTGCAACCCTGTATGTTGCCTGTTGTTTGCTTTTTCCGTTCGAGGGCCGCCTATATCAAACTTTCCGTTGGTGGCACCATTCGGCCATAAATGCCACATACTTTCATTCGTATATCTTTTTCGCGTTATTTCTTTTCGCAATTAAAAGAAAAAACATTTGCCATCGCTAACGATTTATCCATTGTACGAGGGTAGGTCCATAACTTTCGGCTACGCCGATAAGGATTGGCCATGTTCAAAATGGAGTATCGAGCTGTTATTAAGTTCTTTTCAAAACGACTTACTCCAAATGAAATTAAACAGCGATTGGATTGGACGGTGTATATGGAAAGCATCCTCCTCATATTCTACCCGAAAAAAAGAGCTAAACATTTTAGAGAAAGTGTTGAAGACGAAGAGCGTGCAGCTCGGCCCTTGGAGGTGCTCACTCCTGAAAACATCACTAGCTCTTGTGGAAGGAGAAATTATGGAAGACCGGCAGCTCAAAGTTACAGAAATAGCAGTAAGGTTGCGCCTTTCTAAAACAACAGTCCTTCGAATTATTAATGAACATTTAAACATGAATAAGGGTAATGCAAGATGGGTGCCTACACTTCTTTTCTAAGTCCAAAAGCAGCAACGAGTTATCTGTTGTCACGCATTTTTGAGTTCTGCCATAATAACGTGAAAGAAGTTCTGTAAACCATTGTTACAGGAGATGAAACTACGTCCCTCTACTATGATCCCTTGTCCAAAAGAGAAGCAATGGAGTGGCGTAAACCTGGCAAAGCACCGCCTCTAAAGGCCAAGGTCGCTCAGTCAGAAGATCATGCCCACAATCTTTTGGGACTGTGAAGGAATTCTCTTCATTGACTTCAAGGAGATGAACACCACAGTAAGTGGGGAGTACTATGCTGGCCTACTGCACAGACTACGTGCTTCCATCAAAGAGAAAAGGCAAGGAAAGCGGAGGGGTGGTGTGCCCCTTCTTCACGACAGTGCGCCTGTGCACACAGCTCTTGTTGCAAAGGAAACTGTGAAGAAATGTGACTTCAAGAAGATCGACCATCCACCCTAAGTCCAGATCTAGCTCCCAGTGACTATTTCCTCTTCTCAAAACTCAAGAAGGATCTTGGAGGAAGGGAATTTAAGTGTGACGAAGAAGTGAGGATGCTTTTATGTCCATTTTGCAAATAAGATTTCTGACTATTTTTGGGGGGGGGGGTTGAAATGTTAATTCAAAGATGTGAGAAGTGTATTGCAATAAAGGATAACCATATTGAACAGTGAAATATAGTTTTTGTCTTTATCATAGCTAGAAAATGGTTAGTCCAGAAACTTATGGACCTACCCTCGTATTTATAACATTCATCTCTCTGCCCCATCTAATATACAAACTATGCTAGTTAATGGAACCGATTTTTAAGCTTCCGTCCACCCCAGCGAGAGAATTGGACTGAACATGCCGGCTATATCGGCCAAGCATTAGCTACAGTTGGATTGTTAAGCAGTCGCGCTAGCTCGTCTTATTTGCTACTTGTGGAAAAACGAGCTTAAAATTTTCTCCGAGAAGGATGATAATAGTCTCATTATAGAGGAACTTAAAAAAGACAAAGAGGGAAATTGGAGAGCTGATTATTTGGCAAACTGCTATCAGCATCTTTTTTTTTTCAGAGTATGATAGCAACTGTTTCAAAATTCAGAGTGCAGCTGCAATATAAAGATAAATTTAGAGCTAGAATGTAGATACGTTTATCACGTTGTGGCACTCAGCTGGTATGTTCCTCTCTCATTTTCCCATGAAGATTTTTTTAATGTATTGTATGCAGCTTATCCTGGTCGTTTTTTCTTGTAGACAATTAAAAAGAATAACAATCATTTTATATTACTGAACAATTTAGTGGCTGTAATGCATTGTGATTTCATGAGGGTCTTACTGAAAGTAGTGAACAACAATTTTTAAACCTCTTAATATTTAGTTTTTAGATAAACCAAGTACATCATCGTAATCTACAGACTTTTCTCTCAATTTTCAACATCGTCTCCATTTCTTTGCACACATTTTTCCCACGTTCTGCAAGTTTGAAAATGCCCTTACGATAGAACTGCGTTCCGGCTGCACGAAGACACTGACACACTGCTTTCCGAATATCCTCCACCGTCTCGTAGTGTTGACCTCGTATCTGTTTCTTAACAGAACCAAAAAGATTGTAGTAGAAGGATGCCAAATCGGGACGTAGGGAGGATGTGGAAGAGTTTCCCACCCAAATGTTATGATCTTCTCCATTGTGACACGGGCAGTGTGAGGACTCGCATTATCCTATTGCAGGATGCTTTTCTTTCCAGGTTACTTATCGCGCAATGCACGACGGAGCTTCCAAAATGTCTGGATATAGCGAGCAGCATTTATGGTTTGTCCAGGTTCAAGAAAATCAACCAAAATGCTACCCTGTGCATCCCAGAAGACGCTGCCCATAACTTTCCCAGCAGATCGCACTGTCTTCGCTTTCTTCTTGGATGGCGAATCCAAATGGTGAAATTCCATTACTCTGGCGTTTTGTTTCAGGCTGGTAACGAGGGAATCAGCTTTCATCGCCTGTCACAATACTCGTAAAAAAATCATCACCTTCATTTTGAAATCTCTGAAGATGGTTGTGGCTGATGGTTATTCGCTGAAGTTTGTGGTTTTCGGTCAATAAACGTGGGACCCAACGGGCACAAACTTTTCGATAACCTTAAGCCTTTTATCATTTCTTGCACTGTACTGTATCATACTGAAAGTTTTGCAGCGATTTCATCCACAGCGATTTCATTCCACATTTCTAATGAGCTATCAACTCGCCTTGTCGCAGTGCGTGGGCGACCGCTACGACACTCGTTTTCTCATCTTTGAAATGTTTCACCATCTCCTAACACTGCGAGCACCTATGCAGACATCTCCATAGCCAAGTTGTCTGAGGTGAATTTCAGCAGCAGATTTTCCCTCTTTAACAAGGAATTCAATGACAATACGCATCGAAACGAAACATTGATGTCCACCATTTTGGAAATACTGCCTGTGGTTACATGATATAAGCTAATGACGTCACAATATGACAACATGTGTAAAATCTGTAGATTACGAACCTACAGTCCTTTTTGTTACATTGTTGAAATTTGATTTTAATAATGGGTTGCTCACAACTTTCAGTATGATTCTCGTATTAAACTTTTTAGTGCGTTATATGCGCATGTTTAAAAAAGGAGCATTTTATGAACATAATAAAATAAATGAATAGCATTTAAAATTGAAACTGAGTTATCTTTTTAAAGTTATATCTCTGACCGTAAGAAGCATGTATATAACCTTATCTGAATGCAAGATTTAATTTTTCCTCTGAAGTGACGGGGCTGTATCTATTGTAATATTTTTTTGTAATATCTTTCTGGACAAAATTTAACACAGTATAGAACAACTCTAAACACAGCCTGAATTATTCTAAAATTTCTAAAAAATTGTTCTACCAATAATAAATAACTACCCTCGATTCTTCTTGAGGAAAATAATTGTTACTTTTTTTTATTTAGACCTTTCGTGCTTACATGAGCAAATGTTTGATTACTTTTTTAACTCGTGTATCAATGCAGTCAACACTGTGTTATCCATCTTGCGCATATACTAAACTATGCTGAGCCCACATCCTTGAAAAATCAACGCATTGTGGCCGAGCAGGCATGAGTTTCAGTGCAGGCTTTAACACTGAGCACTTGCCTTAAAATGAGATAGTTGCCAGCTGAAGATGGATGAGGTTTGAGAGGAAAATGTAGGTGAAAAAGAACCGGAAATTTGCAAGTATTTTTGGAATAATGCGAAACACCGATAAAAGGCCTGAAATCCCGACTTTGTCTCCACAAATTTTAATAAGTATGAAGGTTGTTGATATTCTTTAGTCAAATTCACAACCAACCGACATCATGTTTGGTATGAAAATGCTCTATATCTCTTCTTGGACTTCTTTGTGAAAACTGCTGCAGGGCATTTCGATATTGCAAGCACTTTCGTTTATTGTGTGGCAAAATGGACGCGGATTGGCGGGCGACCGCAGTTCTTTCTATTCGGCAAGCTCAGTAAGGCTTTCTTCGGCCAGGCAGAGCATGTCGGAAGCATCAAGCCGAAGAAGTCTGAAAGAAAGAAGGATAGAGTTTTCAATTAAGGAGAGTGTGCTGGTGGAAGAAGCCCCTGATAAATCGCACGAGACAATTAGAGAGCGTGTAGTTGCAAGCAACACGAGGCAAGGCGTAATCTGCAGGCACCAGAGGCAGCACCTCTTTGCAGATTTCCCTCAGCGGCTCCGCGAGGCTGTTTATCAGAGATAACGACTCCCCGCCCTGGACCCGGGCTAATGTAAAGGGGTGGAGCAGTGACTCTATTCCCCATCTCCGTGACCCTATATACATTACCGTGCGCTCTAGAGGGGACCACTACAGTGTATGCATTAAGTTCACCCTGAGCGCCGCCTCGTGTTTTTTAGTAGGAATTACTGCCTTGCTGAGGGAGAAGGTCCGCCCGTGGAGCTCTAACTTACCCACAGCGTTACTGTCAAATAAACCGCCGTGATATCCGCCACTGAAGTCACAGGGGACTCAGCTGTAAAGAGCTTCGGTTTACGTTGCACAAAACAAAGAAAGGGTTTGCAAACGGAGAAATCGTTCACCAGAACAACCTTTTTATTGTTGTCTTTCTTCCTCTTTCTGTCATCATTGCAAATTCATCTCCTTCCCCCGTTTCTTCATCTCGTCGTCACTTTTCTTTCTTTTCCTCTTTCTTTTCATTTCGCACTTCTATTCTTCCATTTTTTCCTTCTGCTGCAACTTATTTCATTTTCTTAATTTTTTCCCCCTTATCCTTATTTACTTTCATGTCCTAAGTCTCTTCCTCTTTCTATTTATTCTTCATAGTTTCCTTTCTTGTTCTTCTACTACTTAACCTTCTCTCCTTCGAGTGTTCATCTTCTTCTATTGTAATTATTCGCCTCTTTCTATTCCTCCCCCGCTTTCCGTTGTTCTGCTGCTGCTCCATTTCTTATTTCTCTCTTTTACGTTTTTTATCCCCTTCATCTCCTTCCCTGCTTTTTCTTTCCTCTATCCACCTCTTCTCCTACACTCATATGTTGTATGTGTGAAAGGCTATCAATAGTAATACCTTAATAAAATGCCTTTACATTATATGACTCAAATGTACTTGTGCATTAGTTAAAGTTATCTATATGTATGAAGTACTACTGTACGGTAAAATTACCGCCACGGGTGGCCGAGGTTGTTAATCCCGCCAGGACCGTCCTCCCTGACTGAAGTTTTTTCCAAGTTTTCCTCAGTCCTCATAAATGTTAAAAGCCGGGGAGGTCCCCTAAACTTAGGCCTGGAAGGTTTTCTTCCTTAACAAAATCCTTTCCCAATAAATGACTTCATCGCATGTACTATCAGTGTTCACCCTGTGGTGTCTCAGTAGCAAAACGGTCGTTAAACACTACTAAAAAGGTAAAATCCCTAAACTTAATAAAATGTTACTTATACAAATATAAATAAATTACAGAACATCTAAATTTTAACTAATACTCTTCTGGAACACTGTGCAAAACTCTTTTTAAAGAGAAGGTAATTACGGTTTATGACATGCTGAAACTCTTGCTATATTCACGTTAAAACGTTAATGAGTCTCTGTTAACAACTGATATACATAATTACTGCACCAGGTATAATGATAATTTCATATGTCTTATACAACGTTAAAAATTGAAAAAGTCTAGTCACCTTGTATGAGTATCTTACTTTATAACAAGTTACTAAATTAAACCAAGCAAATAATCGAGAAGAGTTTTAAATAAAGGTTAAATGATGGTTATTATATAATACCTTCTATAATTTCATTGTCCATTTACTATAAAAACTGTTATGTTTTTACTTTACATATTTACAGACTGTAATAAATTACTTTAATTATATGTACACCTTCTCATTTGGTGCTAAAGCCCGGGGTGAGCCTTGGCCTACCGCTTCTGCTTCCTCTACCTCCGTCTTATGACTTCATTGATACAGAGCAGTAATGCAGGGGGGCACCTTGCAACGCCATCTCTGCATCAGGAAGCTCTCCAATTGTCCTCACAAGGCTGGGTGGACCCCGTTCCAGACCTCCCTGCAGATCCCGGGAATCGAACCCGGATCTCCCGGGCAACAGTCAGCAATGTTAATCATTAGATTAAGGAGGTGACATATATCGTGTATATGTTAAAGACATTAAAAGACGAAACATTTTATAAAAATTATGTTTTAAAGTATGTTAATGTTGACAATGTCAATTGAGAAAGAAATGTATGTAATTATAGCTTATTGTTATTCCTTATTACCGTGTAAATATTGTTTAAAATGCTGTTTATTATAATTAATTATAAATTTAATCATCACTTTTATTTATATAATTAAATATTTTATAATTATCAGCATGTTAAACGTAAAATATCTAGAGCAGCGTGGCTAGGATATTCTATAGATTTAAAATATTCCCTAGTGACTTTTTGTTTCAATTTGTGTACTCTATCACATTGTATTTAAAAATTAGAAAGTGCACGTAATAATTAACTGGCACCAAGCTATTCTGAATCCTTTTCAAAGAGGTCTTATCTTTCCATATGATGCGTAAGAAATAAATTGCATTGCTTGTATAGAAAACCAAAAGCAGCGCTCTAGAATTAATTAAAATCCAGAGATAGCGTCGATTTGTCCATCTCGTATGAATGCTATATTACAGGTCCTCTTTAAATTAACAGACATTCGTAAAACTTTTTCCATGCTGCCATCCTGCATTTCCTCTTTGCACTCCTCCCCCCTCCAGAGTTCTATTCATACATTCAAGGAGAAAAAGAAGAAGAAAAGACGGAAGGCGTTGCCGTGAATAAATTATCACGGGTGTCTTGCCAGGTTCGTGTATCTCCCCCTTCCGCCCCGCAGTTCTGTACCAAAATATTCATGCCGGAAAATCGGGTGCACCTCAGGTCGTGCAACTTTCTGTGTTACTGACGTAACGCAAATGTTTCTTTGCATGCAGTTAATAATTTCACTGCTGGCTCCTTGTACATTTTTTCCCCTTTTTTATTATTCATTCCTTCTCACCTTTTCCACTACCATATCCACATATACGTGATGTCAAATTATATCCCCACCGAAAAGTTTTAACTTGACTATCAACAAGCGCACTGTCAAATGCCGGTGAGGCAAGCAGCCTAGCACGACGTACTACGTAATGTAAAAGTAACGTTATATTCTCAAACATGTTAGGGTGGTGGAACTAAAATCGTCTGTAATATTTTTTCAAACATTTTTGACTCGCATTGTCCTTAGGAGTGGCTACATTTTCCCGCGTATTATTTTTATAGGCTACTCGATTCGAGTGGAAAACAACAAGACAAATATGAAGGAGCTTTTCTACACAATTTCATTGGTTGAGAGCACTAGAACATTCCTTATCTATGAACTGTTTAAAATCTCGAATATCAGCACTGGCTATCCCTAACCGTTTTCTACGTATGATAGAGACACTATATTTCACTTTTCATTATACTGCAATACACTTCTCACATTTTTTAATTACATTTCAATCCCCCCCCCCCCAGGTAGTCAAAAGTCGTGTCTACAAAATGGGTATAAATAGCATCCATCACTTCTTCGCCACACTTAAATTTCCTTCTGTGAAGGTATTTGTTGAGTTTGGAGAGGAGGAAATATTCATTGGGAGCTAGACTGGGCTGTAGGTATGAATGGTGCATCTCCTTGAAACCATATTTCTTTACAACTTCCTTTGCAACAAGAGCTGTATGCACAGGCGCTTTGTCGTGAAGAAGGCGCACACCATCACTCAGCTTTCCTCGCCTTTTCTCTTTGATGGAAGCACGTAGTCTGTGCAGTAGGCCAGCATAGTGCTTCCCATTTACTGTGGTGTTCCTCTCCTTGAAGTCAATGAAGAGTATTCCTTCACAGTCCCAAAGATTGTGACCTCGAACTTCTTGATTGACTCAGTGACCTTTGCCTTTAGAGGCGTTGCTTAGCCAAGTTTACCCAGTCACTCCATTGATTCTCTTTTGAACAAGGGATCATATTAGAGGACATAGTTTCATCTCCTGTAACAATGGTTTGCAGAACTTCTCTCTCGTTACCACGGCAGAGCTCCAAAAATGTCTGAGAATAGATGACTCATTGCTGCTTTTGGACTGAGGAAAGAAGTCTAGGCACCCATCTTGCACTAACCTTATTCGTGTTTAAATATGCATGAATAATTCGAAGGACTGTTGTTTTAGAAAGGCCCAACCTTGTTGCTATTTCTGTAACTTTGAGTTGCCGTTCTTCTATAAATTCGGCTTCCACAAGAGCAATGTTTTTGGGAGTGAGCAACTCCAAGGGCTGTTCGTCTTGAATGTGTTCTCGACCCATTTGAAAAAAAATTTGGCCCATTCTTTTACAGTAGAACGTGAGGGGATGCTTCCCCATATACACCGTTCAACCACTGTTTAATTTCATTTGAAGTAAGTACTTCTTTTGTGAAGAACCTAATAACAGCTCGATACTCCATTTTGAACATTTCGCAATGTTCTACACATAACCTTCTTTATGCAACTATATCTGAAGAACTGAACACAGCGGAGCGGAATTTAGAGTTTAATTATTTACTTGACAGATAAGGTACGATACCAGATAAGGCTTTTGTGAAGGCGATAATCCTTATCGGTTAAGCCGGAAACTTAAGCACTTACGCTCGTAACTTATAATTATCGTATATAAACATTTATGTTTATCTAGTGGTTATTTGCTAATATTAATAAACTACTATTATTGTTGACTGGCGATAACAGAAACCTGGTTTTCAACTCTTTTCCTCTCTGTTCCTGGGTTTGTTTCTTTCATTTTTCCTTTTTAAAGTTCATCATGTATTTTTGCTTCTCCGCCACAGAGGTAGCTTTAACGAAGTTCCCGGAGAGAAGGAGGGACCTCTATTTTAATGAGGTAAATAAAAAAGTAACTTAAATATATGAAAGCCCTAAAAATCTTCTTGTTAAACAGATATAATTTCTATCCGTAATTCCTTACAAGCATTCCGCCTTTATCCATGTTATTTTTAATGTCTGTTTTCTCTTTTGAAATATATTACAGCTGTTCATACTCGGATTTTTACGTGTAAAACTTGCTAGATTTCTGATAACGTTCTCCCTTGCATATACAAATTCTCCCTGAGTGTACAAGTTTCCACAGTTTTACATAAAATAAAACGGAACTAAATTGCAGATCAAATTCTAAAACAGTTGCTATTTACGGATCCAAAAGTATTTCCTAATTTAGATGCTACATATTTTTGAATTTGGCCTATCAAATTAATGGATATAAGTTGACAAGGCTTTTGGGCTAAGAATTTCTACGAACTTAAATCATCATTGACGCCAAAACAATGCTTTTAACGACGTAATACTTTTGGAGATGAAACATCAGCAAGAACTGTATGTATTGGTTTGCGGAATTAAAACGCGGTCGTATTTTCATCAGCAACGATTTCCGCAAGTGTTGACCTAGTACGGGAATCATTGTAAGTAATATCGACGTTGTGCTTCAAGAGATTAAAAATGCCATCTTGGGGGATAGGCAGAAACTGTGTGTTTTGTGCATCCCACATACATTGATAGAAGCTGGGAAACTTAACATCTGTTTATTGCTGCAAGGAAATACTTATATAAATCAAGCGAGGTCAATCAGATTCTGTTTTTGACATCACAGCAGACGAGAAACAAAGTTTTACTCTTATGATCCAGAAAAAAAAATAGCAATTGATATATTAGATCTTCCCAGACTAAGTCAAGAGGCAGACATTTGAAAGAAGATTCTTTCGTCTTTCTAGTTAGTTGTTATCAGTTCTACTAGAGGTTGTTTACCGCTAGTAAAAAATCCTCAACAATGACAATTCCTCATGTATAGACATGGAATCTTTCGCCGCTTCAGGTGTGAAATGAATGATTCACCCGCCTTACAGTCCTGATTTGGCACCATGCGGATTGTCTTTTAACAGAAGCCTTCAACAAGCTGGTATCTGATATTCCTGTAGAAAAGGGACTGCAGGTCTGTGAAGTCTGGTTTCACCAAATGGATAGATGCTTAAGAGGAAATATTTTGGGAAGCATTAAAATCGAAAGTCGCAATAGATATTCTGTATTCTTTTAGTGTAGCGGTGGCACTTTCTTTATCAGAATTTTTATATTCAAGAAAAGAACTGTATCTTAAGTTTAATTAATCAAAATATAATTATTTTCAGGTGTGACCAAAAGATTCCCGTAAGGGGGGGGGCGCGGCTACGGTCGTTGCTCTTCAGATGCTCCAGGCGCGGGCTCTGCGGACCCTGAGCCCCCGCGGTACTTCTGGCGTTACTAGAGGAAGCCGGGCCGGACTTGAGACGAGACCCTCCCGAACCCCTATAAAGGAATAGGTCTAAGCTAGTACGACCTATCAGCCAGTGAAACTCTGGTAGCTGGGTGCGCTCTGCTTTAGAAGCTGCAGTTCACTCGGTGCGCTTGGGCGACGTAATTGTCTGCAGCCGAATGGCGGGTCGGTTTAGGAAACAAGGTACCGTCCTAATGCAAAAAAAAAAAAAAAAAAAAAAAAAAAAACCACTGGGCACACAGACCTCTGTGATGTAGTGCGTGCGCTACGCCCTTTGGACCCAGGGCCTGGTAGTACCCGAATCCACATGTGACCAAAGGTATTTCAAAAAGTGTCCTTCCGTACACTGGACAAAGGGTATCATCCCTGATATCATGGAAGTTGTCACGGTGTTCATTACGCAAATCTGACCACTTTTGCTTTAGCTGCAATTCACGAACGTATGACCCGACCAATTGCAGAGAGGCCTGGGGACCAACTCTTGTGAGTTGTTAGCGCCATGTGAAGGGAACTAATCACTTCTCTTGATGAAAGTGGTTGGCAGACCTCCAGAACACTGTTGATATAGTTTTGAGCTTTTGCCCTTTGGCTCCTTGAGTAACGAAGATTAAAGGTCCTTTCAGGTCAGACAAGCAGTGCAGAATTCTGCGAGCTGAACCACAGCATTTGCGTAACTTTAATCGTTTTAGTCGTAAATTTTCCTTGAACACAAACAATTTCACAATCATAAAAAAAAGCAAGTGTTTTTAAGGTTTGGCCATTCTGAGAACTTGTTGACCGTGAGTTTGTTCTCCAGATCCTTGAGAACAGCTCTAGTTCTCTTGGTGTTATCTTCTGTCTTCAATATTATCAGTCGTGCCACATTGACAAATACAACTTCTTTGTTTTGAAATAATTCTGAGATGGTTTTTCCTTCTTGGTAAGGCTTAACAACCTAATTTTATCTAGTGATAAATGAAACATTACATGATTAACAGCAAGCCATTTCTGAAATTAAACTCTTTGGATTGGCTTGAATTTTGCCCCAAAACGCAAAACTGCACTGGGTAGTATTATCGTCCAAGTATAAATTTACTTCCACACCTTCAACTCAAATACCAATGACGGTGTTGAAAGCAGGGTTCGCTGTATTCAACACACATCTACGCAAAGACAAAATGACCCCTGTGCTATTACTCTGGCGCAGTGAATTGCTTCAGGGTTAATGCCAAGGAAATATTTTCCCCCTGCAAGTTCTGGCATAACATGTGAAGCCAGAATAAATCTGATTTATGATACTCTGTCATTGGACAGTTGCCCTCTCCCTTTCGCTGTCGCGCTGCCGTACAAACCAGGGCATTATATGCCAAAAGGGTTTCTTACCATTTTTTAGTCTTTATGTTGAATACGCCAGGGAACGGTAGAACGAAACGTTGCAGAGATGAACGATACAGAAAATTGAAACACTGCAGTAGAACGAGATGGGAATATTCAAGCATTTCCTTCTCTTGTATGGACTTAGTTTTTCTTCCATGCTTATTTCCTCTTTTGTTAATGATTCTTTACGTTTAAGTTCTAACGAGATACTTACTAATCGATGTAATATTTCGTGTTTTTAAGGTCGCTGGTGAACATCTCGGGTCAATAGCGTCCGATTCAAATCAGGGCCTGAAACGACCAATAACTTTTGCTCAGAGACCTCTTTTCTCAGGCTTCAGGATCTTTTACGTGCCGTAAACCTACGAGACAGGACCTATGGCTTTACTTCTCTTCCGAAGCAAGCCATAATTAGGGTTTGAACCCACGATCTTGGGTCCACGAGGCAACTATGATTACCACTAGACTATCAGGATCGATTTATCTCCTGATCGAAATATTTTTTTACATATTTTATGCAGACATTTCATTTTAAAACTAGCCAGTCTGAACAACTGCCAAATTAACATAATTTTAATTTAAATAAAATACTCACTAGATATTGAGTGGGAAATTTTCTAACCAATATTGATTATTTAGGTTTCATTCCCTCACTACCACTCTCACTTTGAAATTTCTAATGGTACCTTTTAGTATTTAAATTTTAAAGATAATGCAATAATTGTTATCGTGTCTTTCATTTTTATCGTTGCTTGGTAAACTGTACTGTTGCGAGCTGTTGTTATTTTTGTTTGATTGGACAAAATAAAGAATAAATCGGTTACTTGTAGGATGAAAAAATAGTTTGTTAATATTACAGTAATACGTCCTATATTTGAACTGTTGACTAATCCGCTTACAATCTTTTTTTTTTATGTTATAGGATATACACATCATTACGAAACAATTTATTATCAAAATACATTATTACATCAAATACTAATTTAGTTTTATAGCATTCATTATTCTGTTCAAAATTTTGTAGCTATTTTTAATTTTAATTTTTACAGAAACGTTCGAAAAGACATGCTAAATAAACTGTAAAATGTTGACAGACTAATATCTTCATGCACTAAAATATTTTTATTTGCCTATTAATTTATTTACCCGGGCAAGAGTTACGGCCATTGTGGTCTTCCTTTGTTCTCTACAAGGCGGATGCTAGGTCCATTAGTTTCCGGCTTAGCCACTTTCTAGGTATGATGAAGACAAAAACTATATTTCACTCTTTAATATTGTTGACATTTATTGCAATACACTTCTCACATATTTGAATTAACATTCCACCCCCCCCCAAAATACTCAGAAGTCTTGTGTGCAAAATGGGCGTAAACAGCATCTATCACTTCTTCCTCACACTTAAATTTCCTTCCTCGAAGATCCTTCTTGAATTTTGAGAAGAGGAAATAGTTACTGGAAACTAGATCTGGGCTGCAGTGTGGATGGTCGATCTCCTTGAAGCCACATTTCTTCACAGCTTCCTTTGCAACAAGAGTTGTGTGCACAGGCGCATTGTCGTGAAGAAGGCGCACACCACACTCGGCTTTCCTTGCCTTTTCTCTGTAATGAAAGCACGTAGTCTGTGCAGTAGGCCAGCATAGTACTCCCCGTTTACTGTGGTATTCCTCTCCTTGAAGTCAATTAAGAGTATGCTTCGACAGTCCCAAAAGATTGTGGACATGATCTTCTTGATTGATTCAGTGACTTTGGCCTTTAGACGGTGCTTCGCCAGGTTTACGCCACTCCATTGATTCTCTTTTGGACAAAGGATCCTAGTAGAGGTCCATAGTTTCATCTCCTGTAACAATGGTTTGCAGAACTTCTCTCTCGTTGCCACTGCAGATCTCCAAAAATACCTGATAACAGATGACTCGTTGCTGCTTTTGGACTGAGGAAAGAAGTATAGGCACCCATCTTGCACTAACCT
Source organism: Metallyticus violacea (assembly GCA_030762175.1). Lineage (NCBI taxonomy): Eukaryota > Metazoa > Arthropoda > Insecta > Mantodea > Metallyticidae > Metallyticus > Metallyticus violacea. Next base: position 7,143,141 of record CM060843.1, read on the forward strand.
TATTCACGTTTAAATGTTGATGAATAATTGAAAGAACTGTAGTTTATAAAGGCTCATCTTTTAATAGGATATAATAAGTGTTGTAAAATAGATTAATATAATATATAAATGTGAACTATACATGAATATATTTATAAAGGTCATATAGAAAGATGATATGATATAATATGGAAAATATTATATCATATCATCAAAAATAATAAGATCGACATATACATAATATATAGTTTTATGCAAATATAGACAGGAATGGATACATATAAGTAGTAAAGTAAATGTATGTAAGAAATGTACCGGTCAGCAGCAGTTTCTATCTGATATCGCTGAATAGTAGTTTAATAATTTAGAGTTAAAGATTAAGTGGAAATAGTAGAAGTAATAGCAGGTTTTCAGTTACTCGAATATTGCTGGGTTTCAACAATTAGGCAGTAGTTAAAGGGAATGTAATTTTTTTATTTGTGAAATTTGTTATTTTTATTATTTTAGTACATTTTTAATTGTAACCTAGGTATAAGTATCATCTGGAAAATAATAATGTAAGAATGTAATTTGGTAATTTAGAAATATAGTGTAAGATTTGCGGTACACGTCCCAATGTAGGAAATAAGGTACCGGGATGGAGTTGTTGTTGTTGTTGTTGTTATTATTATTATTATTATTATTATTATTATTATTATTATTATTATTATTATTTCGTGTAATTATTTTTAAACATTGAAAGCTATTTAATCATAGCCAGAATTTGAATAATATTTTATAAGTTTTATAAAGTTGTATTGTAAATGTTATTGATTTTATATGGCATAAATTGTTTTTCTTCCTTTAGTTACCTCAGATATCGAAAAGAATAAGTATCCAAAAAGCAATTTCTCTCTGCTACAGTGAAAAAGCTCACCTTAATTCCTCTTAATCTCCGAAATGCATTGAAGAAATCTTAACAAGCAAACTCTAGCTCTAAGCTTGCTTCAGGAAAACAACAAAAGCCTCTACAATCAAGTACAGATGAGTATGGCTTCTCCACAATGGACCATCATGGTTCGGCGCTGTGCTCAAAGGCGACATAGTCATAAGGCAATTATCTAATGGGTTGTATCAGAAAAGATGTGTGGTCTCTAAAACTAAATGTAGCTTGTCTTATAATAAGAGTTAGCCGTCAAACTCGTGTCTACTTTGTGACATTTGTCGAACAATTTCATCGAAACAGAGTTATAGCACGATTAATGAGGCCAATAAAATTGTTATTTTGTTCGAAAATTAACGACGGTGTTGTGATTTACTCATCAATAAATACCATGAATGAATGGTGTTTAACTTCCGTTTTTTACCGCTGAGGCACCACAGGCGATGGACACTGATGCATATGAAATGAAATAATATATTGGGAAAGGATTTTTTTAAGGAAAGAAACGTTCCATGCCTAAGAGTAACTCCCCGGCATTTGCCATTTATCAGAACTGAGGTAAACCTGGAAAAAACCTCAGTCCAGGATGACAGTCCTGGCGGGATTCGAACCGCAGATCTCCTGGTCACGAATCCGCGCCTTAACGATCTCGGTCACTGGTGGCGGTAATAAAACACCGTGAATCTAAATATTAAGTTTATTAAAGTCTTCTATCAATTAGTATCAAGCTCGGTTCTGAATACGATGACATCTTTAAATACTACTGCGATTATTCATGTTTGATGTGTGTTTGATTATTCATGTTTGTTGATGTGTGTGATCGAGCATTGTCATGAAGCTTCGCCAAAGCACGTACCTGATTTTTACCCCATATTTTACAAAATTAATTAAACCAGTCCCAGACAATTCACTAGTTTCCAAAGTCCGGTTTTGGTGCAGTCCCAAAAGATTGTGCTCATGATCTTCTTGGTTGACTGAGTGACCTGGCCTTTAGAGGCAGCGCTTAGCTAGGTTCACTCCACTCCATTGATTCTCTTTTGGACAGGTGACATACTAGAGGACCATAGTTTCGTCTCCTGTAATAATGATTTACAGAACTTCTCTCTCGTTGCCACGGCAGAGCTCCAAAAATGCCCGTCAATAAATAACTCTTTGCTGCTTTTGGACTAAGGAAAGAAGTCTAGATACCCATCTTGCACTAACCTTATTCATGGTTAAATGTTCACGAATAATTCGAAGGACTGTTGTTTTAGAAAGGCCCAACCTTGGTGCTATTTCTGTAACTTTGAGCCGCCGGTCTTCCATAATTTCTCCTTCCACAAAGCGATGTTTTCAGGAGTAAGCACCTCCAAGGGTCAACGTGCACTCTCTTCGTCTTCAATGCTTTCTCGACCAATTCGAAAATTTCGACCCATTCTTTTACGGTAGAATATTAGGGGGGTGCTTCCCCATATACACCGTCCAATCGCTGTTTAATTTCATTTGGAGTGTGACAGTTCTTTTGTGAAAACTTAATAACAGCTTGACACTCCATTTTGAACATGTCACAATGTTCTACACATTGTCTTCTTTATGGAACTATATCTGAACAACCGAACACAGTGGAGCGAAAGTTACAGCTGAAATTATATACTTAACAGATAAGGATTTTGTGAAAGCGATAATCGATATCGGCGAGGTCGGAAACGTTATGAACCTACCCTCATATGTTGAACAACTTTTAGTGAATTCCACATTATCCCAATACCAATAGCCATTTCAAAGACTATACAGCCGCATAATAAGATGATGTTTCACATGAGCCAAGGACGCGCGTCTTTGATGTAAACGTTTCCCTTTAAGAAAGGAAGAGAGCCGAAGTAGGAAGCAAATGGTATACATCTGAATTTACATTTCAGACTAGAGGCAAGTGTACCTTTTAGCTTGAGTGATCCCCGCTCCATTTTACCATGTAACTCCTTCCTTCATATTCGCTTTTAAAAGACGCTTCAGTTCCCAGGAGAACAACAGTAAATAAAACACTAAGTTAGTTTTTTGTGGATACTTTTGAGGTAACATTTTCCCCCTCCATTTCTTGTATCTTCATAATTGAAAACTGCCTTCCTATGTAATTTTACAACATTTAAAGAGCCATCTTATATGTTTATCATGTTACCGTTTTTATAAGAAGTTTACCAAATAAATTTCCTTTATATTTGTTTAACAAAATAGCCAAGACGACTGGGTATGTTAGGTTTCGCTGAAGAGGGGCTTATAAATGTTTCACCCAAGCCATTATCAATCCTGGTTAAACAAAATAAAAATAATATTAACTTAAATAAGAAAAGAAGCTTTAATCTTTTTAGCAAAATAATATTAATTTATGAAATAAGTGTTAACAGTCGTTTTATTTTGGGAGTTGAATGTTGCAAAATAGTTGAGCAAATTTACGAACAAAATCAAATCACTTTGTGTTAATAAGTATATCTTGCACTATTTTAATATTTATAAATTAAGCAGTCATTCCGAAATATTGTTTGCATAAAAAATGTCAGATGTTTCTCACTAGAAAGGAGTACGAAAAAAACGTTACCTAAATCTCTAAATAATGTTGCCAATACCACAAAGGTAGTAATTAGTGTTTTAAAACAATTTTTGTTTTGTCTTGTTATTATGAAACGTTTTGGAGTGAGCTTCACTTAGTATAGTCGCATGTTCGGCGCCAAAATTTGAAACGTTAGTTTGTGAACAAGAGTCCTTGATGTAGCCCCACGTTGGGCGCTGAATTTTGTTTGTGGGTGGTGTGTGTCGGTGAAGCATAAAGTTGGGGGCCACAATTTGAAGTGTTAATGTTTATTTAAGATGGTTGCGGTCAACCTACGTTTCATTGGTGAACCGCTTTCAGGGCACTTTCGCTACTTTCTGCTAACTGTAGAACCAGGTTCAAGAATTGGAAGGTACTTGTAAATGTAACGCATTGTTTGCAATCTAGGGTTATTGTTTTAGTACGGTTAAAAACACGGCTGACCATCGGTTAATTACTCCCCCTCGGAATTTGACACAGACGAACTAATGCTATGTATAACGGAAAGCAACCTTGACTGTCGGAACACAAACTATTCTTCACACTTCCACTTTCATTCTCGCGGGGAAAAAACCTATCGCTCGAAACTGTTATTGATTTTCTATTCCCAGTGAAATGATTCTAGGTGGTCAAAGTTATGACCCGATTTGCATTGATACATACGAGGGGAGGTTCATAAGTTTGGGCCTAACCATTTTCTAGGTACGATCAAAACAAAAACCATAGTTTACTAGTTGCCCTGTATTGCATTACACTTCTGACATCTTTGAATTAACATTTCAACTCCCCACAAAATAGTCAGATGTCTTGCCTGCAAAATGGGCATAAACAGTATCCGTCAGTTCTTCGACACACTTAAATGTTCTTCCTCGAAGGTCCTTCTTCAGTTCTGGGAAGAGGAAATAGTCCCTGGGGGCCAGATCTGGGCTGTAGAATCGATGGTCGATCTCCTTGAAGCCACATTTCTTCACAGCTTCCTTTGCAACAAGAATTGTGGGAACCGGCGCGTTGTCGTTATGAAGGCACACACTACCACTCAGCTTTCCCCACCTTTTCTCTTTGATGGAAGCACGTTGTCTGTGCAGTAGGCCAGCATAGTGTTCCCCATTTACTGTGGTGTTTTTCTCCTTGAGGTTAATGAAGAGTGTTCTTTCACAGTGCCAAAAGATTGCGGTCATGATCTTCTTGGTTTACTGAGTGACCCTGGCCTTTAAAGGCGGTGTTTCACCAGGTTTACGCAACTCCATTGATTCTCTTTTGGACAATGAATCATATTAGAAGACCATGGTATAGTCTCCTGTAACATTGGTTTGTAGAACTTCTCTCTCGCTATCACGGCAGAGCACCCAAAATGCCTGACAACAGATGACTCGTTGATGCTTTTGGACTGTGGAAAGAAGTCTAGGCACTAACCTTATTCAAGTTTAAATGTTCTGAATAATTGTAAGGACTGTTTTTTTTAGAAAGGCCCAACCCTTTGCTATTTCTGTAACTATGAGCCGCCTTCTTCCATTATTTTTTCTTCTACAAGAGCGATGTTTTCAGTAGTGAGCACCTCCAGCGGCCAATCTGCAAGCTCTTCTCTTCAATACTTTCTCGACCCATTCGAAAAGTTTGGCCTATTCTTTTACGATAGAATATGAGGGGGATGCTTCCCCATATACACCTTCCAATCGCTGTTTAATTTCATTGGGAGTAAGTCTTTCTTTAAGCAACTATATCTGAACAGCTGAGCCGAAGCTACAGCTGCAACAGATAAGGTATTACAGAAGTTAAGGATTTTGTGAAGGCGATAGCGCAGTATCGGCGTCGAAAGATTATGCTGGCTGCAATTGGCAGCGAGGGTGTGCGGGTCGTAGTAATGACAGCGTGGAGTCTGTGAGGGGGGGTTTCTGTAGCTTGGGTCACAGTCGCAGCATCTCTGGCAGGGGAGAGTTCGTTAAAGGCGGCTAGGCTGAATGTCATAATGCTCACCCACGACTCTTACTGCTTGTGGGATCGCATCGAAACAGTCCGCCTCTTCCAAGCAGTTAAGTTGGACCAGCGGCAACGGTCTATAGCAAATTTAATGCGAGCCCGCTCTGACCACTGAAGCCCAGTGAGCCTGGCCTTTGTTGAGCTGGTAGCGCTCGTTAAACTGCCTAGGTACACCCATAATTACTGATCTGAATGTGCTGAATGCTGTGGTGGTGAGCGCTCAGTGGCAGTGCTGGGCATAGAAGGAATTTGTGAGTGACTGCGATCGTTGTGGCTGACAGGTTCACCCAGATGTACAGGGCTTGAGTACTGGGCTGGTGTTGGCGGAGTGCCGGTGAGCTGCTGCGGCTAGGTTGGGCTAGCGTGGCATCTGTAGCAGCTGGCTTCTTTTTCTGGTGGAGGGGCCATGTAGTTTCTTGTCCATGTTACTTTGGTGACGAAAATCGAGATATCCAAAACATCTACTTATATACAAGTCTCGTTCGTTAAGAGCACGTGGACAAACGACGCCCCAGTCATCATGCTTCCCAAACCTTTTGAAATCTTGCCATACCACGGCTCATTTGAATATATTTCGTATTTTCAAACTTCAAATTCTGGGAATTGGCAGTGTTCAAAATCCAACCGTCTCACGTAGAAGTTTCTATAGTACCATTAAAACCATATTACCGCATACTTTCTTCTCCGTTTCCTTGAATTATGTAAGGCTGCATATAAATCGCTCTAATCAGCCGCAAAAATGTAATATACAATATTGACACAGATAATATAACATATATATATATATATATATATATATATATATAAATCATTCCCTGAATGCTTATCCACTGCCACGGGTGACCAAGGTCGTTAATGCGCGGACTCGTGAGCTGGAGGTCTGGGTTCGAATCCCGCCCACAATCATCCTCCCTGACTGAGGTTTTTTCCAGTTTTTCCTCAGTCCTCATAAATGGTAAATGCCGGAGAGGTACCCTAAACTTAGGCCTGGAACGTTTCCTTCCTAAAAAATCCTTTCCCAATTTATCATTTCATCTCGTGTATCATCCGTGTCACCGCCTGTGCTGCCTTAGTAGTAAAAACGGGCGTTAAACAGCATTCAAAAAAAGTTGAATGCTTATCACTAATAACAGGAAGCAATCGCCTTTCCATTTTGCGGTATTCTCCTTTTCATAACGGAATGATAATTATCGTATAACAATAAATCTGCCTCATATTTTTAATTAGCCGCCCCTCACTGTTTCAATTATTATCATTTCAATTTCTTTATATATTACTCCTATATTAAAAATGTTTTAAAAATATTTTTTCTCGCTGGTCATAAAACTAACAGGAATCTCTTCAAGAATACAGCTCAAGCGGAAGATGTGGAAGAATGTGAATTTTAGTTGTCCCCGCACTATTGAAAATGAAGGTAAAACTTAAAACGTAAATTATCCCCAACTTGCGTTTTCTCCATCTTTGAAGTGCATTTTCTCAGAATCTGTTTTAGGTAAAGTAATGAAATTTGATAGTTTGATAGAAAACATCTTTCTGAAAAATCTTTTGGAATAAATTTTCAATAACTGTCCCAGTGTCGCTATGGGATACATTTATATGAACATTAACAGTTTTAAGGCTGAAATGTTTAGAATATGTGTAAAACACTTCAGTAAATGCTCCTTAAAACTTTTAAATGTATAAAATTATGAAAGAGAGAACGTATGGGTGGTCACGCTTGTAGGTATTAATTTTTAAACTCGGTTTGTATGCTATTTCAGATATGAAACCTTGGGTTACAATCTTGAAAGTAGACACTATTTTTGAAATAAATTTTTTTCTAACATTTTATTTATGTATACTCTTAGATAGAAATACTCCTATGCTGCTAAGTTGTCATTCTGCTTTGAATTTTTTTCTTATTACTACCTCTCTTGTGGTGCTAAATTAGTGTTCACTTATTGATTCTAATGTGTTAATTATTAATTAACCAATATATTGGTTACACAATTTAACTATACTCTAATGTTGGTTCTCTTTTCTGCCTGCTATAGTTTGATTATATTTTTTAATTGGCTGTGCAATTTTATTCATCTGATTTGTTTCTCAGTTTTGCCTTCGGTTCTAAATTTTTAGTTGAAAGTGATATGCTTTTTCCACAATTTTATGACCACTGATAGATTTAGGAAAGGGGGAAAACCGTCAGTAATACTTCTATCACACTAGCATTGTGTGGTTAGAAATTGTCACGGAACAGTAGCACTCATGGATGATGTTGAACCGTCCTCATTTTCTCGAGAGTATCCTGATAAGAAAACGTATACAATTGCGAGAAACTAAATTCATAGAAGCATACCGTTCCCATCACAATGTTTTTGATTAATTAATTTTTTTATTTTATTTTTAGATTTTGACAAGTCACCAAGAGGTTTATTTTAAGACTATAGCAGGATGCTCACAATTTGTTTAAGAAACCTTGTCGCCCAAAAAATCCGAATACCGCGAGGTCGCTATGGCGCAGACTCGTGAGTGGGAGGTCTGGGGTTCGAATCCCCCTGAGTTTTTTTTTTTTCCGTGTTTTCCTCAGTCTTCATAAATGGGAAGGTACCCTAAACTTATGCCTGGAACGTTTCCTTTTTTAAAAAAATACTTTCCCAATATATAATTTCATCTCATGTATCATCAGTATTTACCGCCTGTGGTGCGTTAGTAGTAAAAACGGGTGTTAAACAGTTTTCAAAAAATAATCGAATAACGCCTTAGAAACATGCTTTGATCTAACCCGCACGCACTATTAGTTAAATGTTCCTTGATTCTAAAAGCGAAGTTCTAACTTGAACAGATTCAGAAGCTTGGATTGTCAGAAATCTGCAGTACACACAGGGAATTTGACGACAGATGGAGAAACTCTGCAAGTTATTTCAGCCAACTGTTTCACACATTCAATGCAAATCATACATGCAGCAACTCCACAAGATCAAACTCTCTGTTTACAGTTCCCCAAGGAGTATCAAAAAGTGCTAAAGGAAAATGGATTTGCTGAGGAGCTGGATTTCTGTACCGTTGGAGAAGAATGCATTAAAGAAGTTCAGAAATATCGGCTTTGTCATATATGAAAATAAAAGGTTCTGAAACCTTAACTTTTAAATGTTTATGGTATACTAATAAGTAACAAATAAAATATTGCAACACTTAATAAGTTTCTAAATAACTCCTTCTCGTATCACCAGAATAGGGCTGCAAGTTCCAGACCTAAATGTTGTGTGCATTTTTTCATTCTCTTAACCGTATGACGTTGAGGATTATCTTCAAGTGAAGTACCACTTCTCTTGAGCATTTAGCCTTCAGGTTTCAAAGAGCCCACAAAGATCTAGTGAACCAAGAATGTTTATCCATTATTCCAGAAAAGGGCTTCTTTGATTTAGGCGATCATAAAGATTGCGGACTAAACTATGGCACATAACTTGTTCAAAATAATAATCCAATGTCTAGTTAGCAGCTTTCGTTCTCTCTCCGAAATCGAGATCATTAATTTCACTTTTAAAGGTTTCAGTATTAAAAAATCTTGTATTTGAATAGGAGAGATATTTTTTGCGAAAAAATGTGTCTGTCAAAGCTTGCATATAAGTACCGCTTTTAAGTCTTTATTTAGGAGTCTATATATTCACGTTGGGCAATTTTAGCTGGATAACGATTCAGAAATGTGGAAGGTGTTTTGATTTATTAAGTATTTTTATATGTGAGGTAAAAGTTAGTTAAATTGCATATATTTGTGAACAGCTTTGATTGAGGTATGTCTCAAAATTCTTCTTAAATAATACAAATTCCTCTTACTGTACTATTTATTTTAATTAAATGTAACAAGGGGCTCATTTTAAAGCGTGATTTAAGGTTACGTTCCCAAATCTTACAAAACTTACAAAATGACCATACCTGTGCTCTAATGGTAAGAAATTCTTACTAATCTGATAGTTTGGGGTTCGATTCCCATCCCTCTCAGGGGATAAGAAGGTTTGTGAATATAGTGTGGTTAGGTTAATGATTATTAAGTTAAGAGGCCTCCCCCAGCAGACTTAATCCTATCATCCTTTGGAATATAGTCGCGCCTCCACCTCAGATGTAGGCTACACTCCCGCCAGTCTCCTCAAATTACCGAGCGGTTATGTGAGATTAGTTAGTCTAAAAGAAAAGAGTGGGATTTGGGCAGGAAACGAAGGCTCCTGTTCCTAAAAAGTAACTTAATTACATTTTATGATGTTGTAAAACTATATTGTTATGAGACAAAAACTTCCAGCTATCCATGGAGTTGGTGGTAGCATTAAAAGCTGATCACTTTGTCTACTTTATCTTCCGTAAACGGATTAAGAAAAGTAAGCTTGATATTTACGACAAAAGAAAATCGGGAAAAGTGCATAAAACACAGCCATGAAAAAAAAAAAAAATATCAGACTGTAAACCAGGCTGAATGCCCAGGTTTATCTTACTGCAGACCGGGCGGAAGTACTTGAGGCTCGGGGCTGAAAACCTTAGGACAGGCTTCATTCCATATACTTGATTGCGGAATTAAGCGGTCAGACTGGTGCTGTGCAGCGTGGCGGTGGAAAGCTCCTATCCTTGGCGTCTGGCTGTTTCTATGAGGCTCGAAGCTGGAAGAGACCGCCGTAGTTCTAGCAGGCCTGTGGACTTCTGGGACTTATGCTCTGGAAAGGGTCCCTGACTCTGTCCCATTTTATCCTGCTGTATCTTAATGCACGTCGGTGCGAAATGCCACTTTGCAGGAATACAGCTGTAGTGTTTGGAAAACTATTAACACTTTTTGCTGAAAGTATATTCAAATAATTCACAAGAATGCATTAAAACATCTAAACCAAGTGCCCAAAAGAGTGAAGAAATGTTTTGTTTGTTGAAAATTGAAAGCTAGACTTCTAGAATGTTTGGATTAAGGTCAGAAATTTAATATATGCTCTGTATCACTAAATAATTCGTACAAAGCAATTGTTATATCTAAAAGCAAACTATCAATATTTGAAAGCAGAAAAAATTAGGTAAAAATTTGGGGGGCGCGGTTCAACCCAGATTTTACTTTTTTTAAGCAATTATTTGGATTTAACTTAATTTTTATTTTGTGTTTAGGTGTTTTGTTTATTTTTGCTTTGTTTTGTTTTAAATGTCTTTTTATGCGATCCGGAACTCTAAGCAGCTCTAAATAATTTATTTGCATTCATTTTTTGTTAATAAAAAGCGTATGTAGGTTATACTTAAGTGCTTTAGCTGCAAGCTTTCATAGTGCACAAGTTCGAACCTATCAAAGATGAACAGACACCGCGTTCCGGTTACACGGAAGGCAGGCTTTGTACAGGTCCATTAAGAGGCACGGCAAGTGACAAGGCAATTTTAACCAATTCCGCGAGAAGTAGAGGAACTTCCCCTGTAACCTTCCCCCTCCATTTCTCCTCCGTCCTCCTCACGCGACCTAATTTCTGCATCCACGTTTACCACAAAAGGCTGTGGAGTAGGTTCGTTACTTCGCAAGCCACTTTTGGTGCAAAATGGTCGAGATTTTTCCAACCTCTTCACTTAAGTGGGTGGAGGGGGGTCTTCGGGAAGTACAAGCACAGCTTTTTTTCTCTAAGTAGAAAAACAATACCTGCCTTCGCATCTTAGTCGTGAAATGCTGGGTCTAGTCATGACAAAACAACTGAAAAGCACCTTTGTTAGGTGATATAAAACTGAATTAGCCGTAAACGAAGATGTTTTTAAAGCATGTGTCTTTTTTATGCTCTAGGAAAATATGCCATGTTTTTAGCCAATATATTACGTTAGACAGAAGACAGTGAAATAACACAATGTGGCAAAATAGAGAAATACAGTACGCTTCAGAATATTTTGTCATAATGTTATAAGATGTTTTTAAAGCATGTTTGAAAAGAATATAGGTTAAATGAATCTAAAATATGTAATATACCCTTGAGAAGTTCGTAAAATTAAATAAATAAATGTTCATGTTATTTATGTTCAAATAACTTGTAACCTTCGGTATATAATAAGCATTTTAAATAAAAAATTGTATTTAATATATTATTTTTCCTTTCTTAATTTATCAGTGATCTAAAATGTATAGATATGAGTTTTTGTATCGATATATATATATCACTATATTTTTCTCTATTTCTACGGTCTTTTTTTTTTTTTTTTTTTTTTAATAAAGAGCTAATTTAAAAATGAACATAGAATTTCTAGCGGATAGAAAGTATAAGGCCTTTCTTATAAATTTGTAAACAAAAAAAAAATCCATTTTTAACCTGCACATTTGCGTTTGGTGCGTTATGGGAAAGTGTATCCATGTGGCTTGGCTTTCGAGACCACGTAATATAAGAAGCTTACTTTTGGTTTGTTTCCGCATCTGAAAGCAAACCACGAAGGGCTAAAGACGCGCCAGTCGCCGGCCTGTTGATGGACAGGTTTCCCTTGCATTTCTACTCGCGCATCTTGGATCATATAGCACGCACACAGTGTTTTATTTTGTTTCATCACTCCCACAGTACCGCTACGGGCGGCCGAGGTCGTTCAGACGCGGACTCGTGAGCTGGAGGTCTGGTGTTCGAATCCGCTAGGATCGTCCTCCCTGACTGAGGTTTTGCCCAGGTTTTTCTCGGTCCTCATAAATGGCAAATGCCGGGGAGGTACCCTAAACTTAGGCTTGGAATGATAAATTCTTTCCCAATATATAATTTCATCTCATGTATCATCAGTGTCAATCGCCTGTGGCGCCTCAGTAGTAAAAACGGGCATTAAACACCATTCATTCATTCTCCCACAACTCTTTATTCATGATTCTTTCAATTCAAGTTCCTTTACAGTATGTGGGCCAATTGCTAAAAGTTTTAATTTTCTTTGTAGTGGTAACATTTCAATACAGTACACCACAGTAAAATGTTCTTCATTAATGCATGCTAATTAATAACACTGGTGCTGCAATATCTTGTAATAACACAAAAGCACCCGAAGATATTTTTAGATTTTCTGGAAGTGTCCTTAATGATAATCGACAATCTTCTCTCACAATTACAGCAACGGTGTTACGGATTTGTTCCGTTTGCACATAAACTAAAGCGTATGTCCTCCTTCCTTTGAAATTGATTGCCTCCCCTCTGTGAGCATTTTAAACCATCTTCCAGCTCTGTTATAAGGAAAAACATAGGCCTCAGCTGTGTTAATACAAAAGCAGAATTGTCACGTGTCAGCTCCATTTTGCTTTGGGAGGAACCGAACTTGCACTTCTCTTAGGCGGGAACCGGAAGTGCTAACAATGAAACTAGTTCTACGTGTGCATTATGCATCATGGTAACGAAATATTGTAGCGTTAAATTTTAGCTTGAGAAATTATGTCTTTAAAATGATGATAGGTCTTTATTGCCCTCGTATTACAAAAATCCTAAAAAGAGAAAACCATAGATATGAAGTTACGAGAAATAGCATATTTTGTATCTCCATGAGGCCTCATTCTTAATGAAAATTAAATACAACCATAATAAAATAAGACGTAAAACGTTAACTTAGTAGTATGTAGGCATTCACAATGAAAGTCGCAAACGTACGTATTAGCCAATCAAAAATAAGAACAAGCGAAGATCAACTAACAGCTGATTGAAAATGGCTGTTTCTGAGCAGACGGCGGTAGCGTTTATGCATATGCAAAGTGCAGTAACTAATTTGCTTGGAGTAATATGAGCAAGGATAGCTTTCTTATAATGCAATTAATATTTTGTCCATTGACGCCATTTTGTTTACAGAGTCACTTATCTACAACTTTCTCTACCATAACTTGCCCTTACACGGAGCACGGAAATTAAAGTGCAATTCCTGCTGCTAACTGCTGCCGAGTGACAGCGGAGAGAGCCGAACTACTGTGCGTGGCCGCAGTGTAAATGTTGCATGTATTGTTTTTTTGTTAAACATAATGTAACCTATGCGTTGATTTCCGTAACTTTTATATATAAATCGATAGGGGATTGTTAGGCGGGTAAAATATTATAACGGTGACAACTCTGCTCTATTGAAATTCGCAATTAATTCATATATAACACTAACCTAACACTAAACTCGGGTAAATCCTATAAACCGAGTGGACCGAGTAGTTTTTTAATAAGTATAAATTGATAAGGTCGAGTAAATCACTGTAATATTAGCAAATCTCCTTTCATTGCAACAAAAAAGTCATAAACATAAATTTATAGCGCATTCTGTGCGTGGTACTATTCGTTTGAAAGCCTTATTATCTAGTTATATTTATGGGTCAATACCTTCGGCTTTCTCCGCCGTCGCCTGGGACTTGCAGCAGCAAGCAGCAAGAGTTGCACTTGATTTTCGTGCTTCGTGTAAGGATAAATTCTACCATAGAGCTCTACAAACACAGCAGCTGTGTTCTGATTGTCTGATTTCTAAGTTTAGGTCTAATTGTCTGTTTATTTTTATGTTTACGAGATTCATTGTGAGTGTTTCCATTACAATACATAACATCTAGCTTTTAGTTTAATTTTCATTGTGAATGGGACCTAACTCGTCAAGGCTACTAGGCAGGCCATTGTGTTTTTTAACGAATTAATGAGCTTCCCTGCGCCCTGCGCTTGTTTCTCTTCGTGTATATATTAAACATAGTTTCCTCGGCAGATAGACAGTCCGAGGAATTTTTCATTTAAAATTAGGATACCGCATTCTTTGACGAACTCTTATGAATTCCGAGAAAGAAGAATGCGGTACAATACTCGCCAAGTAAAACATGCTACGTTCGCTGTGAGATTTGAAGATATCGAACAATGAAAACCGGAATGTCGCTGGCGGGGAAGATTAAAATTTTTCTTACGATACGTCTCAACTAAACTCTACTGTTATGAACGCATCAGAAAGAAGGAAGATAGGGGGCGTTTTGCAGCAATGGAATGCCTAATATTAAAACGTTTAAATCATCTCGAGACGAACACTTCAAATGTCTCCTGTGAGAATTTGAGCACATCTGTTCACGCCCTTCATTGTATTTAGCAGAACAAATTCACCCATGCGGTTAATCAAGGGGCGTGACTGTTGTATCGCACTCTATTTACTCCGCAGTTTCTTGTTTTGCGACTATGGGGCGTTGAAATCTTCGGACGTGGCTGTCAATGGATTTGACACAACTAAGTGAATGTGTTACTATATTGGATAATGAGAAACTCCTTGACACTTGACTTTTATTAACTTGCGTTCAGTTTAATGGGATCGTATATTCCTCCCAAAAATTCATCACTCAAATCTTCCTGAAACAACATTTTTCATTTGTACAAAGAGGTATGCGGGAACGAAAGATTTTTAGTATACAGTAGCTAAATACAAGATAACTGTTAAAGTTGACAATACTGTGAAACCTTCCACAGGCAATGTCGCTTCAATTGCTGTGAAACAGCGGTCGGGGGAGCATGCGCCTGCGCGGTAAAAGCGAGTGATAAAAGTAATTATTGTTGTGAAGCTCATAGGAATAATCCGGTTCCTTCAGCCCACGCTGTGAAGACATGCGTTGAAAGATTTTAATCTACGGGCCGTGCACTGAACAACAAGTGTCCAGGATCAAGAAAATCCGATCGAACTCTAAAAACTGTCTACGTCTTGATCCTATGGAGCTCACAGCAATGTATGTAACGTCACAACGGCACTTAAAGATGATTTATACGTTCCTGAACAATGAACTACAGAACGTGTTCACATGGTTTCATCTTTTTTTTTTTTTTTAATGGTTTATTTACGGACGCTCTTTAACATCTCAGGTCATCAGGGCGTGAAACGGCCGACAAATTTTGCTCAGAGGCCTCTTCTTTCAGGATTGAGGTTCTTTTTCGTACCGTAAACGTACGACACGGGACCCACAGCTTTACTTACCTTCCGAAGGAACTTATACTTGGGATTTTTACGCCCAAAATAATCCATCGATCCTGGCCGAGATTGACCCCGCGATCTTGGATTTAGAAGGCAAGTATGGTTACCACTACACCATAGGAACCGACTGATTTCATCAAGACAGAGCCACAATTCATCCTGCGATATGAACTAACCTGCAAGATCAAAAGATCGATCTTTCAGTGTGTGAATTCTTTTAAAGGGACATTAAAGGGTCGTGTGTATGCCAGTAACCTTCGTACCCTTAATGAACTAAAGGCACTGAATCAATAAACGATGACAGTTGCAGAGACTCACGGGGAACTTGCATTAACACATGCAAGAATGTGTCTGCTGTAATTTACAGGACATTAGACACGAATTCTATTAATGAGTAATAAATTGCATGGATATAGCTTTTGAATGCCAGAATTATATACAAATTTCAAAATATTAATTTTTATTTTCGTGTTTTTAGGAACATTTTGGCATAGTTGGGATTAGAAATAAGATATATCATACCCTATAATTCGGTACATGAAGTTTAATATTTGAGATATGCCATACACATACGGAATATAAAACACATGTTAGATTTGAAACATAGGATTTATGATTTACGCTTTAAATCTATTACATGATATGTGTTGTGGATATTAATAAGTGATATATTATAAATGTGACAAAATCTCGATTGTCATTATTGGAAAATAACCCCAAAATCTGCCTAAATCCAGAAATATACTGAAAATACCGGAATATATTTAAAATCAGCTAAACTCAAGCAAGCCTGAAGTATTAGAACACTGTGTGTTTCCAGGTATAGTCCATAAAAGCAAGACCAGGGACACAGTTCAAGCGAGCCAGAGAAAAATGTAGAGGTATGTTGCTTCGAGACAGAGTGTGCAACATCGATCTGAGGAAACGGGCGGCCTGAATTTCCTCATTCACTTTGTCAAATGGAGATGGGTGACAATGTCACGAAGCTTCAGGGGAGCAGAGTGGGACACTTACACCGTGAAGATGAAGAAGAAGAGGCAGACCTAATTTTTTTAATAATGTTTGACTCCCGCTTTTAATACTGAGGCACCACAGGCGGTGAGCATTGATGATACATGAAATGAAATATTGGGAAAGGATTTTTTTAAGGAAGGAAACGTTTTAGGACTAAGTTTAGGGTACCTGCCCGGCATTTGCTATTCATTAGCACTGAGGAAAACCCGAAAAAAACCTCAGTCATGGAAGACATGGCGGGATTCGAACCCGAGACCTCCCGCTCACTAGTCCGGTCTTAAAGACCTCGGCCACCCCCTAGTGTTGGTCAGACGTTTTCAAGACCATTGCTACAACCAACAGTCAACGTCAAGAAACACGGTGATATGGAGAGGCCTGCAGAAGGATTTAATAAAGACTTAAATGTATACGTAGTCGAAATTATTAGTCCAAGTTGAGATGTATGTAAAAAGGGTAGCATACAGCGGATTCACAAAGTGGGTGTAATTAAAGCTGTCACAACCTCGGGAGTGTAAGTAGGTTTTTGCCCTTAAAGGAACTAGGTTATTTCCGTAATTAATTATCATTTCATTCAATCATAAACTGCAAAACAATAAAAATTGTTTAAGTTTCCAGAAAACCACCCAATTCACGGAGTATCTCTTCATAATCTTCAACTAACTTCATGAGGTTCACTAAAACAGCACTCCATCGTCTCCTTTGTATTTTATTTCCCTTTAGTTCAGCTATTTTGCAGCTTGTTTCAAGCGACTAATGACAGCACCTGTTAGTAAAGTAGATTTATGTCTTTCCATTAAATTTTATGAGTTTTTCTCACCTAATTGAGAACTGGGCCGAAGTCAATATAACTGCACTGTTACCTGCCTGGAAGTTTAAGCGGAGATAAAATGTCTTCCGCACATGAAAAGCATTCACCTCTGTATTTACCTCGATATCATTTTTACTCCATCAAGAATTTATTTGTATGTACTAGTGACTGAGCATTTACTACCATACATTCATCATTAACTTTAAAAGATACGCCCCAATTGTAACAAGAGTCGGATATTGACGTGTTTTTAAAGATGTATCTAGATTAAAAGGGTTAGTCATTAACCAAGTCACAAATGGATGTAGAACTTAAACAACTAAGAGCACTGATTAGAAAAGCATTTTTATTTCTCAACATATTTCCCTTTACATTGAGACACTTTCAGCGTTTCACAAGTCCCTGAAATCCACCAGCATAAATTTCTGTGAGCTGTGTCAGAACCAGGCGGTGACTTACCCTTCTACAGTCTCAACGTCGGAAAATGTTCATCCGAAAGTTGATTTTAAGAGTGTCGAACAAATGAAAGTCGCTTGAAGCAAGGTCAAAGATATATGAATGATTTGAACTTTCGCAGCGTCTTACTTGCTTGTTGGCGGTATGAGGACGCGCGTTATCATTCAAGATTAACGCGTCTTTGGTGAGGAGTCCTGGTCGCTTCCTTTGAATGTCCTTGCGAAAGTTTCCCGAGGATGTCACAGTTGGAATCTGCATTTACGGTTGGTGCTTAAGGCTGGAATGTGGTGATCCCAAAAGACCACGAGCATCACTTTTCCGGCGTATCGTGTCGCTTTATTCCTTTTCCCCGCAGACGGCTCGGAGTGCTTCTCAGCATTTTGATTTACGAGGCCAGTATTCAGGGCATCCATCGTACGCTGACATTTTGAAAACTAATCTGTCATGTATTGTGAAGTAGGCCATAACGTGTCAACAACCAATAGCAGCCGCTATAGTGTCTATAGCTATCCTTTCTGTCTGATCGGTTAGTCTTCAACACGCTGCAAATTCGCCTCTATGGAAATTTCCGTTGGCCGGCCATGGCTATTTTTATCCTCCATACGTGTCAGCTTTCAGAGAACTTCTGTACCCAATTGTAAAAACGATTGATGTACTGACACCGTAGACGGGAAGCATTTGTTTATCGACATCCTTTCTTTCAATAGATTTTGCGCACAACTGGGCGCTGCTCGAGGCGCCGTCATCTTGAATCTGATGTTTCGCTATTGCAAACATCGATTGTCTCATCTCGAATGATACCCAAATGTTTCCGGACTAATGCTGTCATCTAGTGGCATTGTGCCAGGTGCCTCTTTATCCTCCCTCATATACTTCAAAAGAAATACACGGGACTCCAGAATGGGGAAAATATTTTAGCCATCTGTAACAGTTTTTTTGTGACTCCGTTTTCTGCAGCAACCTTGAAGCAGTATAGTAAGCGATATGATGATTAAATTACATCTTTAGTTTTATAAATACCAGGGTGCCAAAAATGTATACACACTTCAAGCATAGAAAAAACTGTTAACATAACAAAACTGATTCACATACAGAAAATGATGAACACTAATCATCTTAGACTTTTACAGTTACAACAGTTGCTCAAAATGCCCACCATCGGCGTCGATACACTTCTGAGTACGTTCACCTACTGATTGCGGAACGTTTGCGAAAGCGTCCTCAGCGATTGCAGCACATGCCGTTTCAATTTCTTCCCGAAGTGCTGTCAGTGTAGCTGGTTTTCTACGGTGTACAACATTCTTAAGAGTTCCCCATAGGTAGAAGTCCAACGGAGTTAGATCCGGAGAACGCGGTGGAAACTCAATCGGATCTCTTCGTCCTATCCAGTGCCTTGGATCCAGTGCGCGGGGCTTGTTGCTGTGCCAGGTCTCCCAGATCTGCCCTTGTGAACATCGCATACGGTACCACGAGTCTCTAATTTGTCTCGAATGCGTGCAATTGTTACTCGCATTGGCGGTTCTGTTCTGTACACACGTCTCCATTGCCTTTGAACTTCAACAACATTCTCAGTTTTCCAATACCATTTCAAACCTGCTTTCCGCTGTTTAAACGTAATCTTGGCTCCATTTTGTTGTAGCAGCGCTAGAATAACGTAATGTGAGTCAATCTGTTTACAGAACATCATACGATAATCTTGGCTTCATTTGTTCATTGTTGATTTACCTATCACGTAGCAACGCTATCATAATATATGTGAGTCACATCTGTTTACAGAACATCATACCGCACATTGCTGTTGTTTTTCTGTCCAACTATGAAATATATTAAATAGACATCTACTATGAAAGTGTGTATATATTTTGGCCCCCTCGGTATATAAATAACAGGGATAGGGATTTCGAATGCCCAAATTGTGCGAATCTTTGTGCTTTTCTCGAATATTTAAAAACCTAATTTAAATAAAAAGGTTTATATTTTGGAAATATTAGTTTAGTTCCTTTGACTCTATTGTCTAATTGAAGTGTTATTTCATGATTGTTCCAATTTCGGTGACTTTACATCATCAATATCACCTTGTGGCGGCCCTTAATATGCCATTTAGGGGAACCTTACGGAACTTTCTAGTAATGAGACTGCTGTGTGCTGCCCTCACTAGAAATTTCCGGAAATTAACTTTCGATAGTTCTGGAGGTCTCCTAGCATCGGTCGACATATGGGTTTGTCCAGACATACTTTATTAACATTTGAAGTAGTTGTTTCTTAGTATTCTTAAATAAAATATTGCGAACCTTTAATGTTCCAATTTGAATACGATAAAGTTTAGGATTAATTCTACTTATAATAATTAATATATATTACAGAGTACAAATATATTTTATTTTTATTTCTAACCATAATTATATCGTTAAACCTTACTCTACTTTACTTTACCTAAGCTCTTTGCAATAAGCCCGTAAATAAGCATTTTAATTAAACAACTTATATTTCTAAATTTATATTTCATCCCTTAACTCTTCTAAACAAGAAAAAGCTTAGCATATAATCTTTTTCTTCGGTGTCTATCTAGATGTTCCAGCTATGCTAGGCGTGTATGTGGATATTAATTAGCTCAGTAATATCTTGTATTTATTTTCATGTGTTTTGTTGCCATGAGTATACCTGCAAAATGTTTCCACTGTCAACGCAGTTAATGGATTCATTTCCTCCTCTGGTAAGCGTGGATGTGAAGTGAGCGAATGCATCTATTGTGAGCTTTCGTTTCCTTGCCTGTAGGGCGAATGGAAATGTTCAATCTCCTTGGCAACCTTTGCACGAAAAATATGGCGCTAGATAGGGGAATCTTTAATACCTTCCTGTTTAGTGATAGTAATATTTCTGGATTTCCTTCGCCAGCATTGACGTCTTGCAAAATTTACTGTAGGTGAAAAATCTTTCCCAGCTGCAACCTTATATTGCAAATACGGTTAAGAGACTAAACTGTTCTTGGTTTAATTTCAGAGGCCTTGTCTCTTGCCTAGCTTGAAAAATAGTATCTACAATTTGAACTGAAGAGGTTTCGTTATTATGTTACGTTTTAATTTTTCGTGCGTGATCAGCGACTCTCAGAATGCCTTTGAAACGGTAGAATAAATTATAAAGTTAAAATTAAACTAGAATTCCTAACAACTTAGAACGGTTCAAAGTGACCTTTGAAAATGCAAATAAAAATACTCGTCTAGCAAGTAGAATTGAGTTAAATACAGAAAAATTAATCGTGCCGTGTCCAGAATGCTACCTTCTATAACTTGTGTCTTTAACAAGTGAGATACATTTTTAAAATATATTAATTTTATAAACAATACCTCATGAGTTTCCTTAGAATCTCAAAACCTGAGATATTTGTTGCAAAGTCAAAAATTAGCTTACACAGAAAAGTGCTAAGAGGACCCCTGACGTTTGTGTGTGTTGTAGATCGAACTCGGCTAAGGCCAAAGCTTGTATAATTGACGAGGAACCACTTTACAGTTATTTGAATCATTTATTTAGATTACAGCTACAAATCCCGTTTAATTATATTGTGCCTTTTGCCCTTGTTGTTTGCTCTGAATTGGCTTTCGAAATATCCCATAGTGTTTACACGTATAGAAGATAGAGATAGATAATATATGAAACAGGTTTATACGAACAGAATGTGCTTGACTGTTAACCTGTTCATACGCTCTGAAATTGTATTCAACTGCTACTTAGATACTGAGAATAATATTTAATGTTTAGCGTTCCCTACAATCAACAATTTCTTTTATAACCACCGCTCTCGACTTTCCATAAAATCATTAAAATCTGGCTACAAGACTTTTCAGCGATATTTTATTACATTACAAGGCAACCTTTCATATGACGCACACAACGGCAAGTGTCCCGCAACGCTTCCGCAATACGATTCTTATCTAACTCCCCATACAGTAGGGCGGGCTAATTCCCCCCCCCCTTTTTTTTTCGAAAATCGAAACCTAATGGTGAACAAAAGTTTCGTCTTATTGTTACAAACATATAGCATTTTCCCTAGCTCTGTTATTATTTTACCTTCGTGCTTCGGGGCTAAAGATTCCAAATTTTGATATTGACTTTTTTTTAACGAAAATGTAAGAAACGCTTTTTCGTTAAAATCTTGTGCTTTCGTGTTATAAAACGTTTTAGAACACAGAATGACATTTTGGATCCTACAATCTGCATTTTTTTTGGGGGGGGGGGATTGGTGTTTAACGCCCGATTTTTCTACTGAGGCACCACAGGCGATGGACACATGATACATGAAATGATAAATTAGGAACTGATTTTTTTAAGGTAGGAAACGTTCCAGTTTAGGGTACCACCCCGGCGTTTGCCATTTATGAGTACTGAGGAAACCCTGGAAAAAACCTCAGTCAGGGAGGACGGTCCTAGCGGGATTCGAACCCCAGACCTCCCGCTCACGAGTCCGTGCCTTAACGACCGTGGCGGTCTGGAGGTTTTTGAGAAGGGTTTCATTTAGTACATTTAACCCGACAATTGCCCACAGAAACTCCACTAAAGACGGCGGGTGCCCAGGAAAGGTTTAAGTTTGTCTATGTTCAAGATTTGTACGAAACGGAGATACTGTTCTGAAGTTAGAGGTAAATAGGACCGGGACTTGAACCACAATTTTGTGCTTACCGTGCTGATGCTCTTGCCATCTGAACAACCGTGCCCTGCCCATAGTCTGAAATCTCTTCCACCTGAGTTTACATTCCCTGGATACCTCTAAGAGGCGATGGGAAAGATTTGCTACTATGGGGGAACAGGACACAATAGCTCAAATGATAGCGGCATTGCACGGTAAGAAGTTCATTGTTCGAGTCCCGGCCGCGACCTCGAATTTTTCGCATGTGACTTTTATTTTAAACCTTCACGAAACACACGGCTTGTGTGAAAAAGAAAAATTGATTTCATACAAATTAATTCTAATAGTAATTAATAATTACACTAAGTTTCAGTGACAATATCACAATCATAAATATACAGCAAACTTTCAGACATTAAAAACAATAATTTGGCGCCTAAAATAAACTCTTAAAATAAAAAATATGAACTTGTTTCTTCAGTAAACGCAAAAATTACTGTTAGAAATAAACTTTAAATGAAAACATGATATGATTTAGATAATTAATAAAAATGATGATAGCACAGTTTAACAATAATCACTTATTTACCGAAGTTTGCATCACATTAAATTACCAGTGCCCTTTCTAATCTTTCACCAAAAATTGTATCTTTTATCTGTAAGTATAAACTCGAAGGAACGTTTACGGATACCATTGGAGCATATTTCATATTAGACACATGCCTAAGGTCATCAGCACTGTCAAATTCAGTTTTGTATTTTGTCTAAATATTTCCCACAGTTACAATAATGTGAGGCGGATTTGCTTTAACCCTCTTAAATAATGCCTGTAAAGAATTCTGCAATAATTATTCAAGCATGTGCGGTAGTAACGCACATTGTTGTTTCTGCTCACACAATTTATTGTCCTCGTTTTAGAAGAGCAGAAAAGTTGTGTAGGTAATGCATTGCAGCTTACGCACATGGTGAATATGTGTATCGTAGACCTGTCAGCTTTGTACAGTTTTTCTACTCAGTTGACGTGTTAAATTAATTAATTCTAATCGCTTTAACAGGCCAAATGCAATGGAGTAAATTTAAAGTGTATGACACATCTATCGCCTTGCCTGAGAATATTCAGTCATGCAATTCATGAAAAAAAGATATATGATTTGGTTCTGTTTGCGGTTGTATGTACATTTAAGCACTAAACTAAGGAATACACGAATTAGACGTTTATATGCACCATAAAAGCACAGCATTTAAACATTTAACGCCTCAAAACATAAATATTCCAATTTTCTTCATCATATCAATTAAGGAAAACATTAGGCATTTGGCTGAAGATCCGATGTCTATAACAAACAGCAACAAGGAAAATATTCGTACTCGTATAAACCTAAGTAAAAATTGAGGGTATATGTAGTAGTATTAGTAGTAGTATTTATTTCTCAAGCATCAACATACAGAATAAACACAAATAAAACACATTAATGTTAAATATAACAAATAGGCAATTCCAGAAGGCACCAACTGCAATAAAAAGTTATTCCAATTTGATTGGCTCAGCCCCCTAGTCCCCGGTTCATCAGCAGCTACCTACTGGAATATCCAGGGGACCGGGTTCTGACGCAATCGAAAACAAAACACAACATTAAAAATAATTTATACATTCAATACAATATTAAGTTATATTTCCTACAATACAAAACTTTCCTTATTTTTTAATTAAACACATTCAGCCAAATTTCTATCCTTGAGAGTTGCATATTCCTTAGGACCTTATACACACTAACACCCTGGCTATTGGTGTATAAGGATCCTGTTTAACTAATGCCAGATAACTAGTCCCATACCCTCCCCTACTCATTTCATCCTCCTTTCACTATCTGACAATTCTATACCATTTCTCAAACATCTTTCCTAAGTTGAGGGTACATAATGTATATTAATAAACAGAAACAATAAAAAATATAATCAGACATGTCACGGCACGGTGGCTCTTTTGGCAAGAAAATCACAACACCATAAGCCGAAGATCATGATTCGGGTCACGGTCGTGACATCAAAATTTTCCTTCCTGACTCTATTTCCAGTATCTCATTTTGTACGTCTGAGCAATCGCAAAGCGAAAATCATCCTGTGTTTTGTTTGCGTTTCTAGAGTCCGTTTTCGTGGTAAATATACTTAAATTGAAACCTCCTTAAAACCCCCCTAGATCTTTTATGACGTGTTTGTGGAACACAAAAGCTTTTCTATGCTGTAAAAACATCATTTTACAGTACCAAAATAAAGGAATTTAAAGGAAAATGATTTTTGTTAAATCAGGAAGCAGATTACAATACAGTTGCATAGACTTGAAGTGAGTGAGAGAGTTGTCATTGAGCAGGTTACTCTGCGATGTTTTCAGTTATTCATTAATTGAGATACAGTCATTAAAGTTGTGCAGAATACGTGTAGAGCTTTGCAAGAAAATCCATAAAAAAAACACAAGTTAATACATTGTCAGAACAACTTGGTGTTCCAAAAATAAAATTCATACAGAAGTTATCGGTTCGTATTTCATGACATGAATAAACTCTGCGCCTACAAGATATTTGATCACATGGATGAAGTAATGTTTCTTAAAGAACGAACTGCAAAATGTGAGTATTGTCGCAATGCATTCAGAGACAGTAGCTAGTTCTCAAAATAAGCCAATTTCAGAGAAATGCAATGTTGTGTGCCTCTTGGAATTATAAAGGATCCTTGCATTTTGAACTCTTTCCAAACACAAGTACTATTGGTTCTCGTACATGTTCAAATAGTTTGTGTTGTTATGACTTAGAAATATCCAGTACTAGCGAACACCACCGCCACGGGTGGCCGAGGTCGTTAAGGCACGGACTCGTGAGCGGGAGGTCTGCGGTTCGAATCCCGCCAGGACCGTCCTCCCTGACTGGGGTTTTTTCCAGGTTTTCCTCAGTCTTCATAACTGGCAAATGCCGGGGAGGTACCTAAACTTAGGCCTGGAACGCTTCCTTCCTTAAAAAAAAAAAAAAAATATCCTTTCCCAATTTATCATTTCATCTCATGTATCATCAGTGTCCAGCGCCTGTGGTGCCTCAGTAGTAAAAACGGGCGTTAAACACTACTCAAAAAAAAAAAAAAAAAACTCGCGAACAGAAAGAAAATTCAATTGGATCAGTTAAATCAGAATACAACCAGAAAAACTAGGTGCAGTCGAACTGATACCTACCCAACATATTGACCAAAAAGCTACTCAAAACCATAAATACATTCTTGAAAATGCGTTATTTATGCAATAGGGCATATAAATGAGTGTTTCATTTCAACTACCCTAATGCAATAACTCCTAATAAGATAAATTGTAGTTAGTTAACACACTAAATACAATTTCTGTGACCAAAATTATTGAAAATGTCTTTCTGTGTACGAGTAGAAAATAAAAAGATTCAAAAGTGTGATGACCAACTAAAATTACGAAAATATTATTTAGCAAGCATTAGATCTCTCTATGCTTATATCCTGTGCCAATCTTGTGCCCATTTCTTTGGTTCCTGATCGATACACTAATCTCTCTCTCTCCTCACTTGTCCACATGGCACACAGAGTTGGTCTCGTTAGCCATTGGTTCAAGATGATCGAATGTTCACAAAACCGGCGTTGTAGTGATACTGGGTGTGTGTTTGTGACTCTTTTTCTCGACACACAGAAAGAAGACCCCGGCAGAGTAGGATGATATATGTTTCGGCTCTTCTTTCTAAGTTGCTAGGCCCGGGGCCTTCTTCATCACATACACCCAGTAATCCAGAGAGTATGTAGTTTTTAAACATTTTAGGGTAAAAGTTATTGGTTGTATTATATTGACTTAAAGTTTCCACTATAATTTTGGTCAACAAGAAATATGCATTTGTAAGTCAAGATATCGAAGTTTTTTGTAATTAGGCATTTAAAGTATTTAATTCTTTTTAGAGCAGGAGATGTTGCAGTATGCTTATGCCTTAGCCTTTATTTGCATTTTTATATTGTAATTGTAACAAATTTTTGTTCAAATTAAAAACTCGAGATATTCAATATTTTTGGTTTCAGAGCTGTAAAATTAATATTTCAAATGTTTTATAAATATTTAAATCGTGTATAGCTTAGTTATGTTTACACTATTTGACCTTTACTACAATTTGTTGTTCTACATTGATACCGTCCTTGTTACCCCATCAATTGTGAGAAATTAATGAGAATATATGCAGCATTTTATTTTACCTGGTTGTAAGTTCTGTAAGTGTGTAAAAATGTCACTAAAAGCAGGACAGCTTGGACAGGAGAGGGACCGCTCTGGCAGACAATAGAGAAGGCTTTCTTTTGTTCATTCGAAGTGGGCTGCTTTTCCTGCAGGTATGTTAGCAAAGACGAAGGCTGTTAACACCTGTGCTACCGTTAAAGGACGTTGAACTCTAATGTACGGTAGAAATTGAAATTGAATGGTGGACGAATCGCTAAGTTGTTACGTTCAGATAATCTGACTAGCCAATAATATGAGAGTTGCATGATGTCACCAATAGCCTGTAAGGATGTCCAATTCCACAGTGGTGGGAAAATAGAGCGTCCCTGTTTCACGTGGTCAAATGAGGCTTATTGAGTATTTAAGGACATGAAATCGCCCTTTTTGAGAATTTAGTCTTGGAAACTCACACTGGAATATCAATATTCTAGCTTCACTTCTGATCGACGCTTCTTCTTAGCTTTAGGAAAATTACTGTTTGTCAAGTATTATACCTCTGCGCGTCTGCCAACTGTCTCATTACTGCGATCCGAAGAGAAACCTCCTGGTATGTACTTGTTGGTTAAATAAACGACTCGCAGATAACAAGGTGTTATTTCTCGTCTACACATCACCTTTAA
The DNA here is from genome assembly GCA_030762175.1 of Metallyticus violacea. Classification (NCBI taxonomy): domain Eukaryota; kingdom Metazoa; phylum Arthropoda; class Insecta; order Mantodea; family Metallyticidae; genus Metallyticus; species Metallyticus violacea. Next base: position 7,170,247 of record CM060843.1, read on the forward strand.
TTCCCCTCGCTCAGCCCGGCTTTTTCAAGTCCCAAAAACCAGCAACATTCCTGGGAAAAGAGCTATTTAGTAATGAACTGTATCTGCATATAATCAAACTTCCATCATCATTCTTCCCGCCAAATAAACTCCCTCAAACTTCGGCATGCTCAAAGCATTTGAAACCAATGTCACCCACGCGAACCACCTCCCAGTAACCCCTTCAACATTCAAATATATTTCACATCTACTTTGTATATTATTGTTCAATAGATTACACTGATTTTTTCCCACGGTTAGAATTTGTAAATTCTTATTATTCTCTTGTATTGTAAGGTTAACCTTTCTATATACAATTTCTTGGGGTTAATCCTTCCAGCATGCTCCAAAAGTTAAAATATGTTTTCCCAACGGGAGGGTGTCAAGTAGGTTATTAAGTTATTTCACTTCTGAATAGTGCAAGCTTATTCGCTTCCTGGTTTCGGCATTTTTAATTTATCTGGTATATGAAATAATAAAGCTATTTTTTAGTAGTTTCATTCCTGTTATTTTTTTCATAAATCAACAGAGAGACTTAACAGTTTGTTTTTCGGTTTCACTTATTGTATTTTTATTTTCCTTGTTTCAGGTAACATCCTACTGTATTTGTCACTTCTAGATGTGAGCTCATTTCGAAAATTGGAGGAAGTTTTAATGAAACTCTTCTGGATGACACGACGGCAGGTAAACTCCCGAGGGAAATAATAATTTTTTCAACTAGAAATCTATTAGCACGCCACTTTTAACTTCCATTTAGCAAAGTGCCACAACATCCGTACCTCCACCCACCAGCTTGGCTTAGAATTTTCCTCTCCCTGGGTAGCAAATCCTCTGCAGACATTAGCAGCTCGGTATAGTGTGGTGCAATGGCTTCCCTCTCTTTTACAAAAGGAGGGGGGAATGTGCGTTTACGCTGCACAGTTGCCATCTTCTCCATTCAAATGTTTAAAAAGCTTCGTTTTGTTTTAAAACAAAACATTAAAAATTTTCGTATTACATTTATATGTATTGTTCAGACTTTCCGAGCCATCTGAAGGGCTTTTTATTTTTAGCGTGCACTGGTATAGTAATACGTGTATATAAGTACTCTGAGATAGCTGCGTAAATATAATGTTATGAATTCTAACACTTGAACAGGCAAAGGGGCTGTTAAACTTAATTTAAATGTTAAAATATCGAAACAATACTTGGAATAAGTTTAATAAAAATAGAATTAATAAATCTCCATTAAAAGAAAGATGTTTCCACCTACTAAATGCATATTAGAAAGTAGTTACCATCCTAGACAATTGATTAGTCTCAGTTATCGCTCAATCTTTAAAAATAGTGTAACAATTTTTGAAGAATAAATTTATTAAATGCTGTGGATTAGAGAGGTATAGCGGAAGTAAAGTAAGCTCAAGAATAGAATGGGTTTCAACTTTACATACGAGGATAGGATAGGTACCTATGATCTGGTGTCATACCTTATTTCTTAAGTAAATAATTGCCGCTTTAACTTCCGCTCCGCTGTGTTCAGTTGTTCAGATATAGTTGCATAAAGAAGGTTATATGTAGAAGATTGTGACATGTTCATAATGTAAAATGGGCATAAACAGCATCCATCACTTCTTCGTCACCCTTAAATTTCCTTCCTCGAAGGTCCTTATGCGTTTTGAAGAGAGGAAATAGTCACTGGGGGCTAGATCTGGACTGTAGGGTGGATGGTCGCGCTCCATGAAGTAACATTTCTTCACAGCTTCCTTTCAAACAAGAGCTGTGCTGTGTCGTGAAGAGGCGCACACCACCACTCACCTTTCCTGGCCTTATCTCTTTGATGGAAGCACGTAGTCTGTGCAGTAGGCCAGCATAGTACTCCCTATTTACTGTGGTGTTCCTCTCCATAAAGTCAATGAAGAGTTCCAAAAGATTGTGGCCATGATCTTCTTGGTTGACTGAGTGACCTTGACCTTTAAATGCACTGCTTCGCTTGTTTACGCCACTCCATTGATTCTCTTTTGAACAAGGGATCATAGTAGAGGATTAGAGTTTCATCCTCTGTAACAATGGTTTGCAGATCTTTTCTCTCATTGTCACCGCAAAACTCCGAAAATGCCTGACAACAGATGACTCGTTACTTCTTTTGGACTGAGGAAAGAAGTCTAGGCACGAACCTTATTCAAGTTTAAATGTTCATGTTTAATTAGAAGGGCTGTTGTTTTAGAAAGGCCCACCCTTGCTGCTATTTCTGTAACTTTGAGCCGCCGGTCTTCCATAATTTCTCCTTCCACAAGAGGGATATTTTCAGGAGTGAGCACCTCCAAGGGCCGACCTGCACGCTCTTCATCTTCAATGCTTTCTCGACCCATTCGAAAAATTTTGGCCCATTCTTTTACGGTAGAATATGAAGGGGATACTTCCCCATATACACCTTCCAATCCCTGTTTAATTTCATTCGCAGTAAGTTTTTCTTTAGTGAATAACAGCTCGATACTCCATTTCGAACGTGTCACAATCTTCTACATGTAACCTTCTCTATGCAACTATATCTGAACTGAACACGGCGGAGCGGAAGTTACAGCTGCAAGTATTTACTTAATAGATAATGTATTACACCTGGTAAAAGTTTTGCGAAAGGCAATAACGCTTATCGGCGAAGTCGAAAACTTATGGACCTGCCCTCGTAATGTACAGCAACAAGTGCAAAACTCCTGCGATTACCACTTTAGCATTGTTCTTGTGGTTTTTTGACATGATGGTATTCATGAGATCTCAACACTTGGTACGTCTTCGTGATAAGTTTTTAACTTGCTTGCTGTTGATTTACGGTTAGGTTCTGATCAATTAGGCAAGTCAAAGCTACTGAGTTAATGGGCAGTAAGCCTTAATTGCTCATTTTTGAAAGAATGTATTGATTGCATTGAAAGTTACTTCAATGACAGAGTTTTTAATTTTTCATAATTCAGGTTTATTACGCCACCAATATTGCAATATTTACTGAGATTTCTACGTCTTTCGCCATTAATAAAACTACTTTTCTAAATGTTCGTACAGGTCGTAGATCTATTTGGAATTCGTACTTTAAACTATCCGGCGGTAGTCTTATATAAACACTATATGTGTTGAACTGAAACATAAAAAGCACATCAGTGAAGAACTAACTACACATAACCGATTGCCAGCCAGGTCGGCGAATGCCCAAATATTTCCACATAACGGCGAACAATCCAAAGAGACGCATTGTATAAAGTAATGCTGAAACATCGCTCAAGCAATAATCTTGGCAGTGCTCGTTTTTATCGAGTCTCGCGGTAATTTGGGGTTTAAATATAAAATGTCAAAGCCTTTTTCATGCAGCCTTTCAAGCCCATATCTTTGTTCTATTTTATGCTCGTTTTTCTTACACTTTGTTATAATAAATAAATTTATAGGCTCATTATTTATCTTTTCTTCTTGACGACCCCTATTTCTGTCAAGGTACATAAATTTATTCCTCGGGTTCATTTTTCATATTTTTTTATAATATGCACATAACCCCTCACTTCTCTTTTTTTAGCTCTAGGGAATTTTTCCTGTATGAACTTCACACTCAGATATCACTGTCAGATGAAACTTCCCTTTTCGAGATTTACATATCCGTTGCGGTAATCTTAATCGACTCTCATGCACATACCGTAGGGATTCGCGCGAGTTTATCGCCTAACTTTTGCAATTACATGTAGCTATTCCGTCAGTGTTTCGCCCACTATCAAGTTATAGACGTTTTACGGTTTCCCTACATTCGTACCAAGAACATTTGTTACATCCGCTATTAAAACTCGGCTACTGGTTGTGAGCAACATGACAGCACAAGTAGGTAGATCTTCAGCTTCCAAGGAATTGTAGTTTGTTTCTTGCAAATTCTGCAAATTCTTTTAATTGTGACCTCATATAAGCAAATATTAAAGACTATAGCCAGAAAGTAATTAAAAATGGGACGCTCTAATTGTTGTACAATCAATTCTCTTTTCCTTTCCATCTTTTTCTCCTGGAAATCCTATTGGAAACGTTACCAGAGACAACCAACATTGTTCAGTTCGTGAACCATTCAAAAAATTTTTTTAGAGTATCGGCATTTAAGATGTAACTATTTCTTTTTCTTCATATTCGGACTATCTCACAGCCTGCGAAATTCCCAAACAAATACCTATGACCATGCACTCTTCTCAGCAAATCCAACAGAAGACGCAGTGCCAAAACCAGTCTAGTTAAAACTCCTATGTAGTTTTTTTTCCCCTCAAGATGCCAACAGCAACCCAAGAAACTTCTAAACATCTCAGTATCTACACTGATAAAATTTTATTTCGGAATGCTATTTTTTGAAATGATTGGCAAATTGCATGAAAATATAACTTTGAAGCCAAATCGACGATATGGAATTTGTTCCTTAACCTTTTTACATACGATGGTAGGTCCATAATTTTCCGGCCTAACCATTTTCTAGGTATGATAATAACGAAAAATATATTTCACTTTTCAATATAATAACCCTTTATTGCAATACACTTCTCACCTTTGAATTAACATTTCAGTCCCCCCTTCCCACAATACTCAGAAGTCTTGTCTGAAAAATGGGCATAAACAGCATCCACTACTTCTTCGTGACACTTAAATTTCCTTCTTCGAAGGTCTTTCTTGAGTTTTGAGAAGAGGATATTGTCACTGAGAGTTTGATCTGGACTGTAGGGTAGATGGCGAAACTCCATGAAGCCAAATTTATTCACAGCTTCCTTTGAACCAAAAGCTGTATGCACAGGCGTGTTGTGGTGAAGAAGTCGCACACCAGCACTCAGCTTTCCTCGCCTCATCTCTTTGATAGAAGCACGTAACCTGTGCAGTAGGCCAGCAGAGTACTCCCCATTTACTGCGGTGTTCCTCTCCTTGAAGTGAATAAAGAATATTCCTTCACAGTCCTTAAAGCTTGTGCTCGTGATCTTCTTGGTTGACTGAGTGACCTTGGGTTTTAGACGCGGTGCTTCGCCAGGTTTACGCCACTCCGTTGATTCTCTTTTGGACGAGAGATCGTAGCATAGTACCATAGTTTCATCTCCTGTAACAATGGTTTGCACAACTTCTCTCTCTTTGCCATGGCAGAACTCCAAAGATGCCTGACAACAGATGGCTCGCTGGTGCTTTTGGACTGAAGAAAGAAGTCTAGGCACCCATCTTGTACCAACGTTATGCATGTTTAAATGTTCATTAATAATTCGAAAGACTGTTGTTTTAGAAAGCCCAACCTTGTCCTTCGAATTATTCATGAACATTTAAACATGAATAAGGATAGTGCAAGATGGGTATCTAAACTTCTTTCCTTAGTCCAAAAGCAGCAACGAGTCATTTATTGACGGGCATTTTTGGAGCTCTGCCGTGGCAACGACAGAAAAGTTCTGTAAATCATTGTTACAGGAGACAGAACTATGGTTCTCTAGTATGTCACCTGTCCAAAAGAGAATCAATGGATGGCGTAAACCTGGCGAAGCACCGCCTCTAAAGACCAAGGTCACTCAGTCAACCAAGAAGATCATGGGTACAACCATTTGACACTGTGAAGGAATACTCTTCATTGACTTCAAAAAGAGAAACACCACAGTAAAATGGGGAGTGCTAATGGCCTACTTATCAGACCATATGCTTCCATCAAAGAGAAAAGGCAAGGAAAGCTGAGCGGTGGTGTGCGCGTTCTTCACTACTACTCGCCTGTGCACATAGCTCTTGTTGCAAAGGAAGCTGTGAAGAAACGTGGCTTCAAGGAGTTCGACCATCCACCCTACTGCCCAGAGCTAGCTCCCAGGGACTTTTTCCTCCTCTGAAAACTCAGAAGGACCTTCGAGGAAGGAAATTTAAGTGTGACGAAGAAGTGATGGATGCGGTTTATGCCCATTTTGCACACAAGACTTCTGACTATTTTGGCGGGGGGAGGGGAGTTGAAATGTTAATTCAAAGATGTGAGGAGAAGTGTTTTTCAATAAAAGGTAACTATATAGAAAAGTGAAATATAGTGTTTGTCTTTATCATACTTAGAATATAGACTGAAAACCTAGTGAGCCTATTCTGTTATCTCTCAAGTGTGACGAAGTCAAATGTAAGCGGGTGTGGCTCTGTTTAGCAGTCATCTAAATGCCTAGTACTTTCAACTTCAATGCCTTAAAAAAAGAGTGAAATAAATTTCTGAACTGGCAATACTGTTATGCTCTGTAGTTTAATATTACTTTTTTTTTTTTTTTTTTAAGTTATTTTCCATGTTAGTACGGTTTAGCGCTCTGCTATGCATGGTGGATAGCTTCAAACGAACAACGTTCTAGGGGACCCGTCTAAAGTTTTATTGGGTGTTATCATTTGCAGGGGGCCAATCAAATTCAAATTGTGAATTTACAAACCTTTATTTTTAAATTATTAAACACAAGTTTCAAGCCGAATATTTAGACAGAGAGTATTCACTAGATTTTATTTATTTATTTATTTTTTTTTTTTATAATGTAGAATTTGGATTTTTGTTTTTGCAGATAACAGTTGTCTACACTTTTGTTACAGCATCTGGTTTCCATGTACTATAAAGTTTAACTTATAAATAAAGGTAAGCAATGAACATTTTTAATTTTTGTAAGTGATATGAAATCGCGCACCAGGAATATCTGATATGGTTGAATTCCTTCGAGTACTTATTGTATTCGCTCGGTTCTAATGAAAAGTTTTACTAAATAGTTTGCTGGGATACATTTTTCTAATATTATTTTATAATCTGTTATCTTATTTAACAATTTCAAGAAAGTGAGAATATATTAGACACGTAGAAATCCTAAAGTTTCTATTACACTGCTTTAAAATTAGAAGAAATAAAAATTATAATACACTCTGTATATCAGCGTTTCCATTTCAAGTTCCCTAGTTGTTTGTTCCTATTCATAGCAGCATGATGAGCCCTGAGCTTTGCATAGATATTATATAGCACGTTCGGTACAAGAGGCAAATAAGCGCCATATACCTCTGCTAAATAAATATATGTTTACATTTGCACGGGTATTTTAAGAGAAGTTATACTTTGCTCTTCAATATAACAGTACGGTTTGCGTGCATATTGTGTAATATTTCTGATTTTCGAAAATCTATGAACGTTTCACGTAAGCGCGTGAAACCCAGGAGTTAATCCCCCTGTGGAGAGAGTCATTAAGTAAAGCATTTTGCATTGTCGTTCATAATCCTTAACTTTGGAAAGGTATTAGAAATCAAAGGTTTCCATTTCCTTCTTCGTGTGTAGCAGTTCTGCGAAGTCAATGCTGCATAGAGTTTATTGGTCTGAAAAGACGCAATGTCAGGAACAGTCGTAAAAAGCGGAAGAGCGAATAAAATGAAAAAGGCTCGTAAGGGTGTTATGTAACGAAGCGAGGCCTTGGTGCAGAGAGAAGAGAAAATAAAAACGCTGCTCATTCATGAGCGGGGTTGTCAAGAGACTGCCGTGATTAGACGCCATGCTGCGCTCATCCTCTTCGCGACGTCGAACTTCATAGCCCTTGCTTGGGAGGGAGGGGAGAGGAAGGATAAATCTTATGGCAACTTGCATCATCGACCCCAGACGAGAAGCTTTGTAGCTTCCATCTCGGTCTGCTTTCCTTACAAAGTCTCCAGTGTTAAAAGTTTCGAATTCTGTAGCAAATCTGAAACGTTGTGAAGTGCATTTCATTTGCCTTTGTATGTGGTATCTGAATAGACACATCAGGTTGTTTGAAAAATTGTAGTTTTTATATAAATATAAATATATATTAATATTTGGTTTCATACGCGGTTGGAACATAAAATTGCAAATTTAAAAAATGTTATTATATAAACGTACAATTTATATGCAATTGAAATGTCCTGAAATTTGTTTCAGAGCGTTGTTAATGGATATAAACAAGTCTTTCAATACCTAGAAAATAAAATTGCAGGGTTTAAAATACCAATAAAAGAAAATTTTATAACTGTTGCCAAAATTTTTTAATTACAACTTAACATTTTCTGATACATAAAAGAGTTGCAATTTTTATCTACAGTAGATTTATACATGACTATCATTTGTAGTACAGCAGATGCCAAGCCTGTTGTCAACCTCTATCCATACATTTCTCGACTTATCCTATGGCATTTTGAATCGAAGGCAGATTCTGAGTTTCAAATCATTTGGTATTCTACAAACTGGATCCTTTACTAATGCTCATGAGAAAAAATCCAAGGGAATAAGATCTCGTGACGGCTAGCTATAGTTTCAGATCAGCTACCAACTCATTGTCTCAAAAAGATATAATTAGGAGCTGCGTAACTGGCATGCAAAATGAGAAGAAGCATTATCTTGCAGGAAGCTTTGATACAACATGGAACTCAAGCACCTCTAGTTTGTTTGTGGCATTCAGCAAAAAAGAAGGAATATATCTCATGATCTTTCATTAAGTCACACTAGACATTCGTTTTGTGCACCAAAAGGGGGGAAAAGTTGCAATCCAAATTTTGGAATTGATATTTTTTGGGCTTCTTGTTAAGCAGGTTTCAAAATATTCAATGTTTTCAGAAAGTTGTTCCTTAGAATGCTTAATAGTTTTCTGCAACAAGATTCCTGTTTGCTTGAACTTTGTATCCTAGGCCCATTATTCTCATATCGTCAGGAATGGTGTTCTGTCTTTGCAGATTGCATTCTTGACGAAAGCGACTTTCTACATATTTCAAAGGACTTTGTTTCAGCTAACCAAAGAATTCTTGATATTTTCTGATCAATCGTCGTTTTTTCAGATTAACAGGTTGTTATTATTTATTTATTTCTCAATCTCATTATCCATGCTACATAAATTGCAAGATATACACTAGCAAACCAAGGTAAATTTATTTCTGTTTGTCATATATATTTTAAGTTATAGACATTCCTTTTATTGATGTTTTAAACATCTTCCATAAATGGGTTACCATTAGGTTAGGAAACATTCTTCGCCCGGCAAAAGTATCCCCGGGAGCCTCGTAACGCAACAAAAATTTTCAAAACACTTTGTGAATGTGGAAGAACCTTTCCATCAAAAACAGTTCATCAATAAATATCCGTCAATATCAGCAGTTCTAGAACGTGCCGCACAAAATTTTATAGCGTTCATTTTACTAAAACTCAAGGATATTTCAACTGGATCAGAATGGAAATTCTACAGAGAGAGAAACATTTCCACAGTATAAACAAAAATTTCTCTTAATGAATACTAACAAACTACACTAGAGTAAACAATTACTTTGAATCCATAAGGAAAAATAAAACTTTAGCATTTGTTTAATCATACGCCACTTACCCTGTGACTTTTATAAGGATAATAAAATTCAGCATTCAGTATTCCACTGGCAATGCTGACCGAAGTTGTCAGAGAAAGCTTTGGTTTTATAAACAAAAACACCTCTCTATGTGAAATGATTTTCTCAAAAACTGTTACTAAAATAATCGTTTCTTCTATGAATAATTAAAGGTGGCACATTTCCCATCATACAGCAGGAAAAATATTACAGCATACTTTGTAAATATTAACAACTGTGCTTTGAAGACATCCTCAGTTCTGAAATCTCCAAATGCAAACTGCTGATAAACTTATGAAAAGTACAGAAAAGAAAAACTGTTCAGTGCCTCACCAGAAAAAAGAAATGAGTAGAATTCCTCCTGTTAGAGTAGGGAGTAGCTAGTTATCTGTGCGGGTCTGGGAGGGTTGCGCAGTAGACAAGGAAAGTCACGTGCGAAACTCAACCAATAAGCGCCATTTGAAATGTAGGGTCTTGTGCGGTTGGTTGTCTGTGAGTTGCTTTATGATTTACGTGGTTTTCTTTCAGTGTGTGGTTTTGTTTCTGTGTTAGATTATTACAAAGAAATAAAACATGGAGCAAGAAACACGTAAACATACAGTTGTATAAACAAGCACGTGAAATGGTGTATAAAGTGTACAGGAAGGAGACAGCCCACATACAGCACGTGGCCAGCAGCACAGCTAACGGTGTTGCCAAGTGTCAAGAACTCACAGCTGAAGCCTGTAGTGTTGGTGTAAGAACTGTACAGAAAATTGTTAAAAAAGTAAGATTATCCATAAGGAATGGCGGCTTTGTTCTTTTTGATCAGCAGGGAAAAACCGTATGCGTGAAAAAGAGGTAAATGATCTAAATGACTTTGATAAAAATGTACTACGTAACTTGATTTTTGACATGTATAAGAACGGGGCGTTTCCTACCATACATTTACTAGCAGTTAAAATGAAGAATTCAATTGGATTTAAAGAGGGCAAGCATTCCATGCTGCGTTTTTTGAAGGACATGAACTTTAAATATGGGAGAAGGTTTCTTTTAGAAAGGGGTGAAATAGTAGTTGTTAGGGTTGTGTTTTTACAGTCATATATGAAATTAGAGGGGCTAAATATCTAACAATTATTATTTAGACAACACAAAGAAGATGTGATGGGCAAATGAATATCGCTCGGGTGACGTCAAAATTTCAATTGGTAAAGGCTTTTTTGTTTGCCATGCCGGTTATGCAAACGCGGGGTTTGTTCCAGAATGTAAGTTAATTTTATAACAAAATCGACTATTAAACATTATCATTCTGAAATAACATATTTTATGTTTATAAAATTATTTGAAGAACATTATTGCTCTATAACGCCCCTAACTCTTGTCATTGTTATGGACAACGCCAACATTCATTCCTTTCAATTAGATAAAACACTTTGCACAAACACTGGGAAGGCGGTCATAACTGCTGCGTTGTTCAGCAAGAACATTCCGCATTCTTAGCACAGACACAGGCGGAATTGTTGCAACTGGATAAAATGAGCAAGTCAGTGTGCAAAGCATATGAAATTGGCATAATCGCTAAAGAACCATGGGCATCAATTAATGATACTTCCAGGTTATCACTGCATATAATCCCATCGACTACTAACCCTATCTTCTTCCATAACTAATTATCTTAGTTAACTTCATATTTATGATTCCTTTCCTTTCCTTATTTTCTCATTCAAATAGGACACCTCCGCGAAATATTTAGCTCTCTCTCTCTTCGTACCGCCACGGGTGGTCGAGGTCGTTAAGGCTCGGACTCGTGATCGGGAGGTCTGGGGTTAGAATCCCCCCAGGATTCTAACCCGCCCTCCCTGATTGAGGTTTTTTTCCAGGTTTTCCTCATAAATGGCAAGTGCCGGGGAGGTACCTAAACTTAGGCCTGGAACGTTTCCTTCCATATAAAAAAATTCTTTCCTAATATATCATTTCGTGTACATCAGTGTCTACCGCCTGTGGTGTCTCAGTAGTAAAAAGAGGCGTTACAATGTATTACTTTCTCTGCGCAATAGCCAGGTAAAGACCCGTACAGATAGCTGCTCCGGACTCTAATTGCAATGAATTGTGTTTAAATATAATTTCTATGACGAGAGGTCACAAATATAAAAACTCAATGTGAGACATATCTGCTGTAGAAATAACAATAAATTAATATATATCTGTCGGTCCTGGTGGTATAGTGATAACCGTACTAGGTCGCGGTTTCAAATACGACCAGGTTCGATGGCTTTATTATAACATAAGCAAGGCTTGCTTTGGAAGGGAAGTAAAGCCGTTGGTCCCGTGTCGTAGATATACATCATGTAAAATAATCTCAAGCTTGAAGAGAGGTCGCTGAGAAATATTTGTCGGCCGTTTATGCTCAAATATGATGAATGACCAAAGTTGTTAAAGAGCGTTCTCAAATATAATAAACCTAAATGTATTACCTAGAAAATTACTTGATAATAATTGTAAGTTTCATCACAAGTTGAAGCGACATTAAAACTTGTTTAGTGATAATCTTAAAATATTTTCAATGAAGGCTAATAAGAAAATTAAGTACATATTGACTTTTCAAAGTTAAAAAAGAATGAAATAAAGATAAGGGCACCAATGTTATACTTTTAAATAATTTTATTATCAGAGGAAAAATCCATTAAATGTCATCTCTCCCGTATCAACCACCACTGCTACAGCTACAAGAGTCATCTCTGTTGATTACCCCAAAAAGAAGTACTCTGTGGCACAGTTAATGACATCTACTGTGTCGTAATGCGTTCCTCAAAGTGGTTCCTTCGTTTTGGCAAAGAGATCACAATAGCAGAACTCATATCAGGTGAGTATTACTGTGTGTCCCAGTACCTCCCACCGCCTGGGGATAACGTACTCCTCTTTGATTACGTTCGTTTCCAAAGTACCGTCGCCATTTCTTTAATGCAGGACTAAGATGGTACCGCTTTGGCGGTATAACATGGTGCAGTATTACCCCATGGATATCATACACCACAATGTACATCTTTCACACCATGAACGAAGAGAGGCGGGCAATTGCCGCTTCAGGCCAGTCCAGAGTAAGATTTCTTCCCTGTAGTAGCCGTTCAGCATTCTTAAAGATAAAGATGACCTACTGTGTCCCTTAAGGGCAACACCTCCTAACAAGTAGGGAAAGCTCGCTTTTTTCTAACGGGTGAGCTATTCCGCGGTAGTTGTTCGTGTGCTGTTTAACACACTCCGACTGATTTGTTCTTTGGTTACTCCATTTCTCACTGCGCTGGTTGCTTCTCGAGAAATTTACATTTTTCTCTTCCTCTTGCTACTCTTGACCTGCATGTTCCTTGAAGAGGTCTGTCCATCTTCTTCTGGGTCCGCTTTGTGTCTTTTTCCTATCTGGCGGTCCCACACGGATATCTTGTAAGTTCATCTATTGTCCTGCATTCTTGCGACGTGACCGCCCCATTGCCATTTGCTTCTGGTAGCTATTTGTGCGATGTCTGTTGTCTGAGATAACTGTTTATTAATACTATAGGTATTACTTCAAAGTTATGCTCAGGATCTTTCGTTGCATTTTTCTTTAGCGTATTTGTATTTTGTTGTTTTGTTTTTCTGTTAGTGACCATGTCTGGCACCCATATAGCAATACAGGGTATACACAGGTTTCGAGCGTCTGGAATCTGATTTTCTTAGTTAGTGTTTGGTCCAATAATAAAAACTTAAGGACCCAAAATGCTCTCCAGATTAATGAGAGCCTTCTTTGTAGTTCTTTTTGTATTTTATCATGGAAGGAAATCTGTTGTCCTAGGTATGTATATTCACTCATATATGTGAGAACTGTTCCATCTATTTTTATTGGGGTTTCAGGTCTGTTTGAAATTAACTGCGTCTTCAGTTTGTTTAGTAACAGTCCTGCATTTTACTGTGCTCACATAATTGTTCCAACATAGTTTGTAGTGCTTCGGTGTTTTGTCACATAGTGGTGTCATGATTGCACGTTAGTGATTCAATGATATATCCAAGCACAGCAATTTAGCGGATTACTGGAATATCGGGCAGCAATTTTGTGACACACGCCTACCTTGGCGATTAATTTATTTACGTACAGTCCGCTGTGATCAACATCCATCAAGGAAGCAAGGAGCGAATTGCGTGGTTGTCAATTTGGGGTTCTTTCTGCCGTATGTAATACCCATCGTGCAACCACGTGCAATATGGCAATGCTACAAATGTTCAGCTTAAGTTTTTATTCACGTACGTTGTTCCGGTTTCGTAAACATTTTATATATTCCCCTGTACTTCAAGGCATCGCAGTATTTTACTGAATAACATACAACCGTTAACACTGCCTGCGGTAGTTCGTCTAACCCTCTGTTACTGTACAACTCCTGAGGCTGGTGACAGTAACATTACTGCAATGTTATCTGAAAACTGAAATGGCAACATGCAAAAGCTCTAAGCACAGTTATTATTGTAATATTCTTTAGCTTTGACGTCTTACCCGCACTTAATTTATTCTTTATCTCATTATATTCGTACACCAATAAGGAGAGCGTTTTATAAATTCATTACACTTTTGTGAGACATCTTTAATTAGGAAGTAATTTGTCAACATTTGTGTACATTCAAATGTCTGGAAATGTTCTGACATATTTGAGTATTTGCTGCTCCATTTCTGCTATTCGTTGCAGCAGGCTTTGCAAAACTTTTCGTGTTAAACTCGTTTTTTTTTTCTTCTTCTTCTGCTGAAACAAGAACCAGAGAGCTTGCTGGCAAAGTTGATGTCGTAAAGCAGAGCTCAATCAATAGCTGTCATCCGGAGTCCATTTTCCTTTGTCGTATACTTTACCTCTTCCCCTTGGTCACACAAGGGCACATGAGTGAGTGGACAGGTTCATTCGGCGCCTCATAGGAGGTGGGAAGGGCTAACCCGGTGGTCTGTGGATGGGCGTTGCACTGCCTAATCTGCAAAGTAATACTGCCTGCTTCATTGCGTTTTGTTCAGAATAAAGATATATCTTGTGGTTGTTGAAGTTATGGGAAATTCTTGTTTTTTTGATGTTTTCCGTCCACGTTGTTCCATGATGGAATGTAGAGGAACACTGTCTGAATTTGGCCACATTTTTTGGTAATCGTAGTAAGACAATGAAGATTAATAAACAGTAAGAGTTGATAAGTGGATATTTCAGGACTTAAATATGTTTAGCAATAATCACAGAAAAGAATTGCGTTTAAAGTTGAATGAACGGTGTATTTTAAGAATACTGAACTTATATTTTGGATCGGAAGAGTTCTAATTTGGACCAACAGGAAAGAACTTAAGCAAATATAAACGCACAAATAAGTTGAGGACATATTCTTACCAAGAAAAAGGTCTGAATTGCTTCTCCTTCATACAATATTAAAAAGAATTATTGGGATGGAATTGATAATATAAAAATAATTTAATAATTGTGGGTTATATCCTCGAATCACACAGTAATAATTATTCACCCACCCATTAAGACTCAACTTTTGTTGATGTTATAATAGTTAGCCCTATCATTAGTGTTTTCAGTCTTTACAATTAAAACACTTTGTTGTAAGTCTAGCTAGAGCACAGTATTTCTTGTATTTCATGCACTGGACCATGTCTATCTTAGCTACTAAATTGCACGGAACAGAATACCATGATACCTTTTCTTTTCTCATTTCAATATACTCTTTATAAGGGGAACTTATCAAAATTGTTGCAGGAGTGTCTGATCTTGGAAGTAGTGACAATACGCGAATCTTTTGTATTTTCTTTTTCGTTTACTTGATTCTTACTTGGTCTTCTACTGTTCTAAGGCTCCAGTGTCTGAACTGCTGGTCAGTGGTGTTCCTACCCACTGTGCTGTTGAGACTCTGCTGCTGGATACTCTTACGGCCCTGTGACAATAAGAGAAGGGGATATATGGAGATTAATAATGTTTTTCGTTATTCTTCATAAACTATAGCACATAAAATGTACTGCCGCTATTTTTTGGAGAATATGTGTCACTTTCGCACTATCTATAACGATCCCTCTGAAGTTTCTTAATTTGATAAAGGCTGATCCTGAAATCAACTAATCCTGAGATGCAACTGAATTCAGCTAATAAAGTCTTCCACTTAATACTCTTCCAATGAACGCAACTGAACTGAGCGTGCCCATCTTCCCCACTGATAATGCCCCACACTGAATATTATTCCAAAACTGACTACAGCTTTCCACTAACTGAACTGAACTGAGAAAGCCTTTCCACTGATAATGTCCCGCTGAATACTCTTGCAAAACTGACTGCGGGCCGCAAAATTACAAGACTAAATAAACATGGCCTACGTGACTTTTTACATGTAGATATCAACTCAAGCTGCTAGCTTCTTCCCTTGAAGACGTTATCGGTCTGTCTTTTCCTCCCTGTAAGTTTATTGCTTTATTATACCTATCCTGCTTAACAATTCTCTAACAGAATACAAATACTTACTTACTCAAGGATTCTCTTTTAGAAATTTTCCCAGAAAACATCGGTTTGTTTGGGCCATCTTTACAAATATTGTTACGATAGGCAACAGAAGTTCCCAGATCAGTTTTTATGGCTGGGGTAGCTTTCTGCGCTCTCGTAAGAAAGTAATTTTTTACACGCAGTAATTCAACTCTTGTACAGGAAAGAAAATGGCATTACACTCATGACTATAATAAGGAAATGACATAAAAGTACTTGCTATAATTACTCTAATAAAATATGAGGGTGACAGACACCTCCTCAATACTGTCTCATATTGTTTTTGTGCATTACACCAAGAAAACTCTCTGAGCACACGTTCAACTACTACCTGCAATTGTTACAAAGTGTACAGCTCAAACAACAAATGCCTATCGTTTAGTTGAAAAGGTTTCTTGGCACTACACCACAACGAGAACTGAGAAATAACATCAAACACAAAAAGAAGTCCAATACAATTCAGAACTGCAAGATTTTGCCTGTTGATGTTGTCGCTTAATCCCAAACACCCCACTGGAGGTCAGAGCATGCGTGACATGAATTCTACTACATGATACAATTTTAACAGTGATCCATTTTAGTTAGTACTACTCCATACATATGTTTAAGTGTGCCGTTTTTACGCGCATTCCTTTCTTCCTGGTCGATATATGAGTTTCTTCCTTTTCCCTGTGACCTTCTTTCCCTTCCTTTATGCCGCTAAGTATGCATGGTGTGATTGGCCGTTCGTTAAATTAAATCGTATGTTAACGAAGGCAGTCGTTCCTACCATGTGTCGTAGCGAGCTTACTAAATAATTCTTGGCCTTTTCCCTTACAACCAACAAGGAAATCAAACTCAGGAATAGGATGTAGAATTTTCGGTTCCTGTATTCTAAATTATTAGCACTAGAACTTTCTTCAATGTGTACATACAACGACCCAGATAGAATGTATATGTGAAGGGTTTCTGTTGTAAATGGGTTTAATTTATTATTACTGGGTACATTTTGTAATTTTCTTAATCAAGGAATGAACGAGGGTAGGTTCATAAGCTTCCAGCCGATTTTCTAGGTATGGCAAAAACAAAAACTATATTTCACTTTAAAATGTACATAAACAGCATCCATCACTTCTTCGTCACACTTAAATTTCCTTCCTCGAAGGTCCCTCTTGAGGAAATGGTTACTGGGAGCTAGATCTGGGCTGTAAGCTGGTTGGTTGATCACCTTGAAGCCACATTTTTTCACAGCTTCCTTTGCAACAAGAGCTGTGTGCACAGGCGCGTTGTCGTAAAGAAGGCGCACACCACCATTCAGCTTGCCTCGTCTTTTCCCTTTGATGGAAGCAGGTAGTCAGTACAGTAGGCGATCATAGTACTCCCCATTTACTTAGGTGTTCCTCTCCTTGAAGTTAATGAAGAGTATTCCTTCACAGTCCCAAAAGATTGTGGCCATGATCTTGGTTGAATGAGTTACCTTGGCCTTTAGAGCCGACGATTCGCCAGGTTTACGCCACTCTATTGATTCTCTTTTGAACAAGGAATCATAATATAGGACCATAGTTTCATCTCCTGTAACAATGGTTTACAGAACTTCTCTCTTGTTGCCAAGGCAGAGCTCCAAAAATGCCTGACAACAGACGACTTGTTGCTGCTTTTAGACTGAGGAAAGAAGTTTAGACACCCGTCTTGCACTAACTTTATTCATGTTTAAATGTGCATGAATAATTCGAAGGACTGTTGTTTTAGAAAGGCCCAACCTTGCTGCTATTTCTGTAACTTTGAGCCGCCGGCTTCCATAATTTCTCCTTCCACAAGAGCGATGTTTTCAGGATTGAACACCTCCAAGGGCCGACCTGCACGCTCTTCGTCTTCAATGCTTTCTCGATCCATTCGAAAAAGTTTGGCCCATACTTTTGCGGTAGAATATGAGGCAGATGCTTCCCCATATCGTACACCGTCCAGTCACGGTTTAATTTCATTTGGAGTAAGTCCTTCTTTTGTGAAGAACTTAATAATAGCTCGTAATTCTATTTTGAACATGTCACAATCTTCTACAGATAGACTTGTTTATGCAACTGTATCTGACAACTGAACACAGCAAAGCGGAATTTACAGCTGCAATGATTTAATTAGCAGATAAGGTATGGCACCAGGGTTTTGTGAAGGCGATAATCCTATCGGCGCGGCCGGAAACTTATGAACCTACCCTCGTACATTGAAAAGCCAGTTTATTACGTCATGATTATTGGATTCAGCATTAAATGCCTTTTGTAATAGCATAAGATTTACTTTGCTTTGCCAATAAATTGGTTATTATGTGCTAATTGTGGCAAATTTTTCAAGATTTAAACTTATTTTTTAACGATTCAAAGTTTGCTTTAATCATGCTATAAATCTAAATGCTGTGTTGCTGTTGTATATTTATCTCTTATATTTTAAGTTCAAATTTATTTTACGTGTTTCATTTACATATAATTTTATTTGTAAAAAATACAGTAAAATATGCATTATGGTTTGTTAATTTGCATTCTCCCTTACTGCTTAGATACCTTCCCGTGGCTATATCCTGGTGGTTTTCCTCCCTAGATCCTTTAAAAATATCTCTAGTGATGCCTCACTTCGACTACTGCAATTTTCTGCTCACAAACTTAAACTCTAACCTAACTATAATGTTCTCTAATATGTTGCCCAAATATACATCTGTGACTATGGGTTTGATCGTATAACAACCCTCCCTCGATATGCCTCTTAGGTTCCGCCTGAAAGACCGAAGAAATATCCATTGTCTCACATTACTTTCCAAAATTATCCATACATTTTCTGCATCATATCTATTTTCTCTTTTTCAAAATCTATCTTCTTCTAATAGCCTTAACATACGTTCTGAAATTCGACCCGTACTATTATTACATTACACCGAACATCATGACCACTGCTCGTCTCTGGAATGCATTGCCACAGAGACTGTCACACTTTCGAAGCATTTCATAAGAAATTGTTAATATTATTAGTGGTAATATATTACACTATCTTTGGATTTTTTATGTTACAATACATGTATTTATTTTATTATACTGTAGAATATTTCATTCTATTATTGATATTACTATCATAAACTTTCTATCTCGTTTATAGTTTTGTGGTTTTCATTTTGTGTGTTTTGATAGCACATTTATTTCCACTCTCATGATTTACTCGTATATGAATTGACATTGTTATTGTTTGCTCTATTGTTATTGCTCTTTATTCTTCATATTATTACCTTAGTATTGTTCATTATTCACATTTAGATTTCAGCACGTTTATTTATCTATACTACATAGGTTTTTATATGTGTACGAATATCTTGTTAATGTTTGTTATAATTGTGGCATTGTCACTGAAACTTAGTGTAATTATCATCAGATCGGAAAAGAAGGTTTAGTTCTGTCAAAGTAAATAAATAAATATCGTTAAAACTTGCCTAACTTTGACGGAAGGATGTCTGGCCAAGTAAGTAATTTTTCACCTCAGACATTATATTTGTGTTTACAGAATATAAAGTAATTAAAAATAATGCAACATACTGTAGAACGAACATCACTCTGAACACAGTACTACCTTCTCATGTTCCATACGTCATTAGAAAACAAAAGGCATTCAGAAACTTGAGTTTAGACAAACTCGATGTTTTAATTTTGTTTTGTTTTTTTTGCAAGAGAAAGGATGGACAAGAGGCACAAAACAAAATGTAAACAGATATCAGGCCGAATGTCTCGAGTAATCAAATGAAATTTGAACTAGTAATGGATATTTGCATTCGTTTTAGCGGATCGAATGCCGCATAATGTGGGATGTTCCTTAAAGCTGGAGGCCTACGGTTTGCAAATCATTTGTTAGAATTTGGTTTGTTGCTTGGTTCATTTCGTATTTCTTCGTTTGTTAAATCAATAAAGCCCACCGTGAAAGCGGCGTTATTAATATTTTACCGGAGAATTTCCTTTCTTCGTGGGAACTATTATGGTCAATTCGTAAGCGTATTACACTATATACAGAGGGTGCCAAAAATATATAGACACTTCAAGCAAAGAAAATACTGTGTTAACTTAACAAAACTGAATTCACACAAACAGAAAATGATGAGCACTAATCATCTTAGACTTTTACAGTTACAACAGTAGCTCAAAATGCCCACCATCGGCGTCGATACACTTCTGAGTACGTTGAATTACTGATTGAGCAACGTTTGCGAGTGTCCTCAGCGATTGCAGCACATGCCGTTTCAATTTCTTCCCGAAGTGCTGTCAGTGTAACTGTATTTTCTACGGTATACAACATCCTTAAGAGTTCCCCATAGATAGAAGTACAACGGAGTTAGCTCCGGAGAACGCGGTGGAAAGTCAATCGTCCTATCAGTATCTTGGTCACATCAGTTTACAGAACATCATACGACAATCTTGCATTCATTTATTCATTGTTGATTTACTATTATTTTGGCTTCATTTGTTCATTGTTAATGTATCTGTCACGTAGCAACGCTATCATAATGTGAGTCACATCTGTTTACAGAACATCATACTACACATTACTGTTGTTTTTCGGCCGACCTTTGAAATATATTAAATAGATATCTACTGTGAAAGTGTGTATACATTTTTTGGCACCCTCGGTGTGTGTGTGTGTATGTGTGTGTTTTTTTTTTTTTTTTTTTCCTTTCTGTTTCTTAAGAACTAAATCTTGCTTTGTGCATGTATTTTTAATATATTGGGAAAGCTTATGCGATCCCAGGACCCGTGCGACGTGGATGAGTTAGATATTTTGTAACAAATATATTTTATAAATACACTACTACTACTACATTTTTCAGAGCTAAAGAAACTGCTCTCCAGCTTGTGATTAAAACACACGCTTTTCAGGTTTACAAATAATCCATATTACAATATATTGACTTATTCCTTGTAGTTTCAGTTAGAATCTTTAAACTTTGCTTTAAACTGAAAGAACTATGTGCTACCCAATCTCGTCTAATGTCTGAAGTATAGGTTTAAACTCATATTTGTTTGGTATAATCCACATTAAAGTGAAGTTTGAATTTTAT
Source organism: Metallyticus violacea (assembly GCA_030762175.1). Taxonomy (NCBI): domain Eukaryota; kingdom Metazoa; phylum Arthropoda; class Insecta; order Mantodea; family Metallyticidae; genus Metallyticus; species Metallyticus violacea. The sequence goes on from CM060843.1 coordinate 7,191,139, forward strand.
TACGAGAACAAATATTTCCTTCTTCTCTTAAAAACAGCATTTAGTTCATACGTAATTTTCACTTTAAAAATCATTGTTAAATATTATGGAACAAAAACAAGATTTCTTCCTTAGAACTAATATTTATGAAATGATTTGTTTAACTGAGTCAATTTTAAAATAAGCTAATAAGTGTCATGTCGCTTTAAAGTATGAGAAAGTAGCCTATTGTTTAAAAAAGGATACCAAAATTACCAGGAATATCTGTAATAAATTTATGAAATAAAGCCTAAAATGAGGGAAATAATATATCTTATAAATCCCTTTAAGCGAAGCTCTAATATTTATTATTATTATTATTATTATTATTATTATTATTATTACATCACTATTGATAACAGGACGTTAGTTTAATTCGGATTATAGTACATCCTTCTATGCGAAAGCCTCTTTCTTTTCAACTATTTAACAGTGAAGGGGCGTGAAAATCTACTAAACCATTGTTTAGAAAAGAACATTGAAAAGAACATTTGATTTTCTCAATGCTGTATCAAATTATCTGTGACACAATCAACGGCAAGTTTCTGCAGAATATTCTTGGATTACGTCACCAATGACGCATCACTGTCAGCGTGCACTAGCAAACAGCGACATATTTGTCCATGTATTAGTCATCAGTCGCGTTTAATGTTCTCCGCAGGCTCTCTAACGATGGTCAGAATATTTAAAACGACATTTTCATGCTTCATCGCCCGTTGCTTTCTTCATGTTCTCTGCGCAGTGGCCAAGTAGGCAGATTGCTTGCTTTCCAACTGAGATCACAATGGCCCAAGCAATATGTAGCAGATAAAGCGACATCTGGTTAGGTTTTCCGAAGTACTTCCGTTTCCCGTCATAATTTTCGCTGGTCTATCGGCACCCTCATCCACATAATCATCTTCATCATTTAGCATTATCTAATTTCCCGATGCCTATACGCGGCTTGCAAATGGACAAAGCCACTTGGGTGTGGAACTCAAATGTCTTGATTTTCAAGTGTTATATTGCTAGAAACCACCACTGTCACCATTATTTACACAATTTTTTTTGAATGTTAATTAATCACTAAATTGAGCATTTCCCCCTAAATATCTAATTTAATCCTGGACAAAAACGAATTTAAACGTTATATTTGAAGTGTTTATGAAGAATTGTAATTGTAATTTTGCTGAAAGGTATACTCTAAATGTTAGCGAAATAAAGTTGAAACGTTTTTGATGACTTTTTCTTGCTTAACAGCTAAAAGTGACATTGTGAGGTGTAAGGAATAGTTCAGTACGTCAAAATTAAATACACGTCACAAAAATTCCTGCAATACGTTAACATAACGTTGTACACGTTTCTCCAGCGACAAAGCTTGTGTTCAGCTGGGAAAGAGACATTTGTATTTAAACATGTACTGTATAATTTGACGTAGCAGCGTTTGAAGCTGCACTGACTTTAAGTGTATATCAGTAAGTCTGGCAAACTCACTTACACAGATAAAGTTTCCTAATCTTCCGTTATCTTTTCGTTTTTATTCCTGAGTTTCTTGCATATTCTTAACTGTTACATTTTTTTTATTTGCGCAAATATTTAATTTCTTATTACTAGTTCCAATATTTCATATTCCTAATTTAACCGCCATGGGTGGCCGAGGTCGTTAAGGCGCGAACTCGTGAGCGGGTGCTGGGTGGTTCGAATCCCTTCAGGACCTACCTCCCTGATTGAGTTTTCTTCTTCTTCTTCTTCTTCTTCTTCTTCTTCTTCCAGGTTTTCCTAGTCCTCATAAATAGCAAGTGCCGGGGAGGTACCCTAAACTTAGGCCCGGAACGTTTCCTTACTTAAAAAAATCCTTTCCCAATATATCATTTTATCTCGTGTATCATCAGTGTCCACCGCCTGTGGTGCCTCAGTAGTAAAAATGGGTGTTAAACACTATAAAAAATGCACCATCATCCTTACTTAAACATTTGGTGCTAATGATCTAGTGACAACCATACTATCCTCTTCGACCATAAGTCGCGGGCCCAAACCGGCCTGGGTCGATAAATTTTTCACGGCGTAAAAATCCTTTCCTTCAGAAGAGAAATAAAGCCGTGATTTCGTGTCGTACATTTACGGCAGACAATTAGCCTGAAATAAAAAGCTTTTGAGCAAAATTTCGAGCCCTGAATTAAATCGAGCGCTAATGTCTAGAGATGTTAAGGGCTGCGCTTAAAGTAAACCAAATAAATAACTCACTGGGAAAACTTACCCGGTCCCTATGCGAGTCCCGACTTCAGAAGTTCGTTACAATTCCGACACCCAATGCAGAATGTCCTCAGGAATGGAATTGGCCTAAAAATATACAAATGTACTGACTTCCAGAACTGAGTCATGAAACTCTAAAAGATGTAATTAGAGAAGGGACAGAAGCACGCAACAAAAATTTACAATACTGCTCAGGACAAGAATGATATCACCTTATGGTACATAAATAAGCAGAGCTATAAATTAATAAAAAGAAAAACATTACAACTTAAATCAATAATAATAATAATAATAATAATAATAATAATAATAATAATAATAATATTAATATGTCGCATCAGCTCTAAAGAGCCAAAGCCTACAGTGTCACTTGCTGTTCACTTGGTCGACGCCACATCACACCTTAATCTCGGCTTTCCAGCCTGGATTTTCTACTCCTCCATCAAGTAGCTTTTCAGTTCTAATATTGTTTCCTCGGTAATCTTAAGTAACAAATTATATAAAAATATTTCGCCATTAAATTTACTACAGTTGTTCCTATTATCCTAATCGCAAGGTTAGATCTTGATTAGAAAATTAAACTAATCAATAATGATCGAAACTGCAGAAGTTTGATATAACAATATCTCCATGAAGAACCGAGTCCAAACATCACAGCATTATTTAGCTGTATGTAATGTAAACCCTGCACAAGCGCTAATTCAAACAGTGCGTTTCTACGTTGATTAAACAAACATTACTCTTATTGGGTCCGAAATGTTTCATTTAAACAAACTTATTAGCAAATACATTTGTGTTTCCAGTGCTTGTCTGGATGCTATTGGCATATTGTTTTTGCCTGTGACGAGGGTAATGCAAGCAATACTTGATGGAATAACTATGTATGATTGAATTCTTCCAGATGAAACATTGAAACAGGAATGAAAAAAAAGATTATAGGCATTGTGAATTATTGTCTTTACCACAACTGGGGTGTTTTTTTTTTTTTGTTACAATTTTGTGTTATTTTCTTCCATTATTTTTTTTCTTACATAAGAACTCATCAAATATTGAATACATAAATATATTTATATACATATATACCGGGTGATTGAGAATGAATGCGACAAATTTTCACATAATGCAGGTCCCTGGAGGGGGAAAAATCCGAACGTCCAAAAGACCGCGACTGTGGGCGGTGCAGTGTATTCATTCATTTGTTTCGTTTATTCATCGCATACAGTACCAATTGTTTAGAATGTGGGTGAATACCTAACTCAGCTGTCGGTCCTGGTGGTGTAGTGGTTACCATACTTGCCTCCTAAACCCAAGATCGCGGGTTCGAACCCGGCCAGGACCGATGGATTTTTTCGGGCGTAAAAATCCGAAGTATGGCTTCCTTCGGAAGGGAAGTAAAGCCGTGGGTCCCGTGTCGTACATTTACGGCACGAAAAAGAACCTCAAGCCTGAAAGAGAGGCCTCTGAGCAAAATTTGTCGGCCGTTTCACGCCCTGAGTTGAATGGGACGCTGATGACCTGAGATGTTAAAGAGCGTCCATAAATAAATAAATCAAAAAAAAAAAAACCTAACTCAGCAAATCAACATCACTATATAACTCAACTACTACAGCACTACAACACTGGGAAACCACATCACACGCTGAAACCCAAGTATCATCTGCACAACTGTACTATACACTGTGTACACTATTAAAGTGTCAACCTCCTACTTCTAGGCAGCATTGACAATGTCTCGCCATTGACTGCCTCATCCTCTCAAAAATACCTGACATAAGGCCTATGCGATTATAGGCTGCTCCTAGGTAGATCTTCCACTCGATCATGCTTTTCATACATCAACGACAATAATAATAATAATAATAATAATAATAATAATAATAATAATCTGAAATACTCCATCCTGGTACCTTGTTTCTTATACCGGCATATGTATTGCAAACTCTTGCACTGTATTTCTGAATTACCAAATTACATTATTACATTATTATTTTCCAGATGATATTTATACCTAGGTTACAATTAGAAATTTACTAAAATAATAAAAATAACAAATTTAATAAGTAATAAAGTTACATTCCCTTCAACTACTTCCTAATTGCTGTAAATCCGAAATATTCGAGTAACTGGGAACCAGCTACTACTTCCACTTAATCTCTAAATTGTTAAACTGCTATTCACCAGTATCCGGTAGAAACTGTACATTTTTACACACTTTTAATTTACTTGTTATATGTATCTATTCCTGTCTATATTTGTATAAATCTATATATTACATATCTATTGATCTTATACATATTTCTTTGTTTTTCATATTATATTATATCATCTTTCTAAATATATTCGTGTAAATTTTACATTTATATCTTATATTAACCAATTTTTTTCAACACGAATCTAATTCACATTTATTAATGTCAATTTATCAACCTTACCAATTCATTATTTTGATATCGTTAACAATAGTAATAATAATAATAATAATAATAATAATAATAATATCATTAGTAGTATTAATTGTAATTGTAATAGTTGTTATAACAGTTTAGAATATTTTTACTTTATCTTCTTCTTTATCTTCACTCTTTCACCATACGCTTTTTCCACAACCATTCTGTATACACACAATACTGTTTTATGTTCTATAAAAAGTTTCCTTTCGCTACTCTACTACACTTTACACTTCTCTATTGCATTTGTTTATTTATCCTTTATACTCCCATTATTACAAGTTTAAAACTATTCTTACAATTTTCACCACTAACTTCACTTCGCCCATATCTACTACACCATTACACTTCAATATATTATGCCGCTCTCAATCTTTATTATATTTCTCCTCAATTTTTAACTAAACAAGCTCCTCTAACTCCCACCCTCCCCACCTTCACTAAGGTCCCCAACAACCCTTCAGCTCCTGCTTTTCCTGCTGCCTCATCATATTCTTTCCTTCTTCCTCTTCTTCTCACCGCACCTTCTTTCTTCTAACTGTAGGTTTGTTTATTATATAATTTCTGCCTTTTCTTCTCCATCATCTCCCATTCCTTCTTGTCCCTGTTCTTCTTTTAACAGGATTCGAATCAAGTTTTTGGGTGGTAAATAATTTTTCTGGTTGTCTATATTTAATATTCTTAATTATCTCTGATCTTCTAACATCCACTTCTTCTCCCCTTGCAGCTTGACACTCAAACAAAACATGCTCAGGTGTATCCTGTTTTCCACGTCATAAGCAGGTATCATTTTGGGACCTTTTAATTTTGTGCCGTTATATTTTATAAGGGCCATATCCAGTCAAATAATGTATCAATCGTCTGGTAGGTTTTACTGGCCTTAGTTATAAGTTTTCGGTAATGTTTTTAAAGATTTTGTAAGTTCGTCTTCCTTCTTTGATTCGATTCCACTCTAGTTGCCATATCAATTTCAAATTGTATTTTATCTCTGCTCTTGTGTTACACCATGCACCTATTATTTTTCTACCTCTCCATAATCTTTTCCTTAATCCATTAGTTCTCTCCTCTTAATTTTACTAATAAATCTATGGGCCAGATGCCTGTTAATACCAATAGCGCCATTGTAGGTGTGGTACTAACTGCCCCTGTGTAGCGTAATAAAATTTTGCGTCGAGTTCTTCTTAATTGATTTCTAATTTATATATCGTGGATTATTGTGTCCCATATGTAATTATTGTTGCAAAGAAAATTGTGATAAATATTAATAATATTTCATATTTTAAAATTTTATGAATTCTATATATTTGCAACATTATTTTCTCGGTTTTAGCTTTTATGTTCAGTATGTATTCTGAAATTTAACTTCTCACCTAATAGCATCCCTAGGTATTTAACGTCATTTATTCTTTTTATTGTTGCATTGTTGTATTTAATAACTAGACCTCTTTTTAAGCTTCCTTTCATCGTCATGTAACCTGATTTTGACGGAGCTACTTGTAATTTGGATTTTGTACATCATAATTTTAATTTCGGTGTCAAGTGTTTGGCTCTTGTTTCTAATTCTCTTTATGAGTCTCCTTCAATAATAATAATAATAATAATAATAATAATAATAATAATATCATCTGGTATGCCACGGTATCTGCATCATTATTTAAATCATCTAGTAGGGTTTCCATTACTATATTCCAAAATATGGACCCTAGAGCTGATCCCTGACGGCACCCTTCTGTAATAAGTTTGTTGGCTATTTTTCCAACTTCTTTTATATAATCTTTTCTGTCTACACAGTAATCTTTCAATATTGCATAGAGGCTTTTTAGGACATGTTTATTTCATAATCTTTGAAACAGAAATGACCACCATAGATTATCAAAAGCCCTGGAGATATCAATAAATATTCCTATTACGTATTTAAATTTGACTTTTTAACTGTATTTATTACCTCGTTTATGGTTCCTCATGCACCATACTCTGCACAATGCACCAGAACAAGAAATCCAGGGCATTAAGATCACATGACAGGCAGGCCATACATCGGACAGTATTTGCCTAAACATCGATTTCCAAAGTCGCAGTAAGGTACTGCCGTGCCACTTGACTGCGGTGCGGTGCACCATCATGCTGAAACCAGATTTGCTGTCCTACATTAAGAGGTACGTCCTCCATCCGTCGTGGTAATGTGTTCAATACGATAAACAAGCGCTGTTAAACGTGCTGGTAGAACGACAGGATCAAACAGATGGTCAGAAACAATTGCACACCACACATATAAGGCAAACCGAATCCGAGGTCTAATATCATCAATAGCATGTGGATTATCCTCAAGCCATGCATGCTCATTGTTCACATAAAATGCACCATCTCGTGTGAAGGTAGCTTCATCCCTAAATAACCAGACTGGTAAAATCGAGCACCTCTTAAACCCGTTGTGAAAATCATTGGGAATAAGCTACCCTCCAAGAAAAGTTCCTCTGCTGCACAAGTTGTTTATGGTATGGATACCGTTGCTGGTCATGCTTTGACCTACGCCAACTGTCTTAGCAACAGGTTGGTTGATTCGGGTACTACTAGGCCCTTGGTCCAGGGGTATAACACAGAGGTCTGTGCTACCCGGTGGTTTTTTGCATTAGGACGGCACCTTGTTTCCTAAACCGACCCGCCTTTCGGCTGCAGACGATTGCGTCGCCCAGGCGCGCTAAGTTCGCTTAGCTTCCAGATTCTCACTGGTGAATAGGTCATACTAGTTTAGACCTACTCGTATTTAAGAGGTGAGTCACCCCAGCATTAAGGTAGCCACCACCCTCCCTACTAACAACGGCGATTCCGGCGCACCGGCCCCCAGGGTACACGCCTTAGGCACTCCCCTGGGACACGCCGCCATCATAGGTCCTCAATTCCCCGTGAGTGACGGGTCCACTGCCAAGCCGAGTCCAACCCAATCCGGACAACTCCCTTCCGGGAGGGGCCCTCTAGTACGTCAGCGGTACCACGGGCACTCAGGGTCCGCAGAGCCCGCACCTGGAGCATCTGTAGGGCAACGGTCAGACCGCCCCCCCCCCCTTACGGGAGTCTTAGCAACAGCACGAGTGCTAGATTTTATTCTACCTGCTCCAAGATGTGAACTTCCACCTCCGGTGTGACATGATACTTTGTTCTCTCCCGCCGCCTACCTCATAAGGAAACACATTTGCATAGTGAATAAATGATAGCTAATAAATATTGGCTAATATCTCATGTGTTGTAAATAAATGGAAGCATACATACTTTAGTGTTAATGTCTAGCTTATATTATATAAGAGTTTCAGAAATAAAAGAGGATAATCATAAGTATATTATTTATTGTATAATTATTTTAAATAAGTAAGAAAATTTCCTATAAAAAGCTAATGATGGCAAAATAGTATGTCGCTCTTGGCCAGGCGAAAGACCTAAGATGAACACAATTTCAATCATCTGGCAAGGAAAGGCTATGACAATGGCTCTTTTGTATGTTAGAGAAAATACTATTGCTGTAGGGACAATGGAACATTCCTACGGAGACTTTAACGCAGGTATTTCTTCCTTCTTTCTTCTCTCTAACGCATGACACGAACGTGTGACCAGAGAATTCTGTATTTTAAAGGGTTGAGTTTGAGCGCCGTCGAAAGAGATCTGACTCACAAATCAGAATCTCAGATTTCAAACGATAGGAGTTCATGAGTTAAGTCATGAAGCCCCGTAGCGCGTCATGGAACACATGGTGACATTTTTGAAGTCAATATAAAAGGAGGAAACTTTCTCGGGTGGCACGAGAGTGAGTATATAAGTCGGGCCTGCAGTTCATGTATTCTTGAGTAGACAGTTCGGGCATTCAGTTCACGCATTTTCCGAGTTCAGCGTGTAAATCAGTTCGCTCAGTTTTCTAAAGCAGGCAATAAAAACATACAACGAGAGTAATTCTGATACTCATTTATTCCGAACGTCAGTTGCACTTCAACGTAAATGTCTGTACATTCTTGAACTTTAAGAATCTCACGCGAGTGGCTTCGCATATTCAGTTAACGTCGACGGCCAGAGCAACGCACCAGGAGGTAGCCACATAACAAATGACGATAAACACAACAATCAGTGAATGCAGCAAACACTTGTTATTATAATAGTTCCTGTTCCGCGACTCCGTGAGCCTCACAGGTTATCGTAGTCTGCGAAGTTTAACCGATGTAACCGCGACGAAAACGAAACGGTTGTAGTACTTGATATAAATTGATGAAGCAGACATAATCTTATGCGAATTGATTAAAAGTCACTTTATCTAAAGGAATACTCTTCGGCCAATGGACGTCTTTGAGTACCGGATATAGATCTTTGTTTTATTTATTAATTTAAAAAGTTCTCGAGTTTTAAGGCGCATAGATAGAGACAGCAAGGAAATAAATAGATGAATACAGAGCAACTAGTTATGGTAATTAAGCATTGGAGCAGGAGTGCTCGCGCCATGTAAAATCCGAACTCTACTGTGCCCGCAAAGCACAGCGGCGAAGGAATGCAACATATTATTGATCGATAGTGTTATGCTTTAAAGACTCTGGATTGTTGTCAAGCACTTAGAATTGAAGCGATGGACGTTGCAAACCTCTGCATTGGAACATTTTATTAATTATTTCTTATTTAATTTATGCAAGCACTCACATTCATTGAACATTTATTGTGCCATCAATATAGTGCATTTAGATAGTAAAAAAATGTATTATACACAGCATTATATTGATGGCTTCCCAGTGTACCTATTTAATATAAATTTCATTAAAACAAAAAAGCAGTCGTATCAATTTAGATATGTAAATGAAAGTTTAAAATCAATGCTGAATAAATTTTAAATTTCATCCCCTCACCTCGTGCTCCCTCACTTTGAAATTTCAAACCCAAAATCGCGAGTTCGATCACGGCCAGGGTCGATAAATTTTTTCGGGCGTAAAAATCCTAAGTATGGCTATCTTCGGAAGGGAAATAAAGCCGTGGGTTCCGTGTCGCACATTTACGGCACGATAAAGAACTTCAAGCCTGAAAGAAGAGGCCTCTGAGCAAAATTTGTCGGCCGTTTCACATCCTGATTTGAATCAGACGCTGATGACCTGAGATGTTAAAGAGAGTTCGTAAATAAACCGGGGAAAAAAAACTTTGAAATTTCAAACTGCACATCTACATTTTCAGTTTAATTACAAATAGGATTCAATTTTTATCACATATTTTATTTTGTACTATCGTTGCCTAGCAGCCTAGATTGTTATTTTTGTTGTTTTAGACAGAATAATACATAAAAACTACAGAGCATATAATGTAATAATTATTTCTTAGAAAGAAATTATTTAAAAATGGATATACCCTACAAGATAGAACAGAGTGGGTTAGTCGAGTTCCGAAATAGTTTGTAATACCGCAATATTAACTCCCTTACCATAAACCATCCCCACTTTGTAATTTCAAATGACACCCCCTACATTTTGAACATTTATATTTTAAAACGTATTCAATTGTTATAACATCTTTTGGTTTATACTATCTGTCAGCATTAAATTTTTTTTTTTAAATTTTTACAGAATAAAAAATATATCAGTTAGTTGTAGGATGAAAAGCAATTTATTTTGGGTAAAATTACAATTATTAACAATACAGCAATACAGCCTATTTCGGAACTAATCCGCTTACATTTTATTCTTTCTTGTAGTGTATACATCTTTTGAACAATATATTAGGAAAACACAACTATTACATTAAAGAAGGCTCAGTAGTTTTTATAATACAAGGGTGTCCCACATAAAACCGGTACGTCTCAATGCCTTTTCGTTCATAAATAGATGTTGGCTAATTGCCATTCTGGCGCTAATGCTTACGTCTCACTGCGTTCATATTTAGAATTTGACTACACTGCGTTCCGTTTACGTAATTGTTCGAGTTCGACAGTTGAGTTAAACAGCATGTCTCATGAATATCGTGCTACAAATGTTGTGAGAGAAATTGTGCAGCTTTTAGTAGTTTGAACCCCATGTTCTTCTTTGTGACAGATGAAACCTGGTTATGTTGTGATATTGGTCGCAGGATAACCCACACAGTGTGCATGAAGAACCTCTTTACTCAGAGAAGATAGGCGTCTGTTGTGCAGTGTCAGGAATGCGTATTATCGGCACCATTTTGTTTAATGAGGCGGTCAATAGCACAAGATATCTGCAGATCTTTAAATTGTTTTAAACACACAATTATCAGAAAATGAAAAGGATTGTGGGGTCTTTTAATAAGACGGCGCCACCTCCCACACGTCCAAGAGAAGTGTTTCCCGAAAACACTTGTCAGCAAAAACCTGTAACCTCCACGATCGGCGTACTTAACACCCTGTGATTTTTATTTATGGAGAGCTGTGAAAAGCAAAGTGTTTGCTAACAGCCCTAGGACGATAGGCAACCGAAAGAGAACATTACAAATGAGATAAATAACATCTCTCCTCAAGAATTACAACTTGTTAATCAGAACACTGTCGTACGAGCACAGCCATGCCTGGATATCGGTAGAGAGCACTTCCAGCACTTGTTATAAACCGGTAAACTTGTAACTATGCGATATTTATATAATATAGTGACATATGCCTTTTACGTGAATGACAATGAAACAGCGAGGTGTACCTGTTTTATGTGGGACACTCTGTATTATCCTGCCGAAATTCAAACATCATTAACAGTCCACATTGCCAGGCAACGGTAAAATGAAGAAAATATAATAATAAGTGCATCCTATTAAAAGTTAAACGTCGAAAGATAGTGTCATTTAAAAGTTCATAGTGGGGGAAACAGTGCGAGAGGGGGTGAATCAACGTTGGTTTTACACTTCCCCCTCAGTATCTAAGTTGACGTTGTTTAAATTAAATGTGTGGTTATTCAGACTGGTAGCATTTAATGAAATCGAATAGTTATTTAAAAAAATATAAAATTACTACAAAAGTCTGCATTAGTTTACTGTTTATTATGTTGTCATCATTATAGCATATATATCTTGAGTTTGCAATACTTGTTAAAATGTTGTATCCGCTAGTAGTGTAATTATGATTACAATTGCAATTTAATAAGCTAATAATTGTATGAGAAAAATTGAGTAATAATTGAAATGTAAATTTTGCCATCGATAACTCCAGCTTTATAGTAGTAGAAGGTCAGTAAAATAATAGATGAACTTAATAGGCAGATAGCAACGTAATTGTATGTTATTTTGGCTGTCCTGTAAAAAGTAAGTATGGATATTGAGTATGTAATATAGTACAACTCTAGATAACCTAATTTTTAAAATCTTAAAGACAATTTTGTTAATAAAGTAATTTTACGTTTAACGTTTTCAGCATTGATATGGAAGGAAAGTACTAAGGCCAATAAAAGCAGTTCTTGACCTATTTCGCTTTCGATCTATTATTGGGTAAAGTGTCTTGGCAGGATTTTCTAAAAAGATTTAAATAATTTGATTGAAAACATTCAATTCTAGTATATCACATTTAACACAATTTGTCAACACGTGTATATCCTTTTTTCCAATGTAGAAAAGGTGATATGTTATCAACAAATGTAGCTACGTTGCTTTGAAAATTAAGTTTAGCAGTATGTTTTATGAGCGTCAGATGGCCCACCTGCGCCGTTTTTTAATCTAAATTTGATTTCCCTGCAACACATTGATGTAAACCAATAAAATACTTTCTTCTGCCATAGATGGCAACTTTTCTAAAAACCTTATAGTGCAGAATAATTTATGTTCATTTAAAACACACAGAAGGGCCACCTCGTATATACTTTTTTTTTTTCAAACTATTGGATTGATTGCCCAAATCCACCAGCTCACTCACCCTACCCGCCCCCGCCTCCATTAGAACGTAATATTTCTGGCCTGAACGGCCTTAAGAGGAACAAACATTACATACTGATGGTCTAAAACAGTAACTCTTGTGGCGACTGTGTTCAACTATTTTCTCGGGGTCTCCCGTTTCTTCGCTTTTATCCCGTCATTCCCCCCTCTTCATGACGTTCATACTATTCATTTCGTTAATACAAATTTTTTTTTAAGTTGGAACAGTTGCCTTGGACTTGCCAGGTTGTGGAGACTGTAGCGCTGATGTTCAGATGTTCGACATGTCTGGGTGGTTCACGACACTGTAGGAATCCTCAATTTCATCATTCACTTTGAGGTTGGTACAACAGAATCCCGAAGGTTGCAGGACTTAGGGGCTCTCCCCCCGTCTTGCCAGCAATTCCTCTCCTCTCTGGAACGACTTGAACAAGCCAATGCAGAGCTCGGGAGCTACTGCCGCAAGAAAGACTTCAACAACAATCTTCTAACCAACCTTACACTAGACCTAACCAACCGTCCAGTCTCGTTCGGCCGAACGACAGACAATCGGGACCGCCGGCACGCAGCACATCAGCAACAGCAACTATAACAATCCACCACAAACGTTCGTCAGAACGACTCCACAATTATTCATGATTAAAGATAATTCCCTCTGATGCATCCTGACCTCACCTCTATTTCCCCTGTTGTATGCAGGGCCTCGGCCATGTATGCACCCGGCACCGACTGCCTTTGCCCGCTCCCGGCCATTGTCCGGCAGCACAGCATCAACATGCCCTACTAACGAAGGTGCTAATGCGGAACTTCCTTACCATCTCCTTCCATTGTTACCTGTGATCAACCAGTAGCTTAGTAAAAGGGGGGGGGGGCTCTCCTCCCATCTTGCCTGCCACAGTCAACTGTTTTGAAGTAGAGGGGAACTGTAATAAGTTGTCATTTCTTGAAGGAATAAGACGCTAAAGTTCGGTACATCGCGGACGTTTTTCTGAATATTTTTTAGGATTGAAGATGAACATTAGTTGGTTCACAAGTCACAATTGTTGCTGGCTTTAACTTCGTATTTAGACACTGTGTGTTCAACATTCATTTCCCTGCATAGTAGCTAAGCAAGTCTTGAATGTACTTGATTAAGTAACAAGTGCTGCTATTGTTAGTCCGTATTCGCAGCCGAGCGCAGCGCGACATGACTGCACATGGACAATCAGACGCTGTTAGCGGTTAAGAGTTTTGTGTTGTTGTTATAGGCTATTAGTGCGTCACAACAAGTTGAAGTAAATTTTAGTGTAGTGTATTATGTTGAAATGTTACCACTAAACAGAGACAAAATAAAATCCTTACTGTAGAGGAACCTAAACACTTGAAACAGTTTTTAACACAGATTATTGCTCATTATACAATAAAACTAATATAACGTCTTCAACGCTATTATTGATCAAAGTTCTGCGAGGGAAAATTATTCGTCGATGGAGTCCGCGTGACTTGCGTTCAGCTGCGGATACAGATCAGAAATAACTTTCTGTATTTGTAGAACCGTTATTTATATAGATGTTGCCAAAAAGTGTACATACACTTCAAGCAAAGAAAAACCTGTGTTAACACAACAAAACTGAATTCACACAAACAGAAAATGATGAGTACCAATCATCTCAGACTTTTACAGTTACAACAGTTGCTCAAAATGTCCACCATCGGCGTCGATACACTTCTGAGTACGTTGAACTACTGATTGAGTAACGTTTACGAAAGTGTTCTCAGCGATTGCAGCACATGCCGTTTCAAGTTCTTCCCCAAGTGCTGTCAGTGTAGCTGTATTTTCTATGGTATACAACATCCTTAAGAGTTCCCTATAGGTAGAAGTACAACGGAGTTAGATCCGGAGAACGCGGTGGAAACGCAATCGGACCTCTTCGTCCTATCCAGTGCGCGGGGCTTGTTGCCGTGCAAAGTCTCCCAGATCTGCCATTGTGAACATCGCATACGGTATTATGAGTCTGAAATTTGTCTCGAATGAGTGCTATTGTTAACTCGCGTTGGCGGTTCTGTTCTATACACACGTCTCCATTAGCTTTGAACTTCAACATTTTCGGTTTTCCAATACCACTTCAAAATTGCTTTCCGCTGTTCAAACGATAATCTTGGCTCCATTTTGTTGTAGCAACGCTATCATAATGTATGTGAGTCACGTGTGTTTACAGGACATTATACTACACATTACTGTTGTTTTTCGGTTCAACTTTGAAACATATTAAATAGGTATCTTCTGCGAAAGTGTATATACATTTTTTTGCACCCTCGGTATGTGGTGAAACTCTTCAATAATTTCTTCTCTCCAATTTTTCTGTTGCACTATTTTCAATGCGATTGTTTATATATATGCTAAAAACGTTTATCGTAATCTTTTTAAGTGTTAAAATATGTGCATTTTTGCAAAATAAATATAAATTATTTATTTATTATATGATATGATTGTCATGTAAGCCTGTTCTGTAGTCCTCCACAAATTAAGGAAGGGATGGTTAACAATTGATAAGACCAAGATAGTAATAGTTGGGGCGTACGGAAATTTGTTTTTCTCTACTTATAGCAATTACTATATGGTAATTCTGAAGCATTAGAACGATAAATTCCATTTTAAAAGTCTAATGTTTGCGCATGCCAAAAATATATACATAAAATATACATCAAATTTGGACTCATATACAACGAGGAAAAATATTAATTTTGGATCACATATTTAGAAAAAGAGAGAAACTTCTGGTTACTGTAGAAACCACACATAGGTATAAACAAAATAACTGATAACGGATGATGTTTATAGTGGTCGTGAGTATTGTTCATGACACCATGTAGCGGGAAACTTCAACGAAAGAGACGCCGTGTGGTTCAACACAGTGGAAAACTTGTCCTAAAAGTTACAGCAACTGACACAGTGATGGATGAACTTCGTTCTGTAGACCATCCGTATCGGAAAAGGTGAAGACAATAATAGCAAGTCCAAAGAAGTCAATATATTGCCCTTGTGGAACTGAAAATGCCCCTTAAAAGTTGAGGAAAGGAAGCAACTCTTGTAAATTATTTATGTGTGGAAGCTAAACTTGAATAATAGTGATCGTCCAATGCAAATTGTGCTGTTTGTTCTCGGATGCTAATTCGGATGTTTCCAAAGGTTACGTCAGTTCAGTGATCAAAAAGAAATATAAATGAATGAAGTGTTTCGGTGTGCACTGTCTTGGGAACACATTTATAACTGGAAACTAAACTCGCTTTAGTTCACATGTTAATGCCTACACTTTTCTACTATTAAAGAAAGATCTGAATTGCTCCCGCAAGATGATGCACCGTCTCATCCCTACCGAAGGTAACCGTGCGGACTAGCAGTAGCACAGTCGAGGGAGTTTGAGTAAAAGTCGGAAGTGACAAGTGTAGCGACATACCGGTGCAAGTTTTCGGAGTGTTCAGTGAAAAGTAAATTCATCATTTTTTTTTTTTTTTTTTTTTTTGGGTACAATGTGAGAAGCACAAAGAGAAAAAAAGAACTAGTTCGTTTCTTTCCTAGTTGTTATTCACCTCATAAGCGCTTCTCTAAGCCTCCTAAAACAAACTCTTTTACTTATCGTAAATGCATAATACGGGTCTAGCGTTGAAATTCTGGGGGGCAGAGCAAACCACCGACCTGCTAGAAGAGCCGCACCTGGCGATTAGTCTTTTGATGAAATATTTAAATAAAATAATATGTTTTTCTAAATATTTTGTGTTTTAAATAACTTATAACTGAATAGTGTAATAATTATACTTAAACACGCCCAAAATCAGATTCAAAAAAAAAAAAAAAAAATAGAAATAGAAATATGCACGAATTTTGTGAATTTTGTTTTCAGAATTTTCTTGTATATTCGACAAATGTATGAAATAAAATGAAGTATCCTTAACTCCTTAATTACACATTTATTAAAAAGTATTTACTTACTGAGTTTAATTCGCCACGATAGTCTGTGATTATATGTAGCACTTATTTTAAAGTGCATTAATGTGGATTAATACTATTCATTATTGTCCCGAAACAGGAGTTAAGAGAAGAACAAATAAAGTGGTATAATTTGAAAGTGCAAAATTATAAAATAAAGGGAATTTCCAAACAAACAAAAATTTTGGATTTACAAACTACAAATATTTGTATTTAGTTCATCTACAGAAAATTTGAAGCCGTGTATATTCTGCTAACTACCAGGGTAGACCCATAAATTTCCTGCCAAGCCGATAAGGATTATCACCTTCACAAAAGCCTTATCTGGTGTCATACCTTATCTATTAAGTTAATGATTGCAGCTGTAACTTCCGCACTCCTTTATTCAATTCTTCAGATATGGTTGCATAAAGAAGGCTATGTGTAGAAGATTGTGACATGTTCAAAATGCAGTGTCCTGCTGTAATTAAGTTCTTCACAAAAGAAGGACTTACTCCAAATGAAATTAAACAGCGATTGGACGGTGTATATGGGGAAACATCCCCTTCATATTCTAGCGTAAAAGAATGAGCCAAACTTTTTCGAATGGGTCCGGAAAGCATTGAAGACGAAGAGCGTGCAGGTCGGCCCTTAGAGATGCTCACTCCTGAAAACATCGCTCTTGTGGAAGAAGAAATTATTGAAGACCGGCGGCTCAAAGTTACAGAAATAGCAACAAGTTAGGAATGAATGAATGAATGAATGGTGTTTAACGCCTGTTTTTGCTACAGAGGCACCACAGGCGATGGACACTGATGATACCTGAAATGAAATGATATATTAGGAAAGGATTTATTTTTAAGGAAGGAAACGTTCCAGGCCTAAGTTTAGGATACCTCCCCGGCATTTGCCATTTATGAGGACGGAGGAAAATCTGGAAAAAAAACCTCAATCAGGGAGGACGTTCCTGGCGGGATTCGAAACCCAGACCTCCCGCTCACGAGTTCGCGATTTAACGACCTCGGCCACCCGTGGCGGTGAACAAATTAGGCCTTTGTAAAACAACAGTCCTTCGAATTATTCATGAACATTTAAACATGAATAAGGTTAGTGCCTAGACTTCTTTCCTTAATCCAAAAGCAGCAACAAGTCATCTGTTGTCAGGCATTTTTGGAGCTCTGCCATAGCAACGAGAGAGAAGTTCTGCAAACCATTGTTACAGGAGATGAAACTGTGATACTCTACTATGATCCCTTGTCCAAAAGAGAATAAATGTAGTGGCGAAAAGCTGGCGAAGCACCGCCTCTAAAGGCCAAGGTCACTCAGTCAACCAAGAAGATGATGGCCACATCCTTTTGGGACTGTGAAGGAATACTCTTCATTGACTTCAAGGAGAGGAACACCACAGTAATGGGGAGTACTATGCTGGCCTACTGCACAGACTACGTGCTTCCATCAAAGAGGAAAGGCGAGGAAAGCTGAGTGGTGGTGTGCACCTTCTTCACGACAACGCACCTGTACACATAGCTCATATTGCAAAGGAAGCTGTGAAGAAATGTGGCTTCAAGGAGATCGACCATCCACCCTACAGTCCAGATCTAGGTCCCAATGACTATTTGCTGCTCTCAAAACTCAAGAGGGATCTTCGAAGAAGAAAATTTAATTGTGAAGAAGAAGTGATGGATGCTGTTTTTGCCCATTTTGCAGGCAAGACTTCTGACTATTTTTGTGTAGTGGGGGGGATTGAAATGTTAATTCAAAGATGTGAGAAGTGTATTGCAATAAAAGGTAATTATATTGAAAAATGAAATATAGTTTTTGTCTTTATCATACTTAGAAAATTGTTATGAATATTTTATAGTTAATTATACAATGATATAGTTAACTGGAAGTATTCCTTTAAAAGAGGAATAATTTAATTACCTCTGAAAGTAACAACGTTTATCGAAAGTGTTCAATATAGTAATTATGTGATAAACTGCTTGAAAATGTGTGCATTAAGTTCCTGGGTACATATAATATAAAGGATAAACGTACCTGCGATTCCGATCATAAATATAAATTTAATTATATACCAGCTTTGAAGGCATTTAGGGAAGTTCTGGTGGCTATAAAAAATGTTTCATTTTACCAAATGTATGGATTCAGATAAATCATACTCCAAGTGCGTGCTTTGAGAAAGACGATTTTCAACATTCAAGTGTTGGAATGTGAATGCACTACACGTTAAGAACGGACTTCTACATGAAGTAAATGAATCAACTACTGTCAGCAAGTTTGTCTCCTTGCAGATACAAATAAGTACATTCATAGCGTTCCCGCATCTGTTTATCTCTCGAGTCTTCGCTGTGGGAAAATGCTTTGAGAACTGCTTGTGTATTTAAACATTCGCTCTATCCCAGGCGTAATCGCGTCTAATTCGTATCTTATCTGGCAAGCATTACATATTAGCGTCAACACAAGTAGACTTAACAGTTTTCCCACAAGCAAAGCCTTTTAAAGTATTTCATTACATCTATTCCCCAGCTTTGTATGCTATTACAAGATTACACTTAAAATATTGTTTTTAATTGAAAACCGTTCTTTGCACAATTAAAAGCATTATTCGTACGTCCTCAACCGGGTCCCAGTTTCACTCTCTGCTCTTCTTTTGGATCATAAATTCTCTGGAGAAACGTCCCCATCCCGTTCTTTGGTGTGAAGAGTTTTGCAGCAAATTATTTTCTTCTTCATTTTTCTATTAGCGCGTTGTTTAGGAGGGAAAGAAAGAAAGGTAAAGGAAGTAGAAAATTCAAAATTACAGGAAAGAAAGAAATTAAGAGAAAAAGGAAGAGAAAGAAAAAGCAATAAAAAGGAAAGAAAGTCGGTCTGTTTTATGGAGTGAAAGAGACAGGGAGGAAAAGAAATGACTGTATGGAGAAAGAAGAAAGAAAGAAAGAGACGAAGAAAAAAGAAAGAAAAAATATATAAACAAAAAATGAAAAAAAGAAAAAGACAGAAAACGTGATTCGTTTTGATTCATAGTATATCTCAGTTCTTAAATTGCAATGTAAAACAAAACAAATTTGGAACATTTTCTTAGAATTCTCCCAGAGACTTCAAAGTTTACTCCTTGAGCATCAAGAACCACATTTCTTGCTAGTACGTGACACCAGAGAATGCATCTTTCGACAACTGTACTCTAACCAGGGAAATAAAGTGACGTTATCATATAATACAGTTTCACTTCGGAATGTATCCCTCCGCCGAAGCACTCTGTAAAAAGGGCATGCAGATCTCTTTATAGACTATATATAGTACAGGACCTCTAGCGAGGGAATCACTCTTAATAATAATAATAATAATAATAATAATAATAATAATAATAATAATATATTGTACCATACACTTTCAAGAATTTAAAGTGCGCAATAATTCACTGTACTTAATTTGTTGCAGTAGATATTAATCAAAATTTTACAAATGCTTCACTTTTTGCATATCTGCAATGTCGCTTTTTTATTATCGTCGTACCGCCACGGGTGGCCGAGGTCGTTTAGGCGCGGACTCGTGAGCGGGAGGTCTGAGGTTCGAATCCCGCCAGGACTGTCCTGCCTGACTGAGATTTTTTCCAGGTTTTTCTCAGTCCTCTTAAATGGCAAATGCCGGGGAGGTACCCTAAACTAATGCCTGGAACGCTTCCTTCCTTAAAAAAATACTTTCCCTATATATCATTTCATATCATTTATCATCGGTGTCCACCGCCTATTGTGCCTCAGTAGTAACGACGGGCGTTAAACACCATTAAAAAAAGTTATCATTTTCTAAGTGTATTATAAAGTTTATTAAAAACGTTTTAATATTACAACTTCCGCGTCAGTGTTCAACATCTTTCCTTTGATGTGTAGTAGACATGACAAACTTCAGATCAATATCAAATAGAGTATTTATTGTTAAATCTTCATTACATTGTGTAATACAAGCTTAAAAAATGTTTTTATTGTTTTATATGCATTTATTTAAACCAAAATGAAATAATGTCGCTAGAAATATTTTTTCCCTGAGAAAAAGAACAGTACTTAAATCAGAAAACATGTAATGCATGCACGTGGTAGATGTTTGAAGCATATATTCTCCTTTCTCTGGATAGAGTGCCTACCTACAGTTATCACTAAAGCAGCCCAAAAACATAAACAGAGGAGTACCGCATTAGAGTTGGTAGCTTTAATACGAATCTGATTCATTGAGAGACTAAAAAACAAATTTATAAGTGTAGTAAGTAATATTTTTTAGAAAGTATTATTTAACCAAGTCTGCAATGGAACAGGATACAAGGCTCAAGTCTCAACCATGGTAAGTTCATGTTCTAAATCATATCAGTGGATCACATATAGTTGCTACGCAACAGGTAAATCATCAATGAACAAATGAAGCCAAGATTATCGTATGATGTTCTGTAAACAGATGTGACTCATATTACGTTATGCTAGCAATGCTATAACAAAATGGAGCCAAGATTATCGTTTGAACAGCGGAAAGCAATTTTGAAGTGGTATTGGAAAATCGAGAATGTTATTGAAGTTCAAAGACAATGAAGACGTGTGTACAGAACAGAACCGCCAACGCGAGTAACAATTGCACGCATTCGAGACAAATTTGAGACTCATGGTACCTTATGCGATGTTCACAAGGACAGATATGGGAGACCTGGCACAGCAACGTCGTCCCGGGCTTAATGACAATCATCCAAGGCACTGGACTACCTACGGGGAACTCTTAAGGGTGTTGTATATCGTAGAAAATCAGCTACACTGGCAGCACTTAGGGAAGAAATTGAAACGGCATGTGCTGCAATCGCTGAGGACACTTTCGCAAACGTTGCTCAATCAGCAGTTCAACATACTCAGAAGTGTATCGACGTCGATGGTGAACATTTTGAGCAACTGTTGTAACTGTAAAAGTCTAAGATGATTAGTGCTCATCATTTTCTGTTTGTTATGTTAACACAGTTTTTTTCTTTGCTTGAAGTGTGTATACTTTTTGGCACTCTCTGTATGTTCCCAAGAGAAAGGGATTACCAACGGGCCCTTGTTACCCAAGTTTTTCCGTACCCACTATCTCTTATACCTATCGCATTAGAAGTAAGCTCATCATAATCAGATACAACATTTCGTAATATGTCATAAAACCACAAGCAAGACATGTAACTCAATATCATAATCGTAATAGTTAGGTTAGGTTTGCTCCCGAATAGGCTTACAACCGTTGAGACGGGCGAATGTAAGGCACTGCTCACTTAGCCCACGGCAAAAGATGGAAGCAAGTTCGCCAGCAACAGGCTCCGGCTGCCTGTAACCCTTCAGGTTAGACGTAAACAATACAAACTCTCAAGATGTTGTTTGGATTGCAAGGGGAACGATGCAGGCCCGGTCTGGATATGGCTGAACTACACGCCACTTGTGCTAGTCCCTATGTATAATTAAATTTTTCGCTAAAAGTATATGTGCCTAATGTAATTGAACATCATTTCGACTACTTGTTAGCAAATAGTGCAGTCTACAGCTTATGAGATATTATTATATTGGTGCTATCTTTCAGAAATTAAACTGTCTATTTACAATGTGCTGTAATCGCCATAGTTACGAAATTTAAAACACTGCTACCTGATTTAAAGGGCAATTAACATTGGTAGTATAACAATAATGAATGCTGGTTTTTACTACTAAAAGTATCTTTACCTGTTTTAATAAATAAGTCTAAATATCGTAAGGGCGAGTTACATAAACAAAGATAGGTGTAAAATACTTTAATTTTTCATTTATGCCACGCGTTTGCGCTGAACTAGTGTTTTGTTTGAAAGTATATCTGCTGCAGAAGAAAACTGTGCGCGGGTGAACTAAACAGCTTTTTCTTTCCCACAATAACGAACTTTTCTTACAATTGCGCGGCGGCTCTGCCACTGGTAGGGCGGCCTAATGTAGTATCAATAATCATGCAAGTGCAGTGCACGAGCGGTTTAAGATATCTCGACGCGGCGTGTTCAAAACTCGCAAATTGCAGGGATAGCACTGTCACCAAAGCTATCTCACGAATTATTCTCCAAAACGAGGGGCTTGGATACGCCAGAAATATCACAGGTGCGCACAGCTCATATTAGGTTTCAACAATGTATTCGGCCTCGAATCAGTGGCACTAGTTAGCCTCCGGAATGATTCAGGGCGATAAATCCATGTCTCGAAAATCAGAGTTAGATGTAGCATTCATAACAAGGTCGTAGATTGTAAGATCAACACTTCAGAAAATGAAATCAAACAAATTGCCGCATCTAGGTTTTGTTAATCTTTATTCATCTGGTTTTAGCATTGTTCAGACTTTGAACTTCGCCTTCATTGTAAAGCTCTACACACTCGGGTCGTAGTCTGTCCAATTTTCTCGCTCCAAAGGGCCTTAATCTTATTTTCATCTACCAATTTCTTATTTTTAATCATCGATTCGCAACTTCTCTCTCTGCATTCTCCTGTCGAATCCTTCTTCTTTCAGGGTCATTCTTCCCCCAAATTGCCTGTACTTCTCTTCAAGGTATTCACATTTTCTCCGTTCGTATCTCACAATCTACTCTTTGCAATCTTTCTTTTTATTTCTTATAGAAATTCTAGTTATGTACAATTTTCTTTTTGAGTTTCCAGGCTTCTTTGTCCGCTGGCTGAGGCACATTTTCGTCGCTTGGTTTTCCTATCAAAGGAATTGAACTTTATAGCACCTGTTTTGGAGAAACCACACATTTTATTTTTACATTACACTTTGTCCTATAATTGGATTTTGCAATTTTTTGTTCGTCTCTCTGTCCTCCATTTCATCAGCGTTTAATTCCTGATTTTTTCCAACAGTTGTAGATACATGATCAGTGACTTTTAACCGTCTTCATGGTCAAGTTCTCCTGGGAGAATCCGTATTCAATTCCCGGCAGCAGGTTTCCACCAGTCTTGAGGCTAATAACAATCACTAGTTAACAAATTTAAAAGCTTTAACTCCACCTGGATAAAAACAGATCAGTTTAATTAAATCGAACCTTCTGAAGTCGAAGAGAACACTAAAAAGTTGTAACATGTTTTCTCTTTGAAACGTTCTTTTAAGTATTCAGTTCATATATATGGCTAGACACCTGTTCTCTTCTGTTCAAAGTCTTTATAACAGCCACAATGTACTTTGTTATATATAATTTGATTGCGACAAATATATCCACATGTATTTTTTTTGCTAAATGCACATATTTTTCAAAATGACCCCCTTTTTACCCTACAGGATGCAGGGCCTAAGTCTATCGGGCTATCAGTACGCATTGCCTCCATGGAAATCTACCACTGCTGGCTGACTTAGGGATCGTTTAAGAGATTCAATATCCTCAAGCACTGATTACACCGCCACGGGTGGCCGAGGTCGTTAAGGCACGGACTCGTGAGCGGGAGGTCTGCGGTTCGAATCCCGCCAGGACCGTCCTCCCTGACTGGGGTTTTTTCCAGGTTTTCCTCAGTCTTCATAACTGGCAAATGCCGGGGAGGTACCTAAACTTAGGCCTGGAACGCTTCCTTCCTTAAAAAAAAAAAAAAATATCCTTTCCCAATTTATCATTTCATCTCATGTATCATCAGTGTCCACCGCCTGTGGTGCCTCAGTAGTAAAAACGGGCGTTAAACACTACTCAAAAAAAAAAAAAAAAAAAGCACTGATTACAGTTTGTAATCCAAGGGGTTGAGGTCAAAATACTAAGCATTGTGCATTTTGAAATAGTGCACTTATTTATGTTAATGGTGAATCAGTAACATTTTTAAAATCAAGAAATCACTTGACTACATTGGAACTACATGAAAAGGATTTATAGCTTTAGCTTAATCTGCAATGCAATGTACATGTTGGGGAATGAAGACCTTACTTACTCTTCTTATTTTCTTCATAATAGCGAAATCTCTATCGCAACTCAAAAGTCTATGAGCACTTAATAAATACTGAGGGTACCAAAAAATGTATACACACTTTCACAGTAGAAATCTGTTTAATATATTTGAAAGTTGGACCGAAAAACAACAAAATGGAGCCAAGATTATCGTTTGAACAGCGGAAAGCCATTTTGAAGTGGTACTGGAAAACCGAGAATGTTGTTGGAAGTTCAAAGTCAATGGAGACGTGTGTACAGAACAGAACCGCCAACGCGAGTAACAATTGCACGCATTCGAAACAAATTTGAGACTCGTGGTACCGTATGTGATGTTCGCAAGAACAGATCTGGGAGACCTCGCACAGCAACAAGCCCCGCACACTGGATCCAAGGCACTGGATAGGACGAAGAGGTCCGATCGAGTTTCCACCGCGTTCTCCGGATCTAACTACGTTGAACTTCTACCTATCTATGGGAAACTCTTAAGGATGTTGTAAACCGTAGAAAACCCGCTACACTGGCAGCACTTCGGGAAGAAATTGAAACGGCTTGTGCTGCAATCGCTGAGGACATTTTCGCAAACGTTGCTCAATCAGTAGTTCAACGTACTCAGAAGGTATCGGCGCCGATGGTGGGCATTTTGAGCAACTGTTGTAACTGTAAAACACAGTTGGGTGTGTGTGTGTGTGTGTGTTTTTTTTTTTTTTTTTTTTTTTTGCTTAAAGGGTGTATTTCTTATTTGTGCACTAAAAATATTTTCTCTTACAATTAATATTATCATGGCATGACACTTAGAACATCAGAGTCAGCATGGCATAGCATTTAGAACTGCGCTCTGTGTTAATAAGTATTTGAATAATTTCATCGTTGTATAGGCACTTAGAACAAGACTGTAGATGGCACATAGAATGTACTTTTGAAATAAAATTATTAAATTTAAAAATGGCACTTAGAACATTTGACATTTCCGATATGATATATGAATATGTTTGTTTTATTTCGCAACATTAAACAAATTGCATTAAGTTTTGATCGTTTTGTATGCCGTACTCTAAAACGGATAAAAGTATGGCTAGGAATAACAATAAAAGTCGGCGGCTTAACGTAGGGCGTCAGTTCATTTAGAAAAAAGCAACTGATAATAAGATTCCTTTATAGCTAAATGATAAATTTAACAAAAGGGAACTAAAATGAATGCCATTTTTTGCTTAAATAATTTCGCCGTGAATGACTAAAGCAGTTTTATGCTTTATCATCACAGGATTCCATAGTTCCGTCCTTAAATATGACAAAAAGGTAGTATTTCAGTTTCCAAATTGCAATTTTATTTACTATAAGTAAAGTGTAGTATTTATACTATAATTAGTCTGGTTTCTCATCATATTTTAACAGAATTTGTGAATCACAATAGCTGTAATAATGATAAAGGTAATAAATGAGCAATTATAGAAACTCTAATTATTATTTAGATCTCTTAGCATGTGTAGGACTGTCTAACATATGTATTTGTTTTGCTATAACACGTCAATAAGCGTGTACTTTTAAAGCACAAAGTAAAAACTCAAAGGAGAAGAGGGCGAGGATAGAGTAATGCCATTGAAGGTTTGGTGCCTTGCATAATTTTGCTCCTACTCAGAAGAAATCTTGCGACCGCTCTTGAAAGTTGGACAGCTAAAGAATTTTAACTGATATTTTTTTTTTTCAGAAATATGCAAATTTATGGACTGAAAAAATATTAATTATCAAAAACAAGCTCTTAGAAAGAAATTGCCATTATGTTTGACACAACTTGCAATAAAATTGAAAGAAAAATAAAATACAGCATGAGGGACGAAATTATGGGAAAATAAAAAGCTCAACAATTAAAAAACATAAGAAGTGGTGGTGCAGTAGAAATAGGCGGTTTGCTTCTACAACGTGTCTCCCCAGTAACAACCGATTTTGTTAAACTTCCGAAACACGTACTGGTTGAAATAGATTTTTAAATTTTTAGTTTTGATTTTCTTTGTTAGTGTTTCAGATTTCGGAAGCATAACACAAACTCGACTATTCCTTTTGGAAAAAAATCCGTAAGTACTCGTACATCTTCGAGTTGCTTCATGATCTAAGCCTCTCCCTAGGTAATTCTCTCTCTCTCACCGCCACGGGTGGCCGAGGTCGTTAAGGTGCGGACTCGTGAGCGGGAGATCTGAGGTTCGAATCCCGCAAGTACCGTTCTCCCTGACTAAGGTTTTTTCCAGGTTTTCCTCAGTCCTCATAAATGGCAAATGCCGGGGAGGTACCCTAAATTTAGGTTTGGAACGTTTTCTTCCTAAAATAAAAAAAAATATATATTTTCCCAAGGTATTATTTCATCTCGTGTATCATCGGTGTCCACCATTTGTGGTGCCTCAGTAGTAAAAACGGGCGTTAAAACACTAGTCAAAGAAAGAAAGAAAGAAAGAAAGAAACTCTCCAAGGTTTGCGGGATATGTAGGCAAATGGAAGGAATCCAGGTATGATCTTGAGAATAATGGTACATCATTGCAGGACTGTCTATATAAAATAACAATTTTAATGAATCCTACGGGGTTTCAGTTTGCTTATTTTGTGAATTGTCCTATGCTTACCTAAATCTTCACCTAACGAGATTGCCCTAATGGAACTAGGAAGATTGGGCTATAAAATATTGGTATAGCATAGGGAAACTAGAAATGGAGAGTATCACTAATCAGTGTTTGGTAGCACAAGGAAAAATTACGGAGAGAATAACCTGGATATCTAAAATCCAAAATATCCTACAAGAAACGGGAATGGGATTAGGAGGTACAAGGGAGAAATATGTATTGAAATTTGTGATAAGATAGGGAGGGCAGGGTTGGCATGGTTTAGAACATGAGTAAAATATTTAAATGGATTAAAAAACGGATACACTAAGGGGATATGTCCTATGTGTGAAGAACCAGATAGTACTTGGCATTGTATACTAGAATGTAAGCAAATCAAGTTTTGAAGGGAACAGTTGGAAAGTTACCAGATGAAATAAGAGGTGGAAGAATTTTAAATTTAAAACATTAAGAAACTAGGAAAATACATAGGCAGGTAACACAAAAATGGTAATGGGTGTAAAATACTTAGGAAATGTGCTTGAGAAATGGTATAGAATTGTCAGATAGTGAAAGGAGGATGAAATGAGATGGGGGGGGGGGTATGGGGCTAGTTATCCAGTATTAGTTAAACAGGATCCTTATACACCAATAACCAGTGTGTAGTGTGTATAAGGTCCTAAGGAATAAGCAACTCTCTAGGATAAAAATTTTGCTGAACTTTTTAATTACACATGAAGGAAGGTTTAGTAATGTAAGAAATATAACTAATGTTGTGTTGAATGTATAAATTACGTTTAATGTTGTGTTTTGTTTTTGGTTGGATCAGAACCCGGTCCTCTGGATACTCCAGTAGTAGGTGCTGATGAACCGGGGACTGGGGGGATGAGCCAATCAAATTGGAATAAAATTTTTATTGGAGTTAGTGCCTTCTGGAGTTGCCGAAGGCACTCTTCCTAATTGTTATATCTAAAATTAATGTTTTATTTGTGTTTATTTTGATAAAATGTGTATGCTTATGCATGAGAAATAAATGTTAAATACTATTATCTCATTAATGCCTCCTTGATACGGAATTCTCAGCAGTTTTGACCCAAAAAATAGCAAACCCAATGTGGTAACTGTGACAATCCTGGTGTTCTTGGCGACTTTTCTCTCTTGTTTTTCACTAAGTTTGCAGTTATACGCTTTTTTTGTTTAACAAAATGCAGGTAAAAAGCGTCTTTATCTGAAACACTGGCTGTTAAGACGATAAATCTACTGCTAATACATAGCATTGAGTTTACAAAGCCCAGAAATTCTTCATGTATTATTGCGTTAACATTTATTCAAATTTGAGTCCTTGAATCACCCTCTTTACGGCCCGGATCTGCTTCCATCTCCTCTAGCATGGTAAATAAATGTTTCATGACGGAGATCTTACAGCAGCAATGAAGTAATCTTGTTTCTGGTTTTTACATTCCAAAACATTTTTAATAGGAAGTCTCGTGATAAGAGTGAAAGTGCTTTGGTTGATTAGAAGAATAACACATTGTTTGATATGTATAAATGAGCTATATCGTAGTAAAATGCAATTTACTCGTAGATATTAAAATGTCTTCATAAAAAACCATAAATTAGTTCTTGCAGAGTTGTTGAACATCATAAGATGTTCAGTAAGGTACTTGAACAAAGCTGATTGCAAATTCATACACATTCTACTTGAATATTCTACAACGGTGACCAATAGAGATTAGAGCTTCGTACCAAAACATGTGTTGGTTGTGTGTGTAGGTAACGCCCTGCGTCCACCTTGCGTAACGTATTCACATAAACAACTCGCAACATGCCGAACAGGGAATGAGTTACCTTGACTACAACATTCATAATTACACCCCAGCACAGAAGCTGTTTAAATACCAGCACCGTGGTTTGATCTGTAGGGATTTCATAATGTAAAACGTAGCTTAAAGACTTGGATATAATTGTTTTTCAAACAAACGAACAATTTTGTTTCGTAAATTGTCAATTGGAAATAAATAATGCGACATGGTACCACATGGAAACATTTTTCATTGAAATGAATGAACCTTGACTCAAACAGAATTCTCTTTGGCGTTGTGTATAATGTTTATAGGCGTCACACTCTTTTGTGGGGCATTTTAAAAGTAGTAGTGTTTATTATTCTAGTTAAACTAGTTATACATATATTGCACATCACAGCCGCAAGGGTTGCAAGACCGTTCATGCTTTTGTAAAACACTTCGCTTCTGAAATTAATTCCAACAAAAGAAACCATCATCAACATTAATAAGAACGCCCAGTTCTTCAATTCTAAAGATACAAAATAACACATGCACAAGAGGGCTCAGAATATTGCTTATCCTAAACTAGATTCTATTTTTTAAACCCTCAACACACACGCGCACATAAAACATACATACAATAATTCTCATATTCATATAAATTTAATATTATTTATGTACAGTGTTTATTGAAATAGAAGCTAGGATCTGCCCCTTAACTGCAGACAAAGACAAAAATAGGTCTTGGTAACTGTGACTAAATAAACTCTGCGCAGAAAACGAAATTTTGGCTTCTTTAGACGAAACTATAGATGTAATGAAAAACGTGTTTAGTTGTTATTTTGATTCATTCTCCAAATCACTAAATAACCCCTTTTCTGAACATCAGAGGTTATTGAAAATGTCAATAATTATTATTCTGCAGTTACAGCGATATTTGAAAATGTAACAGTTGGACAAAGTCGACAAATAATATTCCGCTGTTCTTGTCTGATGGTAAAAACTGCTGCAGAATGTTGTTTAACAATGTTGCATACAACCAAGCCATGAAGAAACACTGAGCTCTTGCTATAGATAGATTGTTGTTAATAAGTCTCAATTGGTGGGGGGAACATGGCTGTACACTGCCATAAGCTAATTCTAGTATTAGATGATCTAGACGGCAAAGGTAGTTCAGTTGTCAAGGTTGGCAATATCTTTAGTTTCAAGTACTGGGAAATATGTTATAGTTTTATTTATTTATTACATCAAACAACATTGCACAGCAATTAAATTTATATAAACAAAATATCAAATTTGACTCTGAAATCTACATAATATTTTATGAGTATTTAACAAATTTACATACTTAATCCTGATTATAATATTTTGAATACTACATTTTCTTATTGATTAAATTTTTGGACCCCTAGTTACCGGTTCATCAAGGGAAATATGTTATTAATTAAAATAATACTCAAAAGTAATCATTCTTTTGCAGTCCAGAAATACAGAATTAACTTAAGCCTACATAATGTGAAATCATAATTCAAGTATAACTTTGTGATTAAATATATTTTATTACTGTCATGTGTGAGAATATCGTGGGGGGTGTTCTTCACTCCGCTCATTTCATATGACGGATTTCCTTTGTACAATCCTTGTTGGTTGCAATATGGGTATTTTTTATAAACTAAAAGTTTATAGTATGTTCTGTAAAAGGACTAATATAATTTCATTATCTTTTGTAAAATACCAGAAAAACGATGATTTGAACAAGAATAATTGGGAGCGAAAGTATTACGGCATCCAGAAAGTAAGTCCCAATCGCGCCTAGAGATGGCACCGCTAGTCGGATAGGAATGCGCATGTGCAGGAATAGAGAGGAAGTATGTGGTAATAATGCATTAAAATTTCAGTCTTGTGACGGCCGTGGTTACCGCGCTGTGCTAGGAGAAAATGGGTGCTCTGATATTGTCTCCCGCCAACTGCGAAGTTCGTGCAGTCATCCGAGGTTTGCACGCTCAAAAGCAAAGTCCAGCAGAGATCCATCGCCAATTGTGTCAAGGATTCCGGGAGACAATTTCGTGCACAAGGGAGCGAGACATCTGGGCAATTGACAAGAGAGTTCTAAAATTGTGAAGCGCCGGTTCTGCTCAATTGCTTGCCGCACACTTTCCAACACTTCTGCCGTCACCAGGGACGGTCGGCCACTACGGTCGTCGTCATGAATATTGGTTCGTCCTTCAGTGAACTGCCTGCACCATCGTCTTACCATAATGTCGTATCCATACACTCGACACAATTGGCGATGGATCTCTGCTGGACTTTGCTTTTGAGCGAGCAAACCTCGGATGATTGCACGAACCTCGCAGTTGGCGGGAGACAATATCAGAGCACCCATTTTCTCCTAGCACAGCGCGGTAACCACGGCCGTCACAAGGCTGAAATTTTACTGCATTATTCCCACATACTTCCTCTCTACTCCTGCGCATGCGCATTCCTATCAGACAAGTGGTTCCATCTCCAGGCGCGATTGGGATTTACTTTCTGGATGGCCCTCGTATATCGACTTATAAAGAAACATTGTACTTTCATATGACAGGACAAAGGAACTGCATAGCACAATTTTCATCTGCCAGTCGTTTGCATACACAACGCCAGGCATCTCTAGTGGATCCACAACGGCTCCATTTTGGTTTATTTACGTACGCTCTTTAACATTTCAGGTCATCAGCGTCCCATTTAATTCAGGGCGTAAAAAGGCCGACAAATTTTGCTCAGAGGGCTCTTCTTTAGGCTTGAGGTTCTTTATCGTGCCGTAAATGTACGACACGGGACCCACAGCTTTACTTCCCTTCCGAAGGAAGCCATACTTAGGATTTTTACGTCCGAAAAAAATCCATCGATCCTGGCCCGGTTTGAACCCGCGATCTTGGGTTTAGAAGACAAGTATAGTTACCGCTACACCACCAGGAACGAGAAAACACAAGTAACTCTCCAGATTTGTAACAACACATTGAACAAGGCACGTTCATGGTACTATGCAGGTTTACCTTCCTTTGGCAGCAGTGTCGCTTACTGTTTTGCCAAACACAAGATGAATGTCCTAGAAGTGAAGCAAGCTGATCATTTACCGCTGTAAACACAAATGGAAGACCATGTAAGGGAGAATGAACAACCCGCGCTCCTAAACGATCCAGCGTATCAGCGTCCCTAACGGAAAATGGTGAAACTACCATATAAAAATGTTTCACTTCTTGCTGTATCAACCCTCAAACGTTGTAAACGCCTTTAGAAACACACTGTATAACAATAGAACCAGTGTTAGAAATAAGCGTGGAATGTTTATCATAATTACAGCCTCTGAAAATAATAAATGGTGTAAACATTGTTAGGAGGTAGAGTAAATAACAGTAAACACAGATGACAGGTTATGCTATCGAAGTTCTTTAGTGTGGTGTGAAATTTAAAAGCACTTGAAATTGAAATGGAAACAAAGGAAGTAAAGGGGTTACCGCATACACTGAGTGTAAATGAGAAACTGAAAGTAATGCACGGAATTGAAAAGAAATCGAAGAAGAAGGATATTGCGCGTGAATTCATTATCGAACCAGCACTTTGTCGATTACACTAAAACAGAAACAGAAAATCTGGAAGGCGGCTAATGAATCCGTTTGTTCGCAGCTTCGGAGGCGTTTGTAAGCATCCACTTGTTCCATAGTGGAAGAAACCAAAGTGCAATAGATGAGAAGTAATGGAGACAAAAGCATTTCCAGTATCAAGCAAGGGTATTCGAGAATAAATGCAGAAGCGTGTAAAATGCTTAGGAATATACTTGAGTTGACTTGAAAAGTTTCAACTTGGGAACAATATCGTTCTTATGAGAGTTCTTCGGCGCCGGAAATCGGAGCGCTGAGTATCGAAGGAAGGTGCCAATTTCACTTGGAGATTACATTTGATCAAGGTCGAGCGTTTTTCTGAAAACTAAGCACTTTGAATTAAAGAATTAAAATGCAATGTACACAAAAGTAGCAAGTGATTATGACTTCGAATGAGTGGTTAGTACTAGGAAAGTGTGTAAAAAGTCTCCTTTTTTGCAAAATCTTAACTGGATCACATATGCAAAAAACAGAATGGTGTGGATGACAATTTAAAAAAAAAACCAAAGTTGTATGTCGAAAATAGAAGGGAAACTGGAAACCCTGTCTAGACAACAGAATGGATGGTTTAACTCCAAGTACAAGGTGCTTTGCCTGTAGTCAATTTTTTCAAGGAGTTTCTTATTGATGGCCGCATATAAAAACTTCGCTGTAGAAGCGATGGTTTCGCCAGCGATGGTGGACTTTTTAGCATGAATTCAACAGCAGAGGATGCTCTATATATAAAAAGATGTTTTATCATGGCTTTTCTGGCTGACTAGGTATGGGTAACCCTAGTGGTTCCATTTCATAAACTCTTGTTTGGTTTCCGGGTCATAGTGATGAACTCATGTTCATCTCCAGTAGCAATATCAATAGGAGTTTCTTGAAGGAAGTCCAACCTTTCTTAACCGAATTCCTGGCGGTATGCTTTCTGCTCTGGGTAAGCATACCTACTGGGAACATTATCATATGTTATGAATAATTGTGAAATCGTGCCAGTTGAAATGCCAGATCACGGAATATTACACTATTCTTAACATTACACTCATATACAATAAATCTTCCATGTTTTATACATTTCTTATGAAGATACTTTCACAGCATCCCTTGTGTGGCATTCATCTTCTTCTTCCTCATTCTCTATAAATTGTTTGATCTAGAAGTTTGCTTGGTAGATATAAGGTGTGTTATTAACATATACACCATTCATCCTTGCTTGAATTTCTTCACAAATTACTCGTTGCAATGCACTTGCTATCCTCTCGGTTTCAGCATTTGCTGATTTGTAACTGTGTGTGCTTTAAGCCAAGACATGGCCCAACCTGCAGGTACCTGGTCTGCTCTTCAGCAGTAATGTAACTTACTCACAGCCCTTCATATAAGTGAAAGAGTCAGTCGAAGTCATCGTTCTTGCTGTAGCAATTCGTCTCCTGTGAAAAATATGGGAAAATATTACGGCTATAACCGATTTACCAGAAGAAATCTTAACGACCCTGAAAAGTAGTGTGCGGAGTTGATGGTGCTTCTCATGGAGCGAAGCCTTCATGTGCTTTAGTATCCTCAAGGATTTCGCAGAATACTCTAGACTAAGGTCAATGAAACAAAATAAAACTACACAATTACCCCTTGGTGATTTTTCCTGTAAAATGTATACAGAGCATATCTTCATGTCATCCTATTATGCAAATTTCGAAATATCGAGTTCGATTGCAATTTTACTTGATGTTAATGTTGCTTCAAGTTAGGCTTGGATGAACTTTACTGGTTCAGTTGTTGCTTACTCATAATCCAGTATAAAATGCTTGTGTAGACAGAATATACTCTCGTGAGTGCAATTGCAGCCAACAGATAAACGTTGATGACTTTTTTTTTGGAATAGTGGCCACTCGTGCCAACTACAGTCTGTCAACACGTTATCTCAAGTTGCAAACAGAAGAATCTTACCATCAGCAAGCCATGCATGGAACGCATAACAAGTACTTGAGACTTGGTTCTTACCTGAAGCCCATAATGACTGGAGAGTCAGCACAATCTTAACAGAATGCAACAATATTGTGATACATTGTGGCTCATATCGATAATTTTTTCTTACTACAATATCAACATAAAACATATGGATAATATAGAAATAATGGAACATCAAAGACGGCTCAGCAAAGTCAGAAAATTGCACGACCACGTTCTAGCTGATGACAAAGGGTAATGGTGTAGATATTCAAAAGGAATGGCATCAACAAAATCTTTGCCATCTACTTAGTACTGCCAAAAAAAAAAAAAAAAAATCAAAAGGGACATTCGAAATTTACCCAGAAACTCGAGGTGGACTCATGGTGGTTACACGATAATGTGTTCTTGGAAATTTCATGACCACTAAAGTTGAAAAAGTTTGCTATGCGGATCTGTCGAGAGTCATGTTTTACTAAGCTCTAGCCCAAGTTTGTGGCTCCATTTTGGTACGACATTCCTTGCTAAGGTAAGCAGTTGTTTCAGGGCAGTTTGCATCGAGTAAGACAATGCCTAGGAAGGCAAACTAAAGGAGCTGTGTGATGCCATCGTACTTTCTGTGAAGCTTAGAAGCAACGACTACAACTTCCATTTGAAAAGATGAAGTATGAGGGTAGGTCCATAAGTTTCCGGCCTCGCCGATAAGAATTATCGCCTTTACAAAACCCTTTTCTGGTGTCATAACTTATCTGTTCAGTAAATAATTGCAGCTGTAACTTCCGCTGTGTTCAATTGTTCAGATATAGTTCCATAAAGAAGGCTACGTGTAGAAAATTGTGATATGTTCAAAATGAGTTTCGAGCTGTCATTAAGTTCTTCACAAAAGAAGGACTTACTCCAAATGAAATTAAACAGCGACTGGACGGTGTATATGGGGAAGCATCCCCCTCATATTCTATCTTAAAAGAATGGGCAAAACCTTTTCCAATGGGTCGAGAAAGCATTGAAGACGGAGAGCATGCAGGTCGGCCCTTGGGGTGTTCACTCCTGAAAACATCGATCGCTCTTGAGGAAGGAGAAATTATGGAAGACTGGCGGCTCAAAGTTACAGAAATAGCAGCATGGTTGGGTCTTTCTAAAACAACAATCCTTCATATTATTCAAGAAAATTGAAACATGAATGAGTTTAGTGCCTAAACTTCTTTCCTCAGTCCAAAAGCAGCAAAGAGTCATCTGTTGTCATGCATTTTTGGAGTTCTTCCGTGGCAACGAGAGAGAAGTTCTGCAAACCATTGTTACAGGAAATGAAACTATTGTCCTCTACTATAATCTCTTGTCCAAAAGAGAATCAATGGAATGACGTAAACCTGGGAAGCGCCGCCTCTAAAGGCTACTGTCTCTCAGTCAACCAAAAAGATCATGGCCACAATCTTTAGGGACTATGAAGGAATTCTCTTCATTGACTTCAAGGAGAGGAACACCACAGTAAATGGGGAGTACTATGCTGGCCTACTGCACAGACTACGCTCTTCCATCAAAGAGAAAAGGCAAGGGAAGCTGAGTGGTTGTATGTGCTTTCCTCACAACAACGCGCCTGTACCCGCAGCTCTTGTTGCAAAGGAAGCTGCGGAGAGATGTGGTTCCAAGTAGATCAACCATTCACCCATACAGCCCAGATATAGCTCCTCTTTTTAAAACTCCAAGAAGATCCTTCTAGGAAAGAGATTTAAGTGTGACGAAAAAGTGATGGTTGCTGTTTATGCCCATTTTGCAGACAAGATCTCTGACTATTTTTGGGTGGGATTGAATTATTAATTCAAAGATGTGAGAAGTATACTGTACTAAAGGACAACTATGTTGAACAGTAAAATATAGTTTTTGTCTTTATCATAAATGGAAAATGGTTAGCCCGGAAACTTATGGATATACCCTCGTACATGATTGTACAACGCGGTATCCGCTTGCAATCACACATTCTCTCCCAACAGCTCAGCTTTGGTAATTCTTTCAATTTCTGCCCTGGTGTTCTGGAAATTTCTCTACAGTATGACATTATTCCTATATACTATTTTATTGTCTGTTGTAGTGGTAACATAATAAAATGTACTTCAGTAACATACTATATTTAATAATACTGGCGCACCAGTAGTCCGTAACACGTAATAACGCAAACTTGAGTTACATTCATCTCGTCACATAGCTACAACTGATTAGAAATATAGCCATAAGTTCAGGAAGTGTGGTATTGTTATGATAGGAGACCGGCGCGACCTTCACCCAGCGCGTGCTGTCCTCAGCCATTAAGGCAAGTTTAAAAATACTTCTCATATAACAAAATTTCTTCGGAATTCTCTGTGTAGATTATAAAGTAATTAAGTTACAACTTGTCTTTCATCGCTTCATGATACACCAAAAATACGTGTTACGTCATATCTGTCTCAAAATGACAGGTAAAATTTAGTTTACAATGTTCATAGTTGGCAAATGATATCAATACAGATAGGAAATTATTTCTTGTCTTCCTGGCTTTTTCCTTTTAAATCTTACTGTGGTTTAATTTTACCATTTTCTTTCCACTTTACTAGTGCTTCCAGATGTATGGTGTCACTCATTCAGCAAACTGTTGAATGATGCTGTTCAAAGCAACAAAGTTAATTTTTTATTAGTTTTCATAGAGGTTTGTCTAGAAGTTATGCAACCAAAGTGGATTTTACAGCGTATGCATATAGTCCGTTTTATCAAAGGCACGCCAGTGAGTGAAATTGTGTAGAGTGCAACTGTCATATTTTCGGGATTTAAGCTCTCGTGCAAGATTTTTTTCCCCTTGCGACTTTCGCTTTTTGACATTGAAAGGACAATGAAAGGGTTCATACCCGAGACTAAATTCATAAGAATGCTAATAATAATGTGAATTATGAAAGAAATTGTTGCACACTTTTTGAAAAGGGTAAAAGGGCGCTGAGATAATCTATTAGATTCCAAGGAGAAAACATTACGAACTAAACTTTTATCCCTGTATTTAATGGTTGGCTAACTATCGAGTTGACCTATACCGATAGATCTCATAATTTTTTTTTTCCCTCACCCTTATTCTGCATATGTTCACAATGTAGTTCTTTGTTACTTCTCTCCTACTTTCAGGCAGCTATTTTCTATTCTTTACATTTCTCTCTTGCTCTGTTTAAAGTCTTTCTGTAAATTATTTGCTTTTCTCGTCAGATATTATTTTTATTTTGTACGAGGTGTGATCAAAAAATAACGGTAATATTCGTTTTTCTTAAAGAAAAGTAATTTATTCATCAACATCAATTCTGTCCCCTTCAAAGTAATCTCCTCCGCATGTAATACTCTTGTGCGAACGCTTTTTCAATCTTGGAAGCACTTCTGGAACTCATTTTACGGTATGCCCGTCAGTTCCTTCAGCGATTGTGTTTTTACCTCATCAATTATGGCAAAACGTCGTCCTTTCATGGTTTTCTTCAGCCTCGGGAATAGAAAGAAGTCGCAGGGGGCCATGTCCGGCGAATATGGTGGCGGATGCAATATAAAGGTTTTCTTTTTTGCCAAAAAGCATGAACAAGCAGTGTGGTTATCGTGATGCAATTTCCACGAGTGATTTTGCCACAATCTGGTCGTTTTCGTCTGATTGCATCACCCATACGCGCATTACTTCCAGGTAGTATTTCTTATTGACCGTCCGACCATATGGCAGGAACTCATGATGCACTATGCCATTGAAATCGAAGAAAATAGTGAGAAGAACCTTCACATTTGATCAAACTTGTCAAATTTTTTTCGACCTTGGCTCTTCAGGCAGCTTCCATGGGAACGATTGGGTCTTGGTTTCGACGTCATACCCATATACTCATGTTTCGTCACCTTTTCAAGAAGTTCTGGATCGTTGCGACTTCATTCAGCAATTCCTGAGTGACGCCGATTTTGCTCGAAATTCAGCAATTTCGGAATAAACTTTGCTGCCACACGTTTCATGCCCAAAACATCCGAAAAATTTGCTTGGCATGAACCAAATGACATACCGACATCATCAGCAACCTCTCTGATAGTGATTTGGCGATTTTCCAGAATCATTTTCTTCACTTCTTCGACGTTGTCGGCGGTTATGATGAGCTAGGACGGTAGTCATCTTCAACGTCTTCACGGCTCTCTTTGAAACGTCTGTACCACTCGTAAGCTCTTGTCTTACTCATAGTAGATTCGCCAAAACCCACAGTCAACATTTCGAGTATTTTGTT
Organism: Metallyticus violacea; assembly: GCA_030762175.1. NCBI lineage: Eukaryota > Metazoa > Arthropoda > Insecta > Mantodea > Metallyticidae > Metallyticus > Metallyticus violacea. Next base: position 7,229,740 of record CM060843.1, read on the forward strand.
GAACTTTATTCCATTTTCAACCATCTTTTTTTGAAAGAAATATCGCCTAGCACATCAAAACACGTCTAACCTTTTCGACTCTCAACAATGAACTAAACATTCAAATCAGCTGAAAACGCCAACATTGGACAGAAACTGTGTACCAACAAGCTAAAAAAATTGAAAATCTTATTTATAAAACTCGCGAAATAAAAAATACCGTTATTTTTTGATCACACCTCGTATAATGTAATAAAAAGTATTTATTCCTTAAGGCCTACATATCCTATGATACTAGACATTAACACGATAAACTTTCAATTTTTTCTACCTAACTCTTATTGTGTGGTTAACATTAACGGTTGGAGCATAATTACTGGAAAGTTTCGAATCGTCTCTAGAAATAAAATCTCTACGAGATAATATTAAGATATCTCCAGGATGTAATACTCAAATGAAGATTTGCGACTATGATCGGGCAGGGCAGGTAGCTCAGATGGCATTAATTTCGGTATGGTAAGCCAAAGATAGGTGGTTCGAGTCTCGGTTGTTATTTTTTACAACCTATATTCCAAACTGTAATTTGGAGGATTACCAATTTTTATACTCTCCAGTTAGTTGCTGTAGAGGGGGAAAAAACAATTTATCTTTATCATTTTTAGAAATGGTATGAGGTAAGCGAAGGTGAAAATTGCTTTCAGAGCATAGAATGAAACTATGCGACTTTGTCGAAGTTTCATTCATAAGAGCGTAAGCTAAGATCTAGCATTGTTCAAGTTTCTTCCTGTGGACTACAAAGAAAACGTCTGCATCAGCCATGTTTCCGACAGTCAAATAGGCACGGGGAAGGGCGTGGCAACCTCTTAAGGGAGGTGAACAAAGCGGGTGTACTCCAAGCATCCTCTCTTTGATAAAACACCTGGAGACGCATAAAAAGACGAAACGCCACATAGAGGAAAATGGTGTTCATTATTCGTCTGTCTTAGGGATTGGGTCGAAATCGTCATGACGTGCGCAGTAATATTAGTGTTGCCAAACCCTTCCATTGCTCTCTATCTTAGGTAGTTTATGAGAAAGTTAATATAATCTCTCGACTTGGGGAAGTTCGCTAACTTTAAGAGAGAAGTATTTTCTAACTTGGGTAAACATGTGAAGAGAGCAAAGTAACAAGATTACCTGCAAAAATATTAAAACAAGGCTTTACCGAAACTTTTGAAAACATGTGTAAGAGCTCCATATTAAGTTTTGTTATTAAATTACTGTTTGTATTAACTTGCAATATAACACAAGTTGTTCTTGTTATTCTTCAGATAGTAAATTCTGACTTTAAATCTATAAACAGGTTAGCGTTGCCTTAAGCCTTCATTTCTTAGAAATGTTTTGGATACTTTTCTGTGAACGTGCCGAATGGAACACATACAATCCGCCAGAGGCTGTAGTAATGTTAGTTACGTAATTTTATACGTCAAGGCACTTTCGCTTTTTTATTGGCGTAGTCATGGTAATTGCGGCCTTCCGTTTGTAACTGTATACTTTTTTTCCCCTTGCTGTCCCAATTGAGATGATATAATTCTGAAATTTGGTTCTCGAACTCTTTGGTGATGTAAATGATAAGGGGTGTTAACAAGGAAAGTATAATTTACAAAGGTAATAAGTTAGAAAGCTGTTTCTATTTTATAACAATTCCCAAATTTATTTATTGTGAACTGAATTCTCTGAAATTTCAAACTACCTTACAGTGGTGAGTATGCGGTTAGGTTAGGTTAGATTTGGAAGCAAGCGAGCATGCGGTAATGAATGTGTTATATCCTGTAACAGTGTTACGAGGGTAGATCTATAAGTTTCCGACCTTGCCGATAAGAATTATCGCCTTTACAAAAGCCTAAACTGTTAAATAAATAATTGCAGCTGGAACCGGAATTATTGTGGGTGGGTTATTTTTTATATTTGTATAAAATGTATTATTTATTTATTTTAATTGGACACTTAGACGCTCTTCTTGTCTTGCCTCGGCTCTTAGAGTTATGAGTTGATGCTTCCTAACTCTCTGGTTCCAAAGCAGAGGGTAGGGATCTCAGGGGAATTATGGACTGTTTTTAATGACGTAATGTCATTAGTGAGGAAGGGGATTGTTCACTGTAATAATGAAGTTCGAACTGGTTGGACATTTAATTTATTTGACAATTTGGTAAGGTCTGGAACATGCTGTGCTTCTTCGGTTAATAATTCGCTCTATTTACTAGCATATTTGTTCATTTTAACACAATTGTGACTGTTCTTACTATTACGCTTGCACTGCCTGACTGACTCTCACTAACCGAACGATTTACTTTGACTCTTCGCAACGATTTAACTACTCTATTGAGACACTGAATAACTGATGACATGCAGATACTGACTAATTGCCACTTTGCTACTATCGTTACTGCTACTTGTGTTACCTTCTGTCACGATTCTTAATGTTCCTCAACTGTCACGAATGCCTAAAACTTAAATTCTTATAGTTAATATTAAACCTCTGCGAACTGTTCCTCCCTCGCGAAGTTTTAATTTCTTTAAATATAATTGAATTTGGTTTCTTTTAGAATATTATTGGATCACACAGATGCATGGTTTATTGCAAGTATCTTCTATTCCCACGCTACGGAAGAGACATCTGTACTTCACTAGATTTTTGCGATAAAGCACGCTTCTACAATATATGCGGCCTCCCTTTGAAACAGTTAATATATTGGTTTCTGTGAAAACACGTGCTTCTGTACGCGGTATTTCCTTTTGATGGCAATTACAGTTATCAGTTGAATGCTTATTCCTAGCCTTTTACATTGTGATGATATCTGGTGCCCAGGGACCTGCGAATCTGTCCGAGAGGGTCTGAAAGAGTAATGTTTAACAAAGGACCTTTTTCTCACGTAAAGCTAATGTCCATCTCACTTTCCGACAAAGACCAGCATGCCTATTCCTTTTACAAAAAACATAACAAAAACATATATGCACTGTCAATCATGGTGTTATAGAAATATACCTTGAATATTACTTACTAGTCAAAAAAACATATCTGTATACATAAAGTAATGCATATAATATTGGGGTCTTCCTTTTAATTGTAATATTAATACCCTTGATTACTTGAAACAAGATATTATTATTATTATTATTATTATTATTATTATTATTATTTCCATCAGATGCAACTCTAATTAAATAGGAAATTTTGAGACAACATTTCCTGCTTCACAGCTGTAACTTCACCTACGCTGTGTCCACTTGTTCATATAGTTGCATGAAGAAGGCTATGTGTAGAAGATTGTGACATGTTCAAAATGGAGTGTCCTGCCGTAATTAAGTTCTTCATAAAAGAAGGACTTATTCCGAATGAAATTAAACAACGATTGGACGATGTATATGGGGAAACATCCCCCCATACTATACCGTAAAAGAATGGGCCAAACTTTTTCGAATGGGCCGAGAAAGCATTGAAGACGAAGAAAGTGCAGGTCGGCATTTGGTGCTCACTCCTGAAAACATAGATCGCTCTTGTGGAAGGAGAAATTATGGAGGACTGGTGGCTCCAAGTTACAGAAATAGCAGCAAGGTTGAGCCTTTCTAAAACAACAGTCCTTCGAATTATTCATGAAAATGTAAACATTAATAAAGTTAGTGCAAGATGGGTGCCTGGACTTCTTTCCTCAGTCCAAAAGCACCAACGTATCGTTTGTTTTGAGGCATTTTTGGAGCTCTGCAGTGGCAACTAGAGAGATGATCAATAAACCATTGTTACAGGAGATGAAATATGGTCCCCTACTATGAGCTCTTGTCCAAAAGAGAATCCATGTAGTGGCATAAACCTGCGAAGCACCACACTTAAAGGTCAAATTGACTCAGTCAACCAAGAAGATCATGGCCACAATCTTTTGGAACTGTGAAGGAATACTCTTCATTGACTTCATGGAGAGGAACATCACAGTAAATAGGGAGGACTATGCTGACCTACTGCACAGACTACGTGCTTCCATCAAAGAGAAAAGGCGAGGAAAGCTGAGTGGTGGTGTGCGCCTTCTTCACGACAACGCGCTGTACACAGAGCTCTTGTTGTAAAGGAAGCTGTCAAGAAATGTGGCTTCAAGGAGATCGACCATCCATCATACAGCCTCTCAGTGACCATTTCCTCTTCTCAAAACTAGAGAAAGACCTTCGAGGAAGGAAATTTAAGTGTGACGAAGAAGTGATGGGTGCTGTTTATGCCCATTTTGCAGACAAGATTTCTGACTATTTTCGGGAGGGGGATTAAAATGTTAATTCAAAGATGTGAGAAGTGAATTGCAATATCGGGTAACAATATTGAAAAGTGATATATAGTTTATGTCTTTATCATATCTAGAAAATAGTTAGGTCGGAAATTTATGTACCTACCCTTGTACGCCATATTAGAAACTCCAATATTTATTCCAGACATTTCTGTAGTGGGAAAGCAAAGGACAATTTATAACTCTATAAAAGTTTTAGACTATGTTTTTTAATATAAAATAGCTAATTGTTTATTGCACGAAGCAACAGGTTACACATCTGTAACGTACATAGGAAATCCCAGAATGTTCCTATCAAAATTTAAATATTTGTAATGTTTCATGGTAATGGTTGCAATTTAGAATGTGGTGATCTATTTGTAAGGTTATAATGCCATAATGCCTTCAATAGTTTAATTATTTATTTTATATACATAGAGTTAACTTTTTATTTTTACTGTGTAATTGCATTGTGTTAATGTTTGTTACTATTAAGAGTTAAACAGAAAATAGTTTTACGGAAACAGATCGAAACAGGTTTATTTGACGAACTGTTGCAGTATAGCAAAAGAAGCGAAATATCACTGTGGCTTTGCATTTCTGCAGGTTGAAAAGCCCATATTTTTGCACATGTTTAATGTAATTTAATATCGAGTACCACGATTTTTACTTGTATAGATTTTGTGATTAAACATGGTATTTGTATACCTCTTATTAATTTCGTGATCATTTGTATTCATCTTACAAGGAAACTGTCAAGTACCTCATCTCGAAACCTTATATCAAATTTTATATATATTTAGATATTGACAGAACATATGTAAATGCAGAATATTAGCTGCTCATACGAATAAAAAGGTTATGAAAAGTTATTGGAATGTTCGACTTAGAGAGCATGGCGCGTCGGGTTGATCAGCCTTCTGTGAACCTATATGCCTTCTATCCGCTCTTTTAACCTGAGCCCATTACCAATTATGCGCAACCAACTGATATGTTACCGAGAAGAGGGGTGGGGTAGGAAGAAGCGATGGGAAAATAGAATAGAAAATAATAGGGTCTATTATTTAGTTTCATTCAATTGATAGATTATTTCAATGAATCAATGAAGATAAATGACCAATAATTTATGAAATTTACTATTATTCTATGGAATGAAAATGTATACACATGCACGAAACATCTCATGCATGTTATTTCAAACTTACAAATTGATGATAAGAAAGATCGCTAATATCTGCATTGTATCAGATTAGCATTTCAAGGTCATTTCGCAAGTCTTAGCTGTCTACTCTTGGAGGCACGATTGTTGCGGCGAAATAATCGAAAGAAATATAATCAATTGATTGATTACACTGGGCAACAAAAAAATAATTTTTGAATGTTTCGAGCACTTCATGAGGCAATTCCTATTAGTTTTGGGTTGAGAAAAACAAATATGACAATGAAAAAATTTTATTAGCTCTAGTTTCTATGATATACACAAGGTGGAAGTATTACATATTAACGGATTGAGAGAAAAGGATACATTTTAATTACATACATGCTAACAACAATGAAAGTGCATTTGATTTTTTTAACTGGTAATTACATGCTAAGAGTTCTAAATTGCTGGAAAAATACTTCGCAGATAGTCGTGTCTGAAGAGAATCATGTGGTGGCCTATTGACTTCGTCGTCTTTTAGCTTGCCTCTTGTGATGGAGTTCCGCAGAATCCCTATACAAAGACCAACAGTAATCCGCAAGCATTTCTTCATTCCAACGGCCCTGATATCTTTGTTCCATAACAGAAATGTCCTGATGGAATCTCTCCCCATGTTCATCATTAACAGCTCCACAACTAGGAGGGAAAAAGTCTAGGTGGGAGTGGAGAAAATGGATCTTAAGGGACATGTTGCATCCAAGGTTACGGTATTTTTGCAGGAGCACTGTCACCAAATGCTTGTAGTTGTTATCTCTTTTGTTGCCTAAAAATCCATGAACAACACCCTTGAAGGCTTCCCAAGCTTCCTTTTCTTTCCCCCCCAAAACTTGGTCAAATGCAGGATCCTTTACAAGTTCTCTTATTTGTGGTCCGACAAAAATGCCTTCCTTAACTTTTGCATCACTTAATTTCGAAAATTTCTCTCTGATGTACTTAAAGGCCCGTCCTTCTCGGTTCATAGCTTTGACAAATTTTTTCATCAAACCCAGCTTGATATGCAGGGGTGGAAGAAGAACGTCTTTTGTGTCCACAAGAGGCTTGGCAGTCTTTACAAGAGGCGTCAGATTGCGTTTCTGTGAGGAAAAATTTATTCACCATATTTACATATTTTCGTGGCATTTTTACAAATTTTACACTAAAAAAGCACTCGCGAACCAGAAATTTTGCATTAATTTGAGTAGAAACTACATGTAATTCACAGTTACAGCAACAGTATCTATGTTTATGACTTACAAACAGCTGAAGAGCATTTGTGTTTTGTTATTTGACAGGAAAAAAATTCCCACAAATTTAAAATCTTCACTTAAAAATGGTGATTTTTGAATTCAGCAGATGGAAATACATGTAACTTCACTATTTTTAAGCCCGAAACATTTTCATTGTTGCCCAGTGTTATTAAAGTAGCCGTTTTTTTTTATTTGTTGATTTTTTTCCCGAATGAAGCAAACAATTGTTTTCATATTAGAGCTAAAGCTAACAATTATATTCTGGAAAAATGAACTGATATCACACATGATAATTTTTTTCACTTTTATAGTCATCGTTCTATTACGATCTTACAATCATGATTACTAAGCACATATATCTATATCTATAGGGCCTTTGGAAGCGGCGGGCTCATTGATTTCTCATATGGTGAGCTAGGGCATATGAACTATTATTCTCATGAATTTGTTAAGTCTATAATGTTTCTCATAGATATACTATAATAAAAATAGCTGTTTGCCCCTATATCAGAGGTGGGCAAAAGTTCAAAATCCCAACATTTATTTTTACTTCTATAACATTGGAAAATGTTACATTATTTAAAAGTTAAATATATATTATTACATTAACATGTAAGTTTACGCGTTCATTACTACAACGGGAACGAGAGAAGATAAATCATTGATAGAATTATCAAGTGTTAGCACCCATTAAATAGTTTTGTAATATCGTTGCTGATAAGAAGAAATTCCGTTACCAGAGGCGGTCATCATATAGTGTAACACAAATTAAAATAAATCTGCCTTTACACATTAATTGTATTATTGAAGAGCAATATTAAGTAGTAAATAGGAAAAATAAACTTTTCAATCTAAACAAATGAAAAACGACTGTCATATTGATAACAATTCATGGCGACTTTTGTTTTAATTTTCCCTCGAAGGAATGTTGTAAAATCATGGCGATTTTTATTATTTTTTTTTTAATCTCTTTTCTCTCTCTCCCTCGTCCTCGGAAGGAATGTTGTATTATCGTCTCGCTCTGATGGACAACATCGAGGAGATTTAATGTCAGAACAAAGAAACCGGCAAGTATCTAACAGTTAACAAACACGTTACATTAATATTGCTACCAAGCGGCGAGCCATTTTAAATTTGATCTTAATTGTTGTAACTTACAAATTAAATCCGAAACTGAAGAGCAGACATGTTCAATCAACTTACTTATATTAATAGAAGTTTCATTGTTGGCTCTCTAACACAGAGGAGGAATGCAAATTTTACTGTTGTTGATTTGGTTTATTTACGGACGCTCTTTAACAGCTCAGGTCATCAGCGTCCCATTCTATTAACGGCGTGAAACGACCGACAAATTTTGCTCAGAGGCCTCTTCTTTAGGCTTGAGGTTCTTTATCGTGCCGTAAATGAACGACACGGGACCCACTGTTTTACTTCCCTTCAGGATGAAACCATATCTTGGACTTTTACCCCCGGAAAAAAAATCCATCAGTCTTGACTGAGATTGGGCCCACGATCTTGGGTTTAGAAGGCAGTATGGTTAGCACTAAACCACCAGGACCGACTTTTACTATTGTAGATTGTATATTCTCATGTATAAAGAAATCGATTAATTTTGGATTATACAAATAGCCGAATGAATTTCGTTCGATTAAAAAATAAGTCAATCAAACATCCTATCTCTAGCAGAAAGATAGGCTGCTAACTTTTGCACAACATCTATCTTCAAGCTTTAATCTAAATTTCAGTAAGCATTTATGTGAAATATCCAGTCATTGTTTCAAATACAATAAAAAATTATCAAAAAATTTTACAGCATACCTGAATTCGTTCTCATATTTTGTTGATCTTTCTCAAAGTAGTCCTCGTTGGATGCAATGCATCTATTCCAGTTGGTCTTCAAAAGTATGCTGAAAATCGTTTTTGACTGGCGTCCGCATTTCTTCAATTTAGAGAAAAACAAAAAGTCACACGGTGCCAAATGTAGGCTGTAAGGAGGGTGAAGGACACACTTAACATTGATTTTTGTGAGACATACAGCAACATCGCTTGCATTGTGCGGTCATGCATTATCGTGTGTGTAGCATCTAGCTTGTTCCATGTAAATGTGACATTTTCCGAATGATATGACCTTGCAGAGTTTTCAGGACATATCTATAGTATTGCTCAGTGACAGTTGTGCGTGCAGATACGACATGTTGGCAAAGCATTTAATGAATACAGAAAAATGAGACGACCATAACTTTGCCAGCAAACGCAACTTTTTTTTATTATCTATTTTATTTATGGAGATTTTTACGCAGAGCTTTACTGTTTGCTCTCAGAATAGAAATGATGTAGCCAAATTTCATGCACAGTGATTACCTTTGAAAGAAACTTCCCATCTTCCTGTAACATCATCGTAAACCGCATGTAAATCTGCACATGAACATTCTTTTGTTCGAGAATCGCAGTCTTGGAACCCACCATGCACAAACACCTCTCATATGCAACTTTTCAGTTACAAACGTGTGGGTGGCACCCAGTGAAATTTTCAGAATTTCTGTAGGTGTTCTCACAGCTATTCCACGATTTTCTCTCCTGTAAAATTGCAAAGCACATTTGTTGAGACGAAAACAGAATTTCAGTATTGTAGATATCTCACAAAATATTTCAGAGCTTCCTCGTATAATTATTAGGGTGTGACTGTTTTATAAATAGTTTGTAAAAATAATAAACGGTATTAGGCAGTTTCCCATCGTGGGAAAGACAGTCCGAACCATTTAATTTCCACTATAACTTCTATGGCAAAGTCGTTGCGAAGTCTTTAATTGTTTAATTTAACGTTTCTGCTTCTTTAAGCCGGAAAACTAATTGGTAAGGCTGTAACTCCCGTATTTCCCTCGCCAGCAACGAATTGGAGGGTAGTAGTCCCATACCATTACCCTGAATGCGGGTAGCTTTCGTAAAATCCCCACGGTTGCAACAAAACCTAATTTTACCCTATCGCTGCCTACCATTGCTAATAGTCATAATTGTATTCCAAGGTAAATGGTACATGTTTAAATTGAAGAGACAAGCATTACTAAGCGTTTGATAACGGCTTGTTTCCTAGGCTTTAATTCCATGAATAATTATTGAATGCGCACACCTCGTTCCATTCTCCTTTCTGTCTTCCTCTGCCGTCTTCCGTTTCTCTGCATTTCTCCTGCATCTTTGCTTGGCACAATGGAGGTTTCTGCTTTTCCGTTCTTGGCTTGGCATGTATGTGTGCGATAGTTGAACAGTTTTCTAGGTACAGAAAGGACACCAGGGTGTGTGTGGTGCACTGTAGCGTGGCCTTTGTGGAAACGGGAAGGAAATCCCCCACGATTGAGAAGATGCTTTGAAACTTGAGGGAAATGCTCGGAAAGGGGGTTGGGGCTTGGTTTACTTGGTACGTTGGTCGGGTGCAGAAGGGAAAGAGAATGAGGGGTGTTGCCGGGAGCTTACTTTTTAGGACAGGGGTTGCGGAGAGAGAGAGGAAGTTAAGGGCTGGTCGGTTTCGTGTGGAGGGGTGAGGTGTAGCGAAAGAGACTCCAAAGTTCGGCGGAGAATTTTAATATCGAAACGGGCGCGGAAATGCGAGGGGCTGGAGGCCGGTTGGATGTTTCGTGAAAGACAGTGGTGAAAAGAGACGAGGGATGTGTGTGAGAAAGGCAGGGTAGAGTCTATAGAAAAGCACACGAACACCGACGTCATATCTACTACTGCCCTTACAGAATAACGTCAAACGTGAAACTTCAAAGTTTGCATTAAAGGAACATGAAGTCGCGAAAGATAATAAAAGTACCTTTGGAATTACATAATAAATAATAATGTATTGTGACTAAACCTTTATATCTTATGAACAACTACATCAAGTACCAGCTTGACGAATTATTTATTTGGCAATGATGGTATTCTCTTGAGCAAAGGAAACCACCATGTAGTCATAGAGTTCACGTTTGAAAAAATAAACTTTGGCAGTGGAAAAACTGTAAAAGAAGCAATTAGTTTATTTTTGGATAGCAAAATAAGAGTATTTCACTTTTTAATATAATTGTCCTTTATTTACACTTCTCACCTCTTTGAATTGACATTTCAACCACCCTCCCCAAATAGTCAGAAGTCTTGCAAAATGGGCATAAACAGCATACATCACTTCTTCGTCACACTTAAATTTCCTTACTCGAAGGATCTTCTTGAATTTTGAGAAGAGGAAATAGTCACTGGGAGCTAGATCTGGGCTGTACGGGGGATGGTCGAATTCCTTGAAGCCACAGCTTCTTCACAGCTTCATTTGCAACAAGAGTTGTGTGCACAGGTGCGTTTTCGTGAAGAAGACGCACGCCACACTCAGCTTTCCTGCCTTTTCTCTTTGATGGGAGCATACAGTCTGTGCAATAGACCAACATTATACTCTCCATTTACTCTCCTTGAAGCGAATGAAGAGTATTCTTTCACAGTCCAAAAATATTGTGGCCATGATCTTCTTAGTTGACTGAGTGACCTTGGCCTTTAGAGGCGGTGTTTCGCCAGGTTTACGGCACTCCAATGATTCTCCTTTGGACAAGGAATCATAGTAGAGGACCATAATTTCATCTCCTATAACAATGATTTCGAAAACTTATCTCTCGTTGCAACGGCAGAGCTGCAAAAATGTCTGACAACAGATGACTTCTTGCTACTTTTGGATTGAGGAAAGGAGTCTAGACACTAACATTATTCATGTTTAAATATTCATGAATAATTCGGACTATTGTTTTAGAAAGGCCCAACCTTGCTGCTATTTCTGTAACTTTGAGCCGCCGGTTTTCATAAAATTTTTCCTTCCATTAGAGCAATGTTTTCAGGAGTGGGCATATCCCAGAGCCGACCTGCACGCTTTTCGTCTTCAATGCTTTCTCCACCGATTTGAAATAGTGTTGCCCATTCTTTTATGGTAGAATATGAGGGGATGCTTCCCCATATACACCGTCCAATCGCTGTTTAATTTCATTTGGAGTAAGTCATTCTTTTATGAAGAACTGAATAACAGGTGGATACTCCATTTTGAACATGTCACAATCTCTACGCATAGCCTTCTTTATACAAGTATATACTTAACGGATAAGGTATAACACCAGATAAGATTTGTGAAGGTGATAATCCTTATCAGCGAGGTCGAGAACTTATGGACCTACCCTCGTAACTCCTCTGCTATTGTTTGTTATTAAACTATAGAAGAAGGTGACGTTTAAGAGAGTGGATCAATAAAAGCACAGCTGTTATAAGGAAGATCGCTATGACAACACAAATAGCGCAGTGGTAGAGTGAAATGTAATTAAATGCACACATAACGGCAGCGACAGCACTGTAGTACAGCGCGCTCATGAAATAACTAGCATGTCATTGAGTACTGGGGCGTTTTGGTGATACGGCTAGCTCTCTTGTAGGTGGCCTTGTAGATGTTGCTTGTAGATGTGTGAATGTTGTTTACGCCCAGAAAACAAACTCTCGGGTAATTGCGCTAATTTCGTTTAGTCTACATCAACGGGTCTAGGAAGAAGTTTTGATGTTGTAAATAAGCAAGCGATTCGACGTTACTTTTAAGAATTATTTATTTCACTTAACTTCCTTTAAAACGTCGGTGCTTTGCCATCAATAGACTCAAATCACCTTAGTACATTTATTAAACCAGATTTAGACTATGGGACGGTTTGTCCCATCGAAGCGTTATTGTACCGAAGACTAAACAAATGCTTCTGTAGGTATAGGTATGAGTTTTCTGGCTTTATGGATGGTGGTGCCGCTAGGATGATGCTTAAAAATAATCGTGAGAATCGAATAGTTTATGATGACGCCAGAATAGTACTAGGGAGATCGCTACCAAGAAGACCAAAAAAAAAAAGAAAGAAAGAAAAAGAAAAAAAGAAAGAAAGAGAAAGAAAGGAAGAAAAGAGAAGAGAATGATAAACGGCACCCAATATTATCCTTATATAATATCTGGATCAAAAAGGAATCATTGGGCAAAAAGCCACGCGAAACACGTAATAGCGTCTCTATCCTTAAAAATTCAAACTGTGCTTCTCTACTGGCTGTTCATAAATTTTCCTGTCCTCACCGGATTCGTTTGTTTACACGAGTTTAAAAATCTACCACACGATACGCTATTTCAGAAGTTAACTGTTTCCAGCTGCATTAGGGGCCAACTCCTCCAACGGTATTTAAAGGACTATCTCACACACATTTAAAGAAACGGTAGCTTTCCCTGGACCAAAATACCTCATTTAAAGGTCCAGAGGGCAATGTACTTGGCTCGCTTTATCTTAAAATACAAACGATCTCGCCCCTCCGTGGTTTTATGGTTCCGCGTATTTATAACGCTGCTGCGGACAAAGCACAAGATGCTTTGCTAATCTATGCAACATATGGTGAGCGAAGAACATACGTATAAAGTGAAAAATATACATTATAAAAGAGTAATATACTTATGACAACAGAAACATGTATAAATTATAATTATGGGCGAAGCCGTAGGAACAGTTTCAGTACGTGCAGAAGTTTGTAAATCAGTCATGAGATACTCCAAAGCTGTCTTGATCAAAACTCAAAAATAGCAAAATTCATCTAAACGTAGCAACTGATTCGTTTGAGAAAACTTTAGAAATGGCCCAAAAAATGTTTTTCCACCCAGGGCTCTTTAACTTTTGTGTGTGTGTGTGTAAATATATATGTGTCGGTCCTGGTGGTTTAGTGGTAACCATACTTGCCTCGTAGACCCAAGATCGCAAATTCAATCTCGGCCAGAGTCGATTAATTTTTTCGGGCGTAAAATCCTAATTATGACTTCCTTCAGTAGGAAAAAAATTCTGACCGCCAAGGGTTGTCGAGGTCGTTAAGGCGCGGACTCGTGAGAGGGAAGTCTGGGGTTCGAATCCCGCCAGGACCGTCCTCCGTGACTGGGGCTTTTTCCAGGTTTTCCTCAGTCCTCATAACTGGCAAATGTCGGGGAGGTACCCTAAACTTAGGCCTGAAACGCTTCCTTCCTTAAAAAAATCCTTTCCCAATTTATCATTTCACCTCATGTATCATCAGCGTCCACCGCCAGTGGTGCCTCGGTAGTAAAAACGGGCGTTAAACACTGTTTAAAAATTAATATGTTGTATACGTAGAAATTACTTTTTTTTTTTTCTTTTAACTGTGTAATTGTAATTGTGTTAATATTTGTTACCATTAAGAGTTAAACAGGAAATAGTTTTACAGAAACAGATCCAAACAGGTTTATTTGCGGAACTCTTGCAGCATAGAAAAAGAAGCGAAATATCACCGTGGCGTTGCATTTCTGCAGCTTGAAACCCCCTTATTTTGCACATGTTTAATGTAATTTAATATCAAGGACCACATTTCTTGCTTGTGTAGATGTTATTTCCAGATAGTGTGGAAACATAATTAAAGCTACTTGTATTGTAAGCAAACCTCTAATTAGTTTTGCGATTCATCTGACGAAGAAACTGCAGGTAGCTCATCTCGAAACCTTATCTCAAACTTTGCATATAGTTAGTTATTGACGGAACATATGTAAGTGCAGAATATTAACTGCTCAAACGAATAAGGTTATGAAAACTGACTTGGAATGTTCCACTTAGACAGCACGGCGGGTAGGGTTGAACAGCCTTCTATGGACCCACCTGCCTTCTGTCCGCTCTTGGAGGGAAAAGGAGGGAAATGCCGTGGGTCCCGTATCGTAGAAGAACTTCAAGCCTGAAAGAAGAAGCGTGTGTCAAAATTTATCAGTCGTTTCAAGCCCTGAATTGAATGGAGCGCTGATGGCCTGAGATTTAAAGGGGATCTGCAAACAAATAAAATGAAATATATACTAAATTCATCATGTTGGATACAAAGTTGTCTTACGTTCAAAGAATATTCGCAAAAATATGCAACTACAGTGAAATGGTCGGCGCAGTCATTCAGGTTAAGGGTCCGGCATTAATTAAGAAATTATCACAACCTGTACAAGAATGAAAGGATGCCCTCGATTGGTTGAGGGAATATTGGCAGAACTATGATGGTATGGGAACTGAAGAAAGGACATAGCGAATGTAAGTGCACTGCAAACGCTAATATTAGGTCATTTGGAAATTAATAGCAATCGTGTGTTTTAAACTTGTATAATGCACCAGCAAATTCAAAAATAATTTTATTAATCTATGCCAACAACTTTACTTATGCCATTTCGATAAAATCATGGGTAACAGAGAAAATGCGTAAAATGAGTAATAGAGAATAGCTTCTGTCTCAGGTTCTTGTTGGTTATTGAAGATTTTATTCTTCAGGAAACTGTCCGATGTTTCAGTAAAGTTTAGGCGAAAGTCTGTTGATGAAAGGTTGGGTATAAAGTAAGGTTTCGTGAAGCAGTTCATTCAGTTTCTGGGGGTTCTTTGCCAGGTATATAACCGGGCGTTATCATGAAGAAGAATAAATTCTTTTCTACTGATTAGTCCTGTCTGTTTTTCTTGAAATTTCTGAAGCATTTTGTCAATTTCTTGATAATAATTTTCCGAAGCTGTTTCTTCACGATGCAGAAGTTTTTAGTGTATAAACCACCTTTAAACTACAGTCGCATACTTTCCTCTAGTACAAGTTTGGTTTTGCGAAATGTTTAGGTGCTTCATCGAAATTCATTCATTGTGCCTGAATTGCGGTAAAAAAACATTCATCGTTTTCATATTTTTTAGTTACAAATTGATAATATACAGCACCGCCATCAATTCCCTTAAAAAGTGGGAAAGACTTTAAAGGCAAAAGAAAACAATGTTACAGAAGTTTACTCTTACGCTAACTTGTGTTCAGTTGTTTAATTTTGTTGCTATGACTTCAGCGAGACCATTTTGTTTCTGTTGTTGCAGTCCCGGTAACTATGGTATTTGCCTTTACAAACGCAAAGTAGCCATATATAATGTTATTATGAATCGTAACGGTTCCTCCCATCCAACCCCCTAAAATAATTATATAATGTATATAAACCCAATTATATTTTGGCATTGTAATTAGTAATATAAATATTATGTATTATATGAGGTCTCTTTAAAAAGTATCGCGAATTTTGAATTTCCGCGGGCTACGTATATTCGATTTTCGATTGTTTTGTGGCGTTATGTTGGTACTCATGTCCCTCACTTATGTTGACAAGTTGGGCCATTTTGAATGTTCAGTTAATTGTTAACAGCTATTTTGCTTGGACGTGATTTGGCTCGTCTTCGATTTTTGCCTATTACAAAAAACGGAACAAAGAATCTGTATCAAATTTTGTGTGAAAAACAAAATTAACTACGCGGATGCATTCCGAATGTTGACTGTGGCATATGGTGAAGCTACCTTGAACCAAAGCAACGTTTATCGGTGGTACAGAATGTTCTCAGAGGGTCGGGAAGATGTGAACGACGAAGAGCGTCCCGGACGCCCGAGCTCGTCAACAACAGACGAAAACATTGAAGAAGTGAAGAAAATAGTATTGGCCAATCGTCGAATCAACGTTAGAGAAGTTGCTGAGGACCTAAACATATCGATTGGCTCGTGCCATTCGAATTTTACCAATGATTTGGGCATGAGACGGGTCGCCGAAAAATTCGTACCAAAGTTGCTCAATTTCGACCAAAAACACCGTTGCATTAACGTTGCTAAGGAGCTGTTGAACTCTGTCCGCGACTACCCAAATTTGCTCCAGAGGGTCATAACTGGTGACGAATCATGGGTTTATGGTTATGAAGTGGAAACTAAAACTCAATCATCCCAATGGATGCTGCCACACGAGCCAAGACCGAAAAAAGCGCGCCAAGTTCGATCGAATGTGAAGGTTTTGCTTACAGTTTTCTTCGATTGCAGGGGCGTGGTGCATCATGAGTTCTTGCCACAGGGTAGAAAGGTCATTAAGGAATATTACCTGCAAATTATGCGCAATTTGATCGAAGCAATACGTCAGAAACGCCCGGATTTGTGGAAGAACAAAAATTAGCTTTTGCACCATGATAACGCCCCTGCTCACACATCGTTGCTTGTGCGCGAATTTTTGGGCAAAAACCACACACTTATGATGCCGCATTCACCGTACTCCCCAGACCTGGCCCCCGGTGACCTTTTTTGTTCCCAAAACTGAAGAGGCCCATGAAAGGACGACGCTACGCCACGATTGAGGAGATAAAGACGGCATCGAAGGAGGAGCTGAACAAGATCACAAAAAACGATTTTTAAAGTGCTTCCAGGATTGAAAAAAACATTGGCACAAGTGTATAATATCTGGTGGGGATTACTTTGAAGGGGAAAAATAGATATTCACGAATAAATAAATACTTTTTGAAAAAACACAAAATTCGCGATACTTTTTGAACAGACCTCGTATGTGTGTCATAAGCTTTAAGTTCAATGTAAGAATTGTACAAAAGAGAAGGCCTGTGATGTGTTTGGGTTCCAGTAGCTCAGAAAACCAGCAAAAGGGTCATAAAACGACACAATAGAAAGAAATTCGAGGGTCGTGTGTGAAGCCCCTTTTTTAAACTAATCCGTTTGGGGCTTTGACTGTTAGCCTTTAAATTAGCCAATGTCAACAAAATGTTTTAAACTTTAATACAGCGAATGTAAAATATATGCATGAACTTTTAAAGATAGACGTGAAGATTGCTCTTGCCTGTGTGACCTCGTGGTGTCGTTAAAACCAATCGATTACTTGATTTGAATTTAATATATAAGGGAACATTTGCTCTGGTGGGGCAAGCAGTTATAAGTTCGTCGTTGCTGAGGCACGCTGATGTAAGCTCTACACGCGGCAAGATACTTCAGTTAGGTAATTTTTTCAGGTTGAGAAGCGATTATCAGTACGCAACTCCGTCACATTAGTTTTATCAGTTTTCAGTTTCACGCGGCGCAGCACTCATCTGTAAATTTCACACTTACAGCTAAGTCTGTCGTACGCAAAACACCAGAGGACGCGAAATATTTTGAACATAATAAAGTACCAATCTATATATTATGTCGCATTGCGTGCTCATTTGCACTATTGAACTCCTCTCCCAGCTCTGTTGAGTACGAATCAACAAAATAGTATAATTCACCCTAGAAATAATTGTTTGAAGCGTAGCAACAATGATGACGACAACAAATGACTTCAAAGTTTGTACCCAACCTGGGGAGCCTAGTAAACAGCTTCATAATTTGGCCCTAACATGGGGCCACAAACAAATAGTCTCATAATTAGACTCTAATAGCTGGGGGCATATTAAACCGCTTCATAATACAGAGGGGAATATGGCATAACCCTAAATTAAGTTAGATAAAGGATGTAGAAAACACGGTGGCTCTACAAACATGAGACACTAGACAAAACAGCTTGCAATGTAAATTAATTCGTCAGGACACAACATAAGCAACAGAAAAATCGAAATGAACTTTGAATAGCAAAATAAATCTTATGGGCAGAAGAATCGCATTTGATATTATGCTGCAGTATCAATGTTTGACCGATCTAAGCGCTGTCCTTCATGAGAAATTGTGTTTAGCATGACTTCATCATGCATTTCATCAATGTATTTGCTTCTGGATGGACAAGGAACTTTCGTTATGAGTGGATAGCGTTGCAATATTGTGATACCATAAAAAAAAAAAAAAAAAAAAAAGTTCCATCTCTCGTTTGCAGTTCAATGAAAAAACTACTGAAAAAGTCATAAACCAGTGTTTTCGTACCTTCTGACCTCTACAACTACCAGGCATTAACTCTTTATGGGCTTCTGGCTAAATGTGCATTTGGGAGTTTTATTTAAAAAAAATAATTTTTATATAATGTCATTCTTTTGTAAAAAACATTTTTTGTAGATTGCATTAAAATATATTTGCAACGATTTCAAACGTTTCCTAACTTTTGGACAACCTGTACACATATTGCTCCTCTAAGGAAAATTTTCTCAAGCAGATAATGGATAAGGTGTAGTTTGAGTAAATATAAATTGGCGACTGATAAGCTTTATCTAATAGAATAGTTGTGTTCACGGATGTTAGGAAGCAAAACTCACATTACGTCACTAACCGCAGGAGCTGTGACATTGAAATGAATACACGAACGTCTCTTTATAACTCGTGTTGTCCACCCCATTATATGTAAAAAAATTTTTTTGGGGTATGTGAAATTCAAAAAAAGAGTATAATTTTATTCAAATTGTCAGAAAATAGCGTTAGAGGCTTGGGAGTAGTAAATTCATTTTCCAAAACAACAAAATTGTATTCTGAAGCGCATTGTGTAATATATTGGTTTGACACAATGTGCTATATTTCACATTGTTAAATTGGGTGACAAAAATGTATACACACTTCAAGCAAAGCAAAAACTGTGTTAACATAACAAAACTGAATTCACACAAATAGAAAATGATGAGCATTAATCATCTTAGACTTTTACAGTTACAACAGTTGCTCAAAATGTCCTCCATCGGCGTCGATACACTTCTGAGTACGTTGAACTACTGATTGAGCAACGTTTGGGAAAGTGTCCTCAGCGATTGTAGCACATGCCGTTTTAATTTCTTCCCGAAGTGTTGCCAGTGTGGCTGGTTTTCTACGGTATACAACATCCTTAAGAGTACCCCATAGGTAGAAGTTTAACGGAGTTAGATCCGGAGATTCTGTTCTGTACGCACGTCTCCATCCATCATCTTTGAACTTCAACAAAATTCTCAGTTTTCCAATATCAGTTCAAAATTGCTTACCACTGTTCAAACGATAATCTTGGCTCCATTTTGTTGTAGCAAAGCTAGCAAACGTAATGAGAGTCGTACCTGTTAACCGAACATCATATGATAATCTTGCCTTCATTTGTTCCTTGTTGATTTACCTGTCACGTAGCAACGCTATCTTAATATATGTGAGTCACATCTGTTTACAGAACAACATACTACACATTACTGTTTTTTCGGTGCAACTTTGAAATATATTAAATAGATATCTACTGCGATTTTTGGCCCCTTCGGTATATCAACTTTGCCGCAAGTAATTTTAAATGAATGACACTACTATTGCGTGCGAGTTTCCATCGTTATAACAATCTGAGAATTCACTATGAGGACGGGTGTGCCTCGAAGAGGGAAAGAGGGAGTCAAAGGAGGTTTACAAAATATCGTACTCTCCGCGCCGATACCCTTCAAGGGAAGTTTCGCTGATTAGCAATTGTCATCCTTTCAAACTGACTCCGAATAAATTTGACTACCTAGCAGTACACACTTCGCTTATGTACCTTTGTTTGTGTTTATTTATACTTCAGTGCCTATAACTGGAATTTGACTAACGTACATAGTCGAAGCACAAACAATATACAGTCTAAGAATGACTTTGTCTTATCTGTACATATTGCATATTAAAAATCATGCATGTTCCACAGAGGGTATAATAATTATATTGTTATTATTATTTTATTTGGTATTATTTCGCGAAATTAAATAAGATTAATTGTTTAATTTAAAATTAAGTAAAGAAATTATTGTAATACAAATTTTACTAGCGGGGGCTACGCCTAAGAATGGCCAGGGCCAAATAAGTCAAAACCTCTTATATTTATTTTGTCTTATCATTTCAATAAATAAAAAAGTAATTTTTGCTAACTCTATTATAGCAAACGAAATTTAATTCTGTAATCTAAATGAAACAACGAATCAACAGAAATAAAGCATTTTCTGGATATTCTCTTTGCCTATCGAACAGAAGCAATGAATTCAACGTTCAGAATATTCCGTATATAATTATACAACATTAGTTTAACTACAAAGAAACGTGTTGTATTCAGAAATTCAAAGTTAGACAAAACTACTTCATACAAATACCAACTATAGAATAAGAGCGCCCCCTGGAAAAGATGGATATACGAAAATTAAGGAACATAAATGATCTAAGGCCTAAATTTGACCCTGATAATGACGTTCATATTATAACTGAAGTGTAAGGCATTGATTGGTCAATTTTAATTTGTTCTGATGTTAACGTCAAATGGCATCCTGTATTTATAATGCAGTATAATTGAATATCTTCTTCTTTTTGTTTCAGGTAAGAACCTCTGCGTTTGAAGTTTTAGACTGATTAGTGATCCTTCATCAAACTTCAAGTGAGTTTAGTACTCTTAATTTCATAATTTTGCATGCACAAGGATAGTTAAAAAAGTAAAGCTCTATTTTGTTTCTCGGGACATATTAATTTAAATGGTTCAACTTTGGTTACAGTAAAAATAAATCCTTTTACACATTCTGTTTTTCTACATCAACTAATATGGTCTTAAGCCAGTCAACATACCCACTTCTTTACTGCTGTTGACATCTTCAGAGAGAGGTGCATGCAAAGCATATTTAAGAGATTAAAGTCTGAATGGAAGTGAGTCAACCTGCCAACTCTAGCCCATGCTTCTATCGACTGCACAACTCCCCACACACTGCACACTAAGATTCATGGATGTTTATCACCTTTCGTTGTAGTTATACAATAATTAAATTACAGCGTGTCGGCCGCTCCTTATGAGCAAAAAGCTATAGATCACTATTTATTTAATTCCTGACACTTTATTTAACTATGGTGCTATAAACTAAACAGAACAAACATTTGAAAGCGCTCCCTTATAACTACATAATATGATGAACAGCCCACTCTGCTGCCATCTAATGAGTATAAGCAATCTGCACGTGAGGAACGAAGTTCCGTAGAAATAGAGATGTCTTGGAGCTCCAGTCCCAAATGGCAGCGGAGAAAGTTGAATGTCGCAGTACCGAACGGCAGCGAACTGGAGAAGCACCCACAATGAAAAAAGACATCCATTTTTAGCATTAAAATGTGCCTGTATTATTATTATTATTATTATTATTATTATTATTATTATTATTATTATTATTATAATTATTATTATTTTATTTATCTATTTATTTATTGTGTTAAACGTAACATAACCAAAAATGTTGTCCTCCGTAACTTTCTAGTTGCAATGTTGTTCCTTATTTAAATACTGATTTTTTCAGTATTTTAATAAGGAACAACATTGAATTTTTCAGATAGGTTTCAACTTCATTTTTTCACTTTTTACCACGTGTTGTCTTATTGGAATTCGCAATTAATTCATACACACACGCGCGCGCGCGCGCACACACACTAACTATAACTAATTTCGGGTAATCCTAGAAATCGGTGCACCCAGTGGTTTGTTGTGGCTCGCTACGGCCTGACGGCCTATGCTCGCCTCCTTTTAGTAAATATAAATTGATGGGAACTGTGTGCTACTATCTTAGCGGGTAAATCATTGTAATGTGGCAAATATTCTTTAATTCCAGCATATTATATACTTATATCTGGTGAAGTCACACTACCTTCGACTTTCTCCGCTGCCACTCGTGACTGGAGCTCCAAGACGCCTCTATCTGTGTGGGTTACTAGTTCCTTCGCTTCATCAGGCGGGGTTGTTTTCTTTATCTCTCTCTCTCTGAAGGAAAAATGGAAATAAAACAATTGGCTAGGCCAACTCAAAATCTAAATTTAACACAAAAGGCTATAGGTGGAGAAAAGATAAGTGCATATGTAATAACATTTAATAGAAAACTGTACTAAAACAGTTTGGTGTGCAGATGTTAAATATGGAATATTCTCTTCTGTTTTTCGTGCACTCTTTTTGAAAACACTAATGCTTGGAGTAAAGCGAGTGATAAAGATGCCTTATCTTAACATATTAATTAAAAACATGGAGGAAATGTAACACCTGCCCCATTATTTCAATACATTTTTGCAACATGATCCCGTTGACGATTGCAGGCGTCGATCTGTTCCGGATACCGTAGAGGTGTCCTGGAAAGGTGATCTAATAGTACGGGAGAAGGATAGCTTGACAAAATTCAAGAATACTATTTAAATACAATTTATCGAAAACACGAATCGTTAATAATGTAACCCACATACGGTTATTTTAGAATTGCAAAAAGGAAGGGAAAAAACGGCAATTATAAGGCGCAGCATGATAACTCTTGGCATAGCGTGAATCAGACATCCAGTAGCAATAAAGCGTAATAATTATGAAATTGAAAGTTTGAAAGAAAGGCCTTCTTAGCAACCTCTTGCCCATTTAACTGTCAGGCTACGTTAAGTCTTGGGCAAAGCAATAATCAATTAATAATATACATACAACCTACCTTCATACCCAAAGAATAAAATAATAAAATTTATATAATTGGTATAACTTTAAACTCATTACTAATTCACTTCAAATGCATCTCATAATGCCCTTAAAATCGGCCGACAAACCATTACGTAATATTACCTAAAAGAGAAAGCATTTGGACTAAGAAAACTGCAAAAATTTAAAGGATACACATAATAAAATTCAATCATTGAGTGTATATAAATATCCAAGTCACCGAAATACACAGCAAACAACTTCATAGAATTTTCTAATTACAAAGATCGAAAAATAACCCTCAAATTCGGAGCGTCGTGACAGTGTCAGCTGAGAAAGAAAGCCAGGAAGATTGTCTCTTCCCCTCGATGCGTAGTAACAAGGGGCTAACTCTCAGAGAAAGCGTGTCATCCAATAGGCGAACGCTCATAACATAAGGCCATGTCTGTGTCATGATTAACGAAAAGGAGAGGTTGGGAAGACAGTGGTGAAATATCGCGTAGGATTTCATTTTTCGGTAATGCGCGATTGTACATTTATATCTTTTGTACGTTTCTTTGCTTTCTTGTTACCCCTTTGTTGGTTATTTGAAAAAGAATGCAGCTCCCCTATGATTTCTTGCACTGAACTCGTTGCTTGTAACGGAATTCATTCTAAAAATTTACTACAGTTCCGTCATTTGTCGGAATGACTTGAAACTCAGTACAAGCACGGGACATGTGTCAGTTTTATGCATGCGAAAGTGCACTTTTTGTTATCTGTGTTAATAGTTGAGAAAAAAGAGGGGCATTGCTTTTTGAAAGACCTAGTCTTACGTTGATCCATATTAATGGACACAAAATGCATTATTTACAAAAAAAGATGTTTACAGATTTGCTTTAAGGATATTCATTTTCTAAAATTCTAAGCTATTTTACTGATTTTAACGCTAATGAGTTGCATAGTTATATAATTTAGATTTGTTGCAAGCTTCGGTTTTATTTGCTTCAGTGGTATAACTGTTAACATTATTTAAAGAATAAAAACATTTTTAGAACATTGTGTAAATGGAAACCAAGGATGAAATATCCTAGGTACATACGTTTAACCTTTTAAAATATATATATGATCAAATGTAAAGTTAAATTGCGACAGCGAAAGTATATTAAAATATCAAACATAAGGTAAGACCAAACAATAGGGATAAATTTCGAGGTGGTTCCTGAGAGGGAAACGAACAAAACAGTCCGTTTGCGAGAGAAATACTGTAATTAGAGCAAATGGATACGGGTCGATAGGGGTACATGAAAGGCGTCGTATATGCTGACCTGACGCCTAATCTGCAGACACTTGAACCAAGCGCTTTTGCCACTCTTTGGGTACAAGAGGAAACATTGGAACGGGTGCGGCATTCCCCGATAGTCGAACAACCCTGTGACGTTACCAGAAGTCGGTCCTGGTGGCGCAGTGGTAATCATACATGCCTCCTAAACCCAAGATCGCGGGTTCAATCTCAGCCAGGACCGATGGATTTTTTCAGGCGTAAAAATCCTAAGTATGGCTTCCTTCGGAAGGGAAGTAAAGCCGTGGGTCCCGTGCCGTACATTTACGGCACGATAAAGAACCTCAAGCCTGAAAGAGAGGCCTCTGAGCAAAATTTATCTCCCGTTTCACGCCTTGAATTGAATGGGACGCTGTTTTTTTTTTTTTAATTTTTTTTTTTATTTCATTTATTTACGAACACTCTTTAACATCACAAGTCATCAGCGTCCCATTCAAGTCAGGGCGTGAAACGGCCGACAAATTTTGCTCAGAGGCTTGAGGTTCTTTATCGTGCCATAAATGTACGACACGGACCCACGGCGTTACTTCCGTTCCGAAGGAAGCCATGCTTAAGAGGGACGCTGATGACCTGAGATGTTAAAGAGCGTCCGTAAATAAACCAGTTTTAAAAAATGTTACCAGAATGACTGTCATATATTAGCATGCATTCTGATGTCTTGTAGCATTGATATTCTGTAGTATATCACTACTCGAATTACACTGTTTCTGTATATTTCCGGTCATATGTCATATGAACTTATTTGGTTTCCATGTCAGGAATTGTATTCTGAAGTTTCTTCCCATTGTTCGGTCTTGCCGTATACGTGGGTCTGTAATCAAAACTTTGGAATAATTTTCTCCGCTTATACGTCTAGAAAAGAAGACACTGACAGCTAGAATCCATGTTGCCCAGTATTCATCGATTGTGTTGTCTCAAAGAAGAAGAAAAATCAGCTTACATAAAAAACACCTGACCGCTCTTTCATTCGCTGGCATACATTGAATACACATGCTTGAAGTGTTTACACATACTCCACTTTAAATATTCCCCTAGTCACAAACTTAGAAGGAATTCAAGTAGGGGAGCCGGGCAGGCTAACTACTGAACCTCCTCGTCCGATCCTATTCCCATTAAGTGCCTGAGTTAGACTATAGTAGAAAATGGAGAGATGTCCCATCGATGCCTTTGATGTAATAGCAGTTCCTACAGTAGCTATACGGGATTACGCCTTTCTTAAGAAACGATTATAAATACTTAATAGTCTGCTCGGTAGAACGCAAGGTCATCTAAAACACCTTCGTAGAAAATTGATGTTACAATTTTGCTATGCTGCAAAGATTAGCCTATGAGTGGTAATTGCATAAATATCCTTCTACAGAGACGATAAAGAATGTCCCAAAAGTTACGAAACGTTGTTTAAGGACCTGTGTGTTGCGGCGGTTTTGTGAAGGTGTTTGTTTATTATCGAGACAGATAGACAGACAGACAGACAGAATCTTGATTCTTCTGCGTTGCCGCAGCTAGCTCGAAGCCGTACTCACCAAATCTGGTCGTTTACAGGTGTGGTGATGATCTCAGGCTTTCTTCGGAGTTGTTTTTGGATTCAACCAAGGGAGAAAAGGACTTTGGTTGGGACCTGTTGAATAAAATACATGGATACACTGCAGTGCTATTTATTCAGCACTTTGATCGTGGTTCCTGACGGACTGAGCCACCGGCAAGGAATGAGATGAGACGTTTTCATGCTGTTATTCGCCGGACACAGTTCCTTAGTTCACTCGCGCCTCGTACTTGTGATATAATTAAATGACATTTTGTTTCCTCGGAACCTCACTCTGTAGAATATAACTTTCACTGTCAGGGTTTCTATGATTTGAGCAAGCGATATCTCGATTTACTAGCGTTGCACCTGATGACACAGAAAACTCTCTTCTCTAACTTCACTACAATAGCTAATTATTTTGTGTCTTCGACGCACTACAGTGTAGATTACTCGCTTGTGTTTGGCTCTTAGATATACTGAAAAACTGGAAACTACAAACCGGTCAACTGTTACGAATGCCTCAGAAATTGGGCTATTTATACGTTCTCTTAGCATCGCGCTACGTCCATTCAAATTTCAGAACATGCCAGAAGCTTCCTAAACTTTGTTTCCTTATTGATTGCATAAACCCGGTTTCGGAATATTCTGGAAATCAAACTTAAATTCCTGTTCTCTGAGTGCCTGTCTCTGCGTTTTCGTTCATTGGCAGTTATTTCAGAGTGATTTCTCCCCTTTTTTGGAGGTCACAGCACAAAAGGGAAACACTCCTGCGTTCTATCTTACTTTGTTTCCTCAAGGACTTTTTTAACAGTGGGTATAATAGAAGGGTCCCGTGCGAATACAAAATACATCCTTACTGATGGCTCCAGAAAGTCGGGAAAGAAGATGCAACTTTATGGTAGATAAACATACAAGTCACATGTTAATAAATGATTACATCGTAATGTCTTGTAATTATGGTGTAATATTTCTATAGGAGTCGAACCTGGATCTCTCGCTACATTTTTAGGACAAAATTGTGTATTTCGAACGTTTTTTTTTTCTTCTATAATTTATTTTGCAACTCTTTCTGTGCAGTCCAACAGATTGAACATGTATTGACTGTAACTTAATCTAAATATCTCTAAGGACATGTGCACCAAAGCTGCAACACAGTTCAGAGATCTGATTGTTAATTTCGATCGCAAATGGAGCAACACTACTACTGTGCCTCTAGAGGGCACTCCATCCGTCTGCTAATTAACGTCGCCTGCATGGTGAATTCTCCCATACGAATTGGGATGGGTTTACGTTTTGCCACTTGATTACGTGCTTAATCAATTATTCAAAAGGGTGAAGCATTCGGCGTTATAAAAATATCGTGACTGAAGCAATGTTATTTATGTTAATGTTTTCTCACATGGAAAATATAACTGACAGATAACAAGCACACAGTGTCCGTTAAATTTTCCGGAGTAGATAACCCACATCGCCGTAAAGCTGGGTAAAACAGTAGCTGATTTAATAGCCTTAACCAATGAGTGCTTTCTACAGATATTTTGTGCATATTTTCTTTGCTAATTGTGTTTTTTATTTCACTATCATTGGGTAAATACTTCTGAACCGGCACACGATCAAAATGACTAACAGCTAAAAGAAATGATATGAATTGTATTAATGACTGTAATAAGTTGAATATTAGCTTTGTAGCTTATTCGTCAATGAAAACATTTCAGAGAAAATACAAGGAAACAAACGTATACGTCTGTACATTTCGAAAACACCTGAAAAAATATGTGCCATGAAAGTACTTTCTTTCTTTTTTTTTTTTTTTTTGAATAGAATAGCGGGGACACTGGTGATACATGAGATGAAATGATATATTGGGGAAGGATATTTTTTAAGGAAGGAAACGTTTCAGCCTAAGTTTAGGTACCTCCCTGGCATTTGCCATTTATAGGGATTGAGGAAAACCTGAAAAAAATTCAATCAGGGAGAACAGTCCTGCTGGGAATCGAACCCCAGACCTCCCGCACCTTAACGACCTCGGCCAGCCGTGGCGGTATGAAAGTACATGAGAGTATAACTTGAAAAAGTGTACGGCGATTTTGAGACACCGCATATGTAACTTCTCTGCAGTGATGTTAGCAATGGTAATAATACAGATATTAGGTTAAGCAACCCGCTTTTAATATTTGATACACGCGGTTTAAAATTTAGTTACAATAAAACTATAATAATGTAACTGTAATTCCAGACTGTCATTTCAGAATTCTTTGAAGAATTTTGGGATGAAAAAAATTATACAATGGACTGATATAAATAAATGCTACAATCACTGTTTAACATGGGTTAGAAATTCGTCTACAAACAAAGAAATCTGATGCCATTGGACGCCAATCAAAATTGATGGGGGTGAGTGAGTAAGGCCTCCCTTAAACAGAAAACGATCGTTGATTACAAAACAGTTGAATTGTAAAATATACTTGGACATTTCTGCAGCAAATGTAGTCCCAATTCAGCGGTAGCGCCCAGTTGGAAGTTTTCAAATGGCCTTTGCTCTTCAATAAAATGCACTGGCTGATTAATATAAAACAGGTGCTTTTTAAACTGGCACCATTTTTTTAAGGCAGTTACAGACATGCAACTGCATTGAGGTTATTTCAGTTACGGGCCGCCCTAAGCGGACTGCTTATAGAGTCGCTGCGCATAAACCAGGTATTTTTATTTTAGTATTATTATTTTTACTTAAATATAAAAATATACTACTGTATTTTAAATTGATGATAATAAGCACTGACCTATGTTATAAGAGATGTTGAAATTGTTGACCCTCGGCGGCAATACATTGCTGCGAAGGAATTTGCTGAATATTATCTAACTTTTCTTTCTTAAGAACCTGGCGGTTCGGAACACATTTCTTGTCATTGAGAAATCATGCCTCTCTTAACTTTTTAACAGAATATTTTCTTTGAATTGCCTTGCCACGTCTCTCCAAGAATTATTTTCACATATTACAGTTCATAAAAACATGTTTTTCAAGACTATAAATGTAGAGATATAATTAACATAGAATTTACACACAATGAAAACGTTGAATAACACACAAACGTACATTCACTCTCTGACAAACTAATTACAAGCTACTACCTGCATATGCATTATCTAGCCTAGACTACAGTACTCAAATAGCCCCACTGTACATTTTATTGTAAAGTGTCTCACAGCAAATGCTGAAAATAATTGTCTTCCGTAAAACACGTTTGTAGGCGTCGCTCCATGTTTCTGGTAGTTCGCTGATCAGTACTGTTAATTTTGGTTATTCTTCAAATCTTCAATTGCTCCTAGCCGATTTCAATATACTCGATTTTAAGATAAAAACATAAGCCATCTTATGAAGTTCGAATCTGATCGGGTTGGACAAAATTAATGAAAGAAATTGATTAAGACAAGAGACTCGGTTGCTGTGTGACACATTGTGTCGTCTTGGTGAAAAAACTCAAGTAGTTCAATAAAAGCATGGTAAATGTTTTGGTATATGTCTATATTCATTGTCCGGAGGGGGAAAAAAGCTATTGGGCCTATTCCTCGCTTACCGAATCGCACACTTCAAACTCCAATCTTTTGCCAGTGCAAGGACAAAGCTTGAACAGTGCGTGGGTTATACGAGGCCCAAATGCGTACGTTTTGAATTTACAAATACAGGTCTCGCCTTTTTTGATTGAGTTGATTTATTTATGGACGCTCTTTAACATCTCAGTTCATCAGAGTCCAATTTAATTTAGGGCGTGAAACGGCAGACAAATTTGCTCAGAGACCTCTTTTTTCAGGCTTGAGGTTCTTTTTCGTGTATGACACGGGACCCACGGCTTTACTTCCCTTCCAAAGGAAGCCACACTTAGGATTTTACATCCGAAAAATTCCATCTATCCTGGCCGGGTTTGAACCCGCGATCTTGGGTTTAGAAGGCAAGAAGGCTACCACTACACCACCAGGATCGACGGTGTCTCGCCTCTGAGTCAGGTAATAGAGACCAAAAAGCTCCAGGAAAGAAAAATTAACATCCCTAACGATAGCAACACCACTGCTAGAACTTTTACAAATCTTTAAAACCCGCGTCTTCTCACTTTGGATACACCTTAAAGGTTTGTCAATTACTTATCATGTAGAATTTAGGGAGGGGGCAACGGTTCCCACCAAGCTGAACAACAAGTTCCAGTGTATGTGTTTCCCGTATGTTTATCAGTGAATTTTCAATTCAGATTTGTATCTTTATTCTGAGGACCACGCTCGTAGGCCCTCAGCATTAGCAACCACTTCCCTCGATGAGGAAACTCTTTTAGAGCAAACCTCAAACACTTTCGCTAAGAGTGGAGAGCACGGTGAATAAAAAGAGTTCAAGCTACAATGAAGGCGTGAGTGGGCTGCCGCCAAGCAATACTCCACGTACAGATATACTGTTGAGGATTGATTGGAGCTTTTCGGCGTCCAACTCATGAAAAAAAAAATCCCACTGTTATCTCACCGTTCGAAATGTTACGCAATTATTTTAAAAAGAACCTGATCTATAAAAAATAAAGCGTTATAATTAAATAAAGTGTCAATCAAATGTATCATTTCTCAGAAAAAAATTAGGCCCTATAACAATACATATTTAGTAATGCATAAGAGGAACGTTTGATCATACAACATATTTATTTGAATTGAAATACTTAGAAATACAGAATAATTCACAGAATCTTGGTACTTTTGCTATGGGCGAGCACCTGTTAGCTACTGATTACTATCTCCGGTCGTTGGCGGCACTGAACATACATTATTTCCATAACAATTCACTATTTTAGAAAACTAGATGCTGAATTTTCCTGCCTTTTTTAAAATGCATTTGTTTACCTTTCCTTCACCCATCACTAGATGTATAAAACGGAGGTCGCGACACAGGTTTCAATTTTTCCACGACGTGGCGTTTGTTTTCTATATTTTCTCTGTTAACACTGGGCAACAATGAAAATGTTTCGGGCTTAAAAATAGTGAATTTACATGTATTTCCTTCTGCTGAATTCAAAAATCACCATAAAAATGATAGATTAGCTCTTGTTTTGAAGATAAAGTGACATTTCATTTTTTAGAGTGAAGATTTTAAATTTGGGGGGATTTTTTTGGGGAATTGGCACACCTGTCAAATAACAAAACACAAATGCTCTTCAGCTGTTTGTAAGTCATAAACATAGATACTGTTGCTGTGACTGTGAATTACATGTAGTTTCTACCCAAATTAATGCAAAATTTCTGGTTCGCGAGTGCTTTTTTAGTGTAAAATTTGTAAAAATGCCACGAAAATGTGTAAATATGGTGAATAACTTTTGTTATATTTGTGGTGAAATAACATTTTCCTCACAGAAACGCAATCTGACGCCTCTTGTAAAGACTGCCAAGCCTCTTGTGGACACAAAAGATGTTCTTCTTCCACCCCTGCATATCAAGCTGGGTTTGATGAAAAACTTTGTCAAAGCTATGAACCGAGAAGGACGGGCCTTTAAGTCCACCAGAGAGAAATTTTCTAAATTAAGTGATGCAAAAGTTAAGGAAGGCATTTTTGTCGGACCACAAATAAGAGAACTTGTAAAGGATCCTGCATTTGACCAAGTTTTGGAGGGGAAAGAAAAGGAAGCTTAGGAAGCCTGCAAGGGTGTTGTTCGTGTATTTTTAGGCAACAAAAGAGATGAAAACTACAAGCATTTGGTGACAGTGTCCTGCAAAAATACCGTAACCTTGGATGCAACATGTCCCTTAAGATCCATTTTCTCCCCTCCCACCTAGACTTTTTCCCTCCTAGTTGTGGAACTGTTAGTGATGAACATGGGGAGAGATTCCATCAGGACATTTCTGTTATGGAACAAAGATATCAGGGCCGTTGGAATGAAGTAATGCTTGCGGATTACTGTTGGTCTTTGTATAGGGATTCTGCGGAACTCCATCACAAGAGGCAAGCTAAAAGACGACGAAGTCAGTAGGCCACCACATGATTCTCTTCAGACACGATTATCTGCGAAGTATTTTTCCAGCAATTTAGAACTCTTAGCATGTAATTACCAGTTAAAAAAATCAAATGCACTTTCATTGTTGTTAGCATGTATGTAATTAAAATGTATCCTTTTCTCTCAATCCGTTAATATGTAATACTTCCACATAGTGTATATCATAGAAACTAGAGCTAATAAAATTTTTTCATTGTCATATTTGTTTTTCTCAACCCAAAATTAGTAGGAATTGCCTCATGAAATGCTCGAAACATTCAAAAATTATTTTTTTGTTGCCCAGTGTAATTTATCCCAGATAGAGAAGTACATACAGACCGAGGGCGCTAGACAGTCTTACTAATTAATAACTCCAAACAGACAACATGTCGTTCATGAAAACTATGTTAAGAGCATAGTTCTATTGCACTGGGATGAAATTCTACAATGAGGCCAACATCTATATGCAAGAGCAGGTGTTTTAATATAACCTTATCTAAAATGTCAGGTTTATTACATGGGTACTTTTTCAAATATTTTATATAATAACTGAGAAATAATAGATTATTTTCAGTGATTAATGGTGTCCTTTAATGAAATTAAATATTTAAAGTCAGGGAGATTGGTTTATTCAGTAAAACATTTACTTGTAGAGTTAAAAATAACGAACATGAATAGAAACTTCTATTACATAGGAAGTTCAACGTTTTACTCAACAACACGTTCAAAGTAACACCCTTGGGCAGTGACATATTTCTGTCAGCGTTCGTTCTACTTTTCGAAACAGTCCTGCTATCCATTCACTGTCACTTTCCACAGAACGCACATGTCATAAACCGAAGCAAATCTTGAGAACAATCGGCTGCAGAAAAATTTGGAGAATATGGAGAATGAGGAAGAAAAGGTATGTTATGATTTGAAAGAATTCACTCATCACCATTTTCTAGGTATGATAAAAACAAAAACTATATAGTTACCCTTTATTGCAATAAACCTCTCACATCTTTGAATTAACATTTCAATCCCCCCCCCCCCCAAATAGTCAGAAGTCTTGTCTGCAAAATGGGCATAAACAGCATCCATCACTTCTTCGACACACTTAAATTTCCTTCCTCGAAGGTCCTCCTTGAGTTTTCAGAACAGAAAATAGTCTCTGGGAGCTAGATCCGAGCTATAGGGTGGATGGTCGATCTCTTTGAAGTCACATTTCTTCACAGTTTTGTTTGCTACAAGAGCTATGTGCACAGGCACTTTGTCGTAAAGACCACCACTCAGTTTTCCTCGCCTTTTCTCTTTGATGGAAGCACGTAGTCTGTGCAGTAGGCCAGCATAGTACTCCCCATTTACTATGGTGTTCCTCTCCTTGAAGTCAATGAAGAATATTCCTTTACAGTGCCAAAAAATTGCGACCATGATCTTCTTGGTTGACTGAGTGATCTTGGCCTTTAGAGGCGGTGATTCGCCAGGTTTACTCCACTCCATTGATTCTCTTTTGAACAAGGGATCATAGTAGAGGACCATAGTTTCATCTCCTGTAACAATGGTTTGCAGAACTTATCTCTCGTCAAGGCAGAGCTCCAAAAATGCGTGACAACAGATGACTCGTTGCTCCTTTTAGACTGAGGAAAGAAGTCTAGGTACCCATCTTGGCTAACCTTATTCATGTTTAAATGTTCATGAATAATTCGAAGGACTGTTGTTTCAGAAAGGCCCAATCTTGTTGCTATTTCTGTAACTTTGAACCGCCCGCCGGTCTTCTATAATTTCTCCTTCCACAAGAGTGATATTTTCAGGTGTGAGCATCTCCAAGACCCGACCTGCATGCTCTTCGTCTTCAATGCTCTCTCGACCCACTCGAAAAAGTTTATCCCATTCTTTTACGGTAAAATATGAGGGGAATACTTCCCCATATACACCGTCCAATCGTAGTTTAATTTCATTTGGAGTAAGTCCTTCTTTTGTGAAGAACTTAATAACAGTTCGAAACTCCATTTTGAATATGTCACAATCTTCTACACTTAGCTTTCTTTATGCAACTATATCTGAATAACTGAACACAGTGGAGCGAAGTTACAACTGTAATTATGTACTTAACAGATAAGGTATGATACCAGTTAAGGCTTTTGTGAAGGCGATAATCTTTATCGGCGAGGCCGGAAACTTATGGACAGTCGTACGTACCGTCTGTATACAAGATTAGTCACAGTCTATCAACTACTACTCTTGCACTGCATCAATCTGTCATACATGCGTGGAAACACATAACTACTTCGACGGCTAGGAAGAAAAGTTGCCTAAATAATATGGGAAACCTTTTTTTTTCTCCAATAGTATTTTATTGTTATGTCTTTAAAGAATTAGCTGGCGTGTGAAGGTATTTTTTTTTTAAAGTTACAAGTAATTATACATTAATTTGGAAACTTTTGTACTTGCGCTTTAAAAAAGTATGATATTTATTGTTTTGGACCTATATTTCTTCTTCTGTCCTAAAATGACATTAGTAATATATACGTGCAGTAGTTCCAGTATATCATCGCTGATAGTAGTCCTCAGTGCTGTCATGAGCGACTCAGAAGTTACTACCGTCTTTTGTTTTCGGGATACATCATCCTGTCGCATTTGAAGGGGGGTAGGAGTGTCTGGCAAGCTCTGAAGCAACAAACTTGTGAATTCTGGAGGCGGCCGCACGCTTTCTGACCCTCTGTTGCTCTTGGAGTAAGAAGCTTACACACTTTGCCAACTTCCTCGCCAGCTTTTACGATAGTTTTAACTCTGCAACTCGATAAAACGTCCTTTCTTTTCCCTCCATAGCTCCTTCCACATTCTCGGCACACCACACGACTAAGTGTTGCGATCTTCTGCCGCCAAAATACTTCCTGCATGCATGCAAGTGAACCAGAAGGGAACTGCTTTTGTTGTGGGTTTCTGAAGCGGCAAAAAATGCGTTTAAGATTTACTTTATGTGTTGATGCATGTTTTATGTCCGCTAGGTTTTCTTTGTTGCGCGTATACCTACCATAAGCTGCTTGATTTTATGGTCACCCGGAGTACAGAAGCAGGGATATGAGGGGTTAACAAACCGCCTTGACTGGAGAAATGTTTATTCTTCCGTATTTCATCTCTTTTTTCCATTCCACTGAGAACATGGAGTAGGTGTACAGGGAGCTTAGCTATGGCGTACGCGGTCGAAATTTGGGGGTGGGAAAACACCGATGAACTTAACCAGGTACAAATACAGTTTCTAAAACGGTTGCTACAAGTAGGGAAGGGTACGGCAAATTGTGGAGTTCTGAAAGATGTTGGTATTTCTAACGAAAATGTGCATTTAAAAATAAGAACAATTAAATACTGGTTAAGAATAATCCGGGGGGATCAAGTTCTTCTTCGATCGGTTTGTTTGAGGGAGCTAAGCTATGAGATGGGGTTCAAAAATAAGGAAAGGCTTAGACAAAATTGGATTAGGATGTATTTGGCTAAGGGAAGAGTACATTACACGAAATAGTTGAAAAATAGTTAACAAGCATTTGCGAGATATAGATATGCAAAATATTGAGTCTCAATGCGCAGAAAAAGTATCGCTTAACCTGCAGGCTCAAATACACTCGGTGTGGGGGAGGGGACATTATTTAGATAGCTGTGGCAGATAAGAAAGAAATGGTCTCGCATGGTTGAGATTAGCGACTTGGAAAGTAAACAAAACAGTTAATGTTATCGGGGAAAGACTTTGCCCAATGTGCGGAGACAGCGATATCTGCAGGCATATTTTGGCAGAATGCAGGGAAACGGAGATTTTAAGAAATGAGCATTTATCAACGTAATTTTTGAATGCCAATAGAAGTTTAAACATTTGCCCGTAAGTGTTGGTGCATGCGAGATACACACACAATTTGAGAATATTTCTAGGGAAGACCCGACAAAGAAGGTTAATGGCATTAGTGAAGAGGGGGGAGTTGGAGAGGGAGTGTGAGTAAATGCAAGGGGGGCTCAAGAGTAGGGGTTCAATTCAGTTTAGTATTTGTATTTATTAACAGAAAACTTAAATATATCGAAGTATTTGTATGTATGTAGGTAGGTATATATATGTGTGTGTAGGGCCCTTTTTTACTGTTATAAGGATGCATTATCATGTATGGCCGTAAGGACCATGCGATAGTTGTATTCATTTTAATGTATTCTAAAACGAACAATAAAACGTCCATTGCTACTACTACTTGCTGCAATGTGAGGCAGTTATTGCCTAACATCGATCCCAGATCCGCTTAGAAATAAAATTTATGTATAATATACTCACCAAAAGG
This sequence comes from Metallyticus violacea, assembly GCA_030762175.1. NCBI lineage: Eukaryota > Metazoa > Arthropoda > Insecta > Mantodea > Metallyticidae > Metallyticus > Metallyticus violacea. The sequence continues at coordinate 7,265,725 of CM060843.1, forward strand.
GTCATAGACATATGGTTTACACATGTTGTTACAAGAATAAGAAAGAAGACAAAATACCATTGAAAGAGAAGGTTTCCCCGAAAAGGCAAGCATTGTAGTCTTTAAAAAAAGGGGGGTCTCTTTGTAATGTTACTTCAGGTTAACTAGAACTTTGAAAACAACCGTATATTGAACAAAACGCGATCTCAGGAAATTGGAAGGGACGCGTAATTCTTTTGTTAACAGTGCAGGGAAAGCTCAGACAATAAATATCCAGATGGAATCATAAAACTTCTGTTTCAAAATATTATTTAGGTCACGGAATCTAAGACTTAAGATTTTGCTATGGGTGGACCCGAAAAAATCTTAGATAATAGCCAATGAAAGGGAAACGATATAAATTAACATAACAGCCCACCAATAGGAAGATATGTATATCACGTGACATTTAGAAAGTCATGCTGAATATATTTATAGCGCCTAGATCAACGGACAGGCGAATTAATAAAAGCAGTTGCAATGGACTATAGAACACTTGTTTGTTATTTGTTAATTAGGGCTGAAGTGTAAGAAAAAGCGAAAGTGTTCATAAATGGTGAAAGCTGGAACTACAAGTGTAATATTATTGCTTGTTTATCATCTCCTTTCCCTGTGATAGCATGTCACAAAAACTTTCAGATAATAAATTGAGCTTATAGCCGAGGTAAAAGCATTGCAAGATGGCGGTATTGAATGGAGGTTCGACCAATCACCCCTGAGATACCAAACCATTTATGAACTTCGATCACCTCCCTATAAACAACGAATCCAAACCTAATCACAACATATAAAAATAAATTATCATCACAAATGCTGTGGCGCATTCTTTTTAAACAATTTTGTACCGGATGGACATGGTTCATAAGTTTTAAAACCAATTTCTTATTAAAAAAAAATCTTACCTTATATATTATTTATTGTATCTCTAACTTACTTAGCTGCAAATAGGTGGCTTGTTTACTGAAACTTTTCTCTGATACTAGAGAATTGAATTGAATTGAATTACTTTTCCCCAAAATAGTGTATAGTACAGGTATGACGATTACAATACAAAAGGTTCTCTAATTGCTTTAAGCTCTCGAATTTTGAATTCCTCTAGTCATGTCTTCGGACGGGCGGGGATTAATTGACAGCCAAAGGGTTTGAGAAGGTAACTAGAGCCAGTAATGGAGATTGTGAACTTCTATTTTTCAGCTCTTGAAATATTGTTAAATGTTTGGTCGTTTACTGCGCGACTTTCCTTCCATGGCGCCATAACACTTCACCTTTTAGAAACTTGAATATTTACAAACAAAATGAATTAATTCTGTACATCTGTAATGATCCTTCTTTCAAAAGATGCTGGAAGAAGAAGAAAATATCTAATTTATCTCATTAGTGCATAACAATGAGTATAAATGATAATACAAATGCACTTTATATCAATAATTTCAGAACAATATCCTCCCATTTTTGTCGGCAAGAATACTCTTTCGAAATGTGCCGGAGGGAAATGTGTCCTTGGATAGGTAGCTTAATAAACCGGGAAAAGGATGACAGCTCACCAAATTCAGCAATAATTATTTAAATGTAATTTGCTAAACAGCATAAAATCATGTGCAAGCATGTACAGATTTATTTAAAAATAGACATCATATGCAAAATGTAGCATTTTAACCTTTTAGCATCACATAAATACAGTAGCAATAAAAAAGATGAACTCACAATATTATTATTTTCAAATTTATTACAAATGATCGTGAAATAGTTGGCCAAATTGCGTCAACTCTTGGTGAGCGAATGATGGACACCAAACGTTTTTTTTTTTTTTTTTTTTTTTTATATTGACAAAAACAAAATTTTACAGGAATAACAACACTTCCCAATTTTCCAATCGTTGACAATAATTTACAAAATACCCTACAGTGGGCTGGAAAATGACTAAAGTCTTTTCAATTTAGAAACTTTAAAATTTAAAAAGTCTTACAATTAAAGTGACCCTTGTTTGTCTAAAATATCTGGGTCACTGGATACACACAGTAAAAAAAATTATAATTGAAAGCCGAAAATGTCCCAACCCAGAGGAGCTTCTTGGCTGCAACTTGAACGAAGAGAAGCAGGAAAGTGTATGAGGAATTAACTTCGCAGCATAATCATTCGTCCTTAATTCTAATACTATGCAATGTGCTTCAGCCCATAGGCAAACACTCCCCAACGCAGGTTATTGTAACATAATACCTGAGGAAGAAAGATTGTTTTAAATATTGGTCGTGGATTATGGATATGCGTAAAAATGCCGCATTAAGGAGATGCATAATGGGCAACACGTCGAAGGCAATACGCGACCTACTTGGGATTGGACCGTTTTAAATGTCTCACTGTAGTACCGACCGTTTTCTTCTGGATGTTATTGCAGAACACATATTACAATATGTATCGTTTTTATTATTCAACATTTAAAATTAGTTACAGATGCAGAGGGCGCCAACAAATGTTGGAAAAAACTGTGTTAACATAACAAAAGTGAATTCACACAAACTGAAAATGATGAGCACTAATCATCTTAGATTTTTACAGTTACAACAAATGCTCAAAATGCCCACCATTGACGTCGATACACTTCTGAGTACGTTGAACTACTGATTGAGTAACGTTTGCGAAAGTGTCCTCAGCGATTGCAGCACGTGGCGTTTCAATTTCTTCCCGAAGTGCTGTCAGTGTAGCTGGTTTTCTATGGTATACAACATCCTTAAGAGTTCTCCTTAGGTAGAAGTCCAGCAGTTAGATCCGGGGAACGCGGGGGAAACTCAATCGGACCTCTTCGTCCTATCAAGTGCCTGGGATCCAGTGCACGGGACTTGTTGCTGTGTGAGGTCTCCCAGATCTGCTCTTATAAACATCGCATACGGTACCATGGGTCTCAAGTTTATCTCGAATGCGTGCAATTGTTACTCGCGTTGGCGGTGCTGTTCTGTGCTCACGTCTCCATTGCCTTTGAACTTCAACAACGTTCTCGGTTTTCCAATACCATTTCAAAATTGCTTTCCGCTGTTCAAACGATAATCTTGGCTCCATTTTATTGTAGCAACACTATCATAATGTATGTGAGTCACATCTGTTTACAGAACATCATACTACACATTACTGTTGTTTTTCGGTTCAACTTTGAAATATATTAAATAGATATCTATTGTGAAAGTGTGTATACATTTTTGGCTCCCTCGTATATTAGAAGATTCTTGGAATGAATTCGTGACATAGATTGACACTAATTATAATTTGATGGTTGTGTAAGGAACACAAGATAAATCTTTTCTAAGTATGTATAAATGCTGGTTAGAGTAAGAATAACGCGTGAGAAATATTGAAACAAAATACACAGTTCGTGTAGACCGTTAGCGTGTGCAAATTGAACAGAACTAGAAACACTGCATGTAGATGGAGTAGCTGTCAACAGTTTGTTATACCGCCAGGGTGGCCGAGGTCGTTAAGGCACGGACTCGTGAGCGGGAGGTCTGCGGTTCGAATCCCGCCAGGACGTCCTCCCTGACTGGGTTTTTTTTCCAGGTTTTCCTCAGTCTTCATAACTGGCAAATGCCGGGGAGGTACCTAAACTTAGGCCTGGAACGCTTCCTTCCTTAAAAAAAAAATCCTTTCCCAATATGTCATTTCATCTCATGTATCATCAGTGTCCACCGCCTGTGGTGCCTCAGTAGTGAAAACGGGCGTTAAACACTACTCAAAAAAAAAAAAGCATTTGTTACACATTTGAGGTATGTGTGGGACGAGCCGTTAAGTTCCTCTTTGGCATCGGTCACTAGAAAAAAAATCCGGAACTATCGAGAGTTAGTTTAGAAAGTTTTCGAGAGAACGCAGCACACGGCTATTTCAAGTTTCAATAGCTACGCTAGATGAAAACAGTGTGGTAATCAGAGCCACCAAAAAGTGATATAGACGATGCGGATACAACCGAAATCGCTTTAATTATCACCACCCGTTTTAGTGAATGCTTTTGTTGGACATAGTGCAGTCAAAAAATAATCTTTCCAAAGTTAAGTTTGGGTTCGAAAGATTGATACCGCCACTGGTGATCGAGGTCGTTAAGGCGCGGTCTCGTGAGCGGGAGGTCTGGGATTCGAATCTCACCAGGACCATCCTTCCTGAGATTTTTTCAGGGGCAAATATGTCGGGGAGGTACGCTAAACTTAGACCTGGAACGTTTCCTTCCTTAAAAAAATTAATTCTTTCCCAATATATCATTTCATCTCACGTATTTCCAATACCTACCACCTGTGGTGCCTCGGTGGTGAAAACGGGTGTTAAAAGCCATTCAAAAATAAATAAATAAATAAGGAAGAAGATTAATGGTTTCAGTTCCTCAATTTTTTTTTTCCAATATTCACGGGATTCGAGGAATTTGCATGTCTCATTTCATTTTAGGCACAGTAAGATCGACAAGAGATACTTGGATTAGTGACAAAATAAAACTAACTGAAAGCACTAACAAACCCTTAAATATATGTCACTATATTACAAGTCAAATACAGAAGTAAAGTCATATCTTTCTGAAATATTTTAAAAAACAATACTAGAATAGCACAACGGGTTCATAAAATTGCACAATGTATGATTTATTAGCCATATAATACATACTAAATATAAATCTGAACGCATTCATAAGAAAACATGTAGATATACATTCAAAAGAATATTAATCTTGAATCAACTGTTGCACAGCAGAGAACTCGGCAAAGACACTCATGTCTCCAGCTGTCTCACATGGATTGGTTTGGGTGGGCACTTCAGCCGTGTTCAAGAACTGGCCGTTAAGCCCACGCCCCATAATGAAAGCACCTCCAACAGGAATGAATGAGGTGCGGAACACACTGAGCGGGCCAGGATTCAGGGGACTTTGAGACATGAACGTAGACGGCGTCCGTAACATTGTTCCCGATAAAGCACTCCGAACCTCCCTGCAGGGAATCCAAGCTCCTTATACCAAACATTTGGGGCAAATTTTTTCCAAAGAATAAGCCATTGCCATAGCGTTAAATAGTACCAGCCTACATTGCCTGGCACTGCAACAGAATTAATGTCATGCCCGTACAAGCTGAATGCATCTAAGCCGCCAGTCCCGAACCGTAGCGAAGCAAATCGACTGGTTACTGCGACAAGCAGTGATATTATGAAGTAATATATATATATATATATATATATATATATATATATATATATATATTTGTGTAGACATGAATTAAACTAACCTAACGTGTGAAAAAGTAATATTTATTCCATTAAAAACAGTGTGGAAATATTAGAAGATTAAAAAAGAAAAAGTAACTATTTAAAAACTGCTATTATGGAGTAGTAGTATTTTTTATGTTCTTTTGTGTGTGTGTGTGTGTGTGTGTGTGTTAAACATAACTAATATAACGTATAAAATCTAACATTTAATCCCTTAAGAATAGTGTAGAAAAAGTTATTATATGGTAAATTAATTTTTTTTATGTTTTTGTTAAATTAAAACTAAACAAACCTAACCAATGGAAATAGTAACATTTATTTTATTAAGAATATTGCAGAAAAATTATGAAGAGTAACCAAAAAAAAAAAAAAAAAAAAAAAAAAACTAACGTTCCTTCTAAGAGAAAAAAGAGAAATAAAGATAAAATTCCCTTGGGGAATCGAACCCATTACCTTCATACCATTAGTACAACGGTCTAACCTACTGAGTACACAGGGCTTCATGCTTGGTGTGCAAAGTGTTCGCCTAAAGCAATTGCTATCAGTCAGCAGTCTGCGCTACCATTCAGGACTGCCGGCTGCAGATGTATTCATTCTGTAAGGTAAAGTAACTAATGAAGTGAGGTAAAATGGGAGAGCGGAAAATTCAAAGAAAGTAAAGATCCTTTCAGCATTTAACCTAAGCGACCAGGGGGAAGTCGAGAGGATCAACCTCAAAGGATATGAACCATCTCAAATGAGAGTCTAACCACGAATATAGGTCCATAAGTTTCCGGTCTCGGCGGTAAAGATTATCGCTTTCACAAAACCCTTATCTGGTGTCATACCTTATCTTTTAAGTATATAATTTCAGCTGGTAACTTCCGCACCGCTGTGTTCAGTAGTTCAGATATAGTTGCATAAAGAAGACTATGACATATTCAAAATGAAGTATATATCATTATTACTTTCTTCACAAAAGAAGGACATACTCCAAATGAAATTTAACAGCGATTGGACGGTGTATATTTGGAAGCCCCCCCCCTCCTCATATTCTACCGTAAAAGAATAGACCAAACTTTTTCGAATGGGTCGAGAAAGCATTGAAGATGAAGAGCGTGCAGGTCGGTCCTTGGAGGTGCTCATTCCTGAAAACATCGCTCTTGTGGAAGGAGAAATTTTTTAAGACCGGCGGCTCAAAGTTACAGAAATAGCAACAAGATTGGGCCTTTCTAAAACAACAGTCCTTCGAATTATTCATAAACATTTAAACATGAATAAGGTTAGTGCAAGATGGGTGCATAGAATTCTTTCCTCAGTCCAAAAGCAGCAACGAGTCGTCTCTTGTCAGACATTTTTGGAGCTCTGCCGTGACAACGAGAGAGAAGTTCTGCAAACCATTGTTACAGGAGATGAAACTGTGGACCTCTACTATGATCCCTTGTCCAAAAGAGAAGCAATGGACTGGCGTAAACCTGGAGAAGCACTGAAGGCCAAGGTCACTCAGTCAACCAAGAACATCATGGCCACAATCTTCTGGAACTGTGAAGAATATTCTTCATTGATTTCAAGGAGAGAACACCACAGTAAATGGGGAGTACTATGCTGGCCTACTGCACAGACTGCGTGCTTTCATCAAAGAGAAAAGGCGAGAAAAATTGAGTGGTAGTGTGCACCTTCTTCATAACAACGCCTATGTGCACACAGCTCTTGTTGTAAAGGAAGCTGTGAAGAAATGTGACTTCAAGGAGATCGACCATCCACCCTATAGCTCAGATCTAGCTCCCAGTGACTATTTCCTCTTCTCAAAACTCAAGAAAGACCTTCGAGGAAGGAAATTTAAGTGTGACGAAGAAGCGATGAATGCTGTTAATGCCCATTTTGCAGGCAAGACTTCAGGGAGGGGAGCGGTTGAAATATTGATTCAAAGATGTGAGAAATAAATTATAGTTTTTGTCTTTATCATACCTAGAAAATGGCTAGGTCGGAAACTTATGGATCTACGCTCGTATATGCGTATCACTTAGTGTAGAGATGTTTGTGTCTTGATCTAAAGAAATAACCGAAGAAAAAAATAATAAACTTAGTAAATGTATTTAAAAAGTTTAGTACCTGCTACTTGTAGTTTGCTAAATCTTCGTCATTCCTGCAGTTTTCTCTATTCATAAATACTTCATAGTTCTGCTTTTTCCCTTTTGTGTATCCTTGGATGTTCATAGCAAGTAACACATTACGATTTATTTAAGCATAACAAATTTAAGTAACTACAATCATTTGTTTGGTTGTTTCTCTGTCCTAGTGCTATATTCGCAAAAGATTTAGTTATTTGACGCCAACTGATGTTTTGACCATTTATCTAAATTATTCATCGATGTTCCTAGCAGGATACCGATAGAGGGTCGTATCGCTGGCAATACCGCAAGCATACAGCTGCCGTACTTGAGTTGAGAGGCCTCTTAACGAAGCCGAGGAGGTAAGACGCGTTGAAACTGCCTCTCGAATAAACTCCATGCGTGCTGGATGGAGAAAATATTTGTTAATTTAGACTTGACTTTCCATGCGCTGTTAAAGTGAATTAAGATGGTTTGCGATTCTCAATTTTTGCTTCTTAACGAATTCTTTGAGTGAAGCACATGTTGCCTTCTTCATTGGTGTAAACCGGGTGTCCAGTCTCAATTTTCTATTTTTTTCTTTCATGTTTTCCTAATAACTTACTTTATATCTGTTTTATTTTGTATGTTTATTTAATCTGAAAGTACAATCGGGTCCTATTTACCTTATGGTATGGTATGTTAGGGCTATATTTAGCACTATACAGATTAACAATTGTATAAACGTATGTTGTAATAAAATGAAATAATACAAAATGATTTACATATTTTTAATTTACAGTATTTTATAAATATGAGCTATAAGTTTCTCAAAAGCAGCAATGTTTATGAAATGCATCAATTAGTTGTTGGGTGTAATTTACATTGCAATGTTGAAGATGTCCAATAAAAATAATATATCTTTTTGCTTGCTGTAGATCTCAGTTGAAGAGTAGATGAGATGTGTTTCTTCAGATTTTTCACATCTACACACAATCATTGTGAATATCAAATCTTTGAAAATAGCTTTTAAATTTTCCATGACCGATAAGAAACTGAGTCAAAACATATGCGGGTTTGAAGAAATTTGCATTGAATCGATGTAGAATACTGGAGGAGAAGAAATCCTCGGTGAATAGTTCCTTTTGCAACACCTCTCCATGCTGCATTCCATTGTTTGATGTCCTTAACGGTGGCTTTCGTGTACATGATTGAGTAGATCAAGATCTGACGTCTCCTTGAAGCCACATTTCTTCACAGCTTCCTTTGTAACAAGAACTGTGTGCACAGGCGCGTTGTCGTGAAGAAGGCTCACACTACCATGGAAACACGTAGTCTGTGCAGTAGGCCAGCATAGTACTCCCCATTTACTGTGGTGTTCCTCTCTTTGAAGTCAATGAAGAGTATTCTTTCACAGTGCCAAAAGATTGTGGCTATGACCTTCTTGGTTGACTGAGTGACCTTGGTCTTTAGTGCTTCTCCAGGTTTACGCCAATCCATTGATTCTCTTTTGGGCGAGGGACCATAGTAGAGGATCATAGTTTCATCTCCTGTAACAATGGTTTGCATTCTCTCTCATTGCCACGGCATAGCTCCAAAAACGCCTGACAACAGATGTCTCGTTGTTACTTTTGGACTGAGGAAAGACGTCTAGGCACCCATCTTGCACTAACCTTATTCATGTTTAAATGTTCGTGAATAATTCGAAGGACTGTTGTTTTAGAAAGGCTCAACTTTGTTGCTATTTCTGTAACTTTGAACCGCCGGTCTTCCATAATTTCTCCTTCCACAAGAGCGATGTTTTCTGGAGCGAGCACCTCCAAGGGCCGACCTGCACGCTCTTCTTCTTCAATGCGTTCTAGGCCCATTCGAAAAGGTTTGGCTCATTGTATTACTGTAGAATATGAGGGGGATACTTCCCCATCCCCATATATACCGTCCAATCGCTGTTTAATTTCATTTGGAGTAAGTCCTTCCTTTGTGAAGAACTTAAGCTCGATACTCCATTTTGAACATGTCACAATCTTCTACAAATAACCTTCTTTATGCAACTATATCTGAACAACTGAACACAGCGGAGCGAAGTTGCAGTTGCAATTATTTATTTAACAGATAAGTTATGACTCAAAATAAGGGTTTTGTAAAGGCGATAATCTTTATCTGCGAGGCTGAAAACGTATGGACCTGCCGTCGTATAAGGTGGTAAACTAATTGTATCTATCGTACATCTAACAGGAATTTAAGGTATTATTTAGACGTGAAAACATGTAGCATTTGTGTGAAACGTGGTAGCATATTAAACCGTGGACCATAGCAAAACAACCCGGAAGGTTTTTAACTGTTTTAATTGTAACACCGGCCCTAAAAGCCTAAGAAGCCTCAGACGTGAAACGGTCGACATTGTTCAGAAACCTCTTTTTTGTGTGAGGAGTTCTTTAATGTGCCGTAGATTTATGAAACTGGAATCCACTGCTTTAAGTTCCTCTTGAAGCACTGCGCTGGAGATTTTTACGTTGACCTCGGCCGGATATAAAATACATTTATGTGCTTCAGAAGTGAAATTCTAATGAAATGTAAAATTTACTCGTATTAATTGTAGAAGTAGGGTAATTAATTATAAGGGAAGTGCATATATGTCATGCAAATTCCTGACACGCGTTCATTTATAATGTTTAATGTATAGTAATAAAGTGGTATATTTATTTTCGAACACCATGTGGCAACTATAAAGAGACAAATTTCCTCATGAGTTTCCTCCGGAAATACCCGCGATTGCTTCGCTGTAGCAGACATCATCCAATTAGTTGAGCAACATTATCATTTTGCCCAACCTACGGATAAGATAAACAAGTCGCATTCTCAGAACTGATGAACAATAACTCTTTAACATACTATCCCTTTTGCGGCGACACCTTCATGTGTGTAATTCGTGGTTTTCTGAGAACTCGTGGGTGCGAATTAATCATCTGAAGTGCTTACTTGAAAATATGTTTAGAAGTACCAACATTCCAAAATTAAAGGCAATCACGTGTAACAGCCACACCTAAAAATTGGCTGGAATAAATGTTTGAATCAAACGAAAAATAAAGTCGGTTTTAGTGGTGTATTGATAACCATACTTGCCTTCTAAACCCAACTGCCAGGACCAATGGACTTTTTGGGGGCTTAAAAATCCTAAGTTTCGGAAGGGAAGTAAAGCCGTGGGTCCGGTGTCGTACATTTATGGCACGATAAAGAACCTCAAGCTTGAAAGAAGAGGCCTCTGAGCAAAATTTGTCGGCAGTTTCACGCTATGAATTGAATAGGACGCTTATGACCTGAGATATGAAAGAGCGTTCGTAAATAAACCAAATAAAAAAAAAAGATAAAATTGTTCTCAAGTGAAGCAATTTTAAGAACAGAAACGAACGTGTTGAGGAAGGGATGTCAATATAAGCTAAAATTTCTTTCTTTCTTTCTTTCTTTCTTTCTTTCTAAATCTTACGGTTTAATGTGAAATTCTTGTGCTGTGCGCAAATGCAGCTAACATACCAATGGACCAATAAATACCGATTGGGAGATCAGCGATGGAGTTCAGTGTTTTTTTTTTTTTTTTTTTTTTCGCTTAAGGTCAAATGATATATTTTTACAATCGTATGACAAAGGTATTTTATACATAAATCATTAGACATGGAAATGTTGCATAGCACAGCTTATAAAAGAAGTATTTTTATTCAGAAAGCGCTGAGTTTATATCTATTTTACAAAAGAGACAGCATTTTAACATACACTTATAAAAGATACAGAGTGATTTATATAGAACTAATGCATGTTTCTTTATTTTTCTAAAAAGTAATTATGTTAGCCACATAATAATAATCATATACTCCATCCCGGTACCTTGTTTCCTACACCGGGACGTTTATTGCAAACTCTTACACTTTATTTTCAAATTACCAAATTACAGTCTTACATTATTATTTTCCAGATGATACTTATAGCTAGGTTACATTAGAAATTTACTAAAATAATAAAAATAACAAAATTGACAAATAACAAATAACATACATTCCCTTCAACTACTTCCTAATTTCCGGAAACCAGTAATATTCAGTTATTACTTCTACTATTTCCACTTAATCTTTAACTCTAAATTATTAAACTACTATTCACCGGTATCCGGTAGAAACTGTACTGGTGACCAGTATTAATTCTTACATACTTTTAATTTACTACTTATATGTATCTATTCCTGTCTATATTTATACAAAACTATATATTATATGTCTAATGATCTTATACATGCTTTTTTGTTTTCCATGTTATATCATATTATCTTTTTATATTGTATCATCTTTATAAATACAGTCGTGTAAATTTCACATTTATATTTTATATTATCCAGTTTTTCAAAACTAATTATGTTCTTTTTTTCGAATCTAATTGACATTTATCAACGCAACATTTACCCTACCAATTCATTACTTTGACATCGTTAACTATAGTAATAATAGTTATTATAACAATTTTACTTCTTCTTCTTCGCTCTTTCGCTATACCCTTTTCCACAATCACTATACCCTCCTCTCATTCTGTATATACACAATACTGTTTTATGTTCTATTCAAAGTTCCCTTTCGCTACTCCACTACACTTTACACTTCTCTATTGCATTTTTTATTTATCTTTATACTCACATTATTACAAGTTTAAAACTATTCTTACAATTTTCACCACTAACTTCACTTTACCCATATCTACTACACCATTACACTCCAACATATTACACCGCTCTCAATCTTTATTATATTTCTCCTCCATTTTTTCTAAACAAGCTCCTCTAACTCCCATCCTCTGCATCTTCACTAAGGTCCCCAACAACTCCTTCAGCTCCTGCTTCTGCTGCTTCTTATTCTTTCCCTCTTCCTCTTATTATTTAACTTCTTCCTCTCCATTTCCATCATCTTCCTTTCCTTCTTCTCCCTCTTTTTCTTCTAACGATTGGAATCACTTTTTCATTATGAACTGGGTGGTAAATTATTTTTCTGGTGCTATCCACATCATATTATACTCAAATGTACAGTATCTTTGGGATCTTTATTTTATTGGGCCGTCATAAATCCATGTGTCATTCTTAAAGCACCTACGTACCCAGTTAAAGTCAGGGTTTGGTGCGCTGACAACTTGGGAAAAGTCCCAGGTGACCTGGCAACATTATCTGCAGAGGGGATAGGGGGTCAAAATGTTGACCAGAATGTGGACACTGCAGGATACCGCCGGATTTTCATGGGGGTAGCTGAGAACTGAACTATGTAGAGCTGAGTCATTGACATTTTGAACAAGACGGCGCTATATGTCATTCATCAACCCAATCCATGGCGCTAACAGAAAATTTCTTTGTTGACCTGTAGAACCCGAGATTTTCTGATTTTTGAGATCATCGGACTTGTTCCTATGGGGTTACTTAAAAGACAGAGTTTATGCCACAAGCTCTCAGATATCGGACGACCTCAAGTATAACATTACATAAGAGATTAATGGTATTGACAACACGTTCTCCAACTAGCGGCCAGAAATATGGAAGGAGATTAACGGCTGAATGAATCTTACTGCTATAGAGCGGTCTATGTAAACTTTTGAACCTAAATTATTTACAATTGAAATTGTGTGGTTAACAGGGTGTTTTTCATTTCATTACTCAGCGTTAAGGAGCAGTGTAGTTAAAAATGCGTTTTCCTAAGTATATCAAACTGATTAGATGCTTAGAACTGCATCTATCCTAGAGGAAACTTTCCAATCTGTTTTTATCTGAGCGTAGTTATTTACTGGTGGTGAGTAGAAAGTATGTTTGGTGTTTGATTTTGCGTTTTCTTTGAGTGATGCTGATCTTTTGAGCGTAAAATAAAATATTATGTATCAACTGTTTGAAGAAAATGAGTTATAAAGTCACAGGTTAATTGCTTTTCATAAAGACAAAGATATATGATGGCTAACATATAAGCAGAAATTGTATGCACTTCATTTCGTGGCAGTATTCTCTCAAGTACAGCCGTGGGCGCTGCTCTTGGGGTTCACTGGCTCTCGCGTTAGTGACGATTTCTGCAGTTTATTGCCCTTGCAGAGGTCAAATCGTTAAATACAGCTGTGATGGAAACCATAATGTCATCTTTCGCTTTAGAAGCGCTAGGCAATTATTTCTCAGGTCATTATTCTCAATAGCAGAAGAATAGTCTATGGCTTCTTTCCGTCTGTTGTTCACGACTTTAGACCTCAAGTGTCCTTAACGATTACTGTTACATTTTCAGCGCAATGGAAAGAACTTATTTATGTAAAATTATTATTTTCAGCGTTCAAATGGCTGTGCAAAAATTAATATAAATCGAAACCTCAATGCATTAAAAAATCTTGAGGTGTTATTTGGAAGTGGTTCTTACTATGTGAGGTTTTAAATAATCTAGTCTCATTACTTAGCAGTATTTTAGTTTACTCTTAAATGAAACTGAATTTTAATAAAATACTGAAAATAGTTATAGCTTATTGTTTCAATATATAAAATTGGATATATTTCTCTAATATGAGGATTAGGACTATTTTAGGTCCTAATGAATTTAAGGAAACAGGATGCAGCATGCGGTTTCAATACAAGGATCATTATAGACCAAAAAGCATTATTTGGAGAAATTCTATAGATCTGAATTTAATAAGGCATTGCCAATTTTTCTTTGAGTATATTAAGAAGAAATAAGGATAAGATATGTCTTAATTATGTGATGCAATTCGACTGAGAGACCACGAAATTCAACAAACATGCATACTCTTTTAATAATCTTTGCGCATGCACAAGAAATTTTACTCCTGCTGTGCTGCTAACACTTGGGCGACCAAATCTCTCCCTTTTGTATCTGAGCAGTTTGGACGGTTCCTTTCCATTCTATCAGCATGTTCCAATCCGCACTGAACAGGTAAAGGTTGCTGTTTAAGCAGTGTCTGACAGTGTATGGCTTTCATATGACCTCCAGGGAAAGAAAATTGCGCTTCCCGAATCCATTCCAGACTATCAGAGACTTTCCTCCTTGCTGTCTCTTTGTAAAAACTTTTCTTCCTATCTGAGGTCATGCCAGGTAATATTCTGAACCTTCAGGACTATCCAAGTTAAATTTCTTTTCATCGCTAAATATTATTCCCTTCCATTCTTCCTTTTAGAAGGTGTGTGTGTGTGTGTGTGTGTGTGTGTGTGTGTGTGTGTGTGTGTGTTCTTTATCCCAGCCAACGAACAATAAGAGGGTATTTTTTGCTATTTCCTGAGATGAAAATCCTACTTTCTAGGCTTTAACCTGATTCGTTCGAAGCTGGACAACCCTGCCCTCCAACCGATACTCAATCGTGTACTCTTTACAAGCACAGCCTGCTCGTTCCACAGCTGCAGAAAAGCGTTTTCATATGGAGGTCAGCCTGATCTTATCTTTTTGCAACAACTGTTTTCTGTCTTCCAATCTGTGTGCAATTAATGCATCTGCTTGTAACTAGCCCTACGATGAAGGTCATGTAATTTGATGTACTTACGAGATTTCACATGTATTTTATTTCATTTTTTCTATAAACGTAAAACATTCACAGAATTTACTTCAATCCAACAATGCAACAAACTACAAGCAAAAGAGCGGGAACTAATACAATGTTTTTATGTATTTGTTTGTTTGTTGTGCTTATGGTACGATTTATTGCTTACGTAAGAAATAATTTCAGATGTAATTCTTAATGGCATCAGTAAAATTTTCAATATAATACGGATTACGAAATTATGACAATTTATAATCACAGATGATGCAATTAAAATGTTTGTCATTTCGTCTTTACAATTTATTACATCAAATTCAAGAATTTAAAAACGTACTATTGCGTTGAAGGAAATAAATTGTTTGCTTCATAGCTTTGGAAGATATATATGACTCATGTAGGTCCAGAAAGTTCTTCAGAATTTCACGCAGTTTCGCTCTCGTGAACAGAAAACTGCCCTGAAGGGAAGAAACTGCACTATCTGGAAGTCTATTAAAGAGGATGAACGCATCCGGAAGACGAGGCGGTTTGCTACAAATGGCAATATGCGTGTGCAGTTAGGAACGCAGCGCCTCAAACAATCGGGCGGACAGTGACATAAGCTAGGGTCTCAAGAAACAAATGCCACACGCTCCTCGTATTCCCCAACAAAACATTTTCCGTAGCCAGAAAGGCAAGCATCCGTGACGCGAATTGCAATGAATCTTCTGACACGTGTTCTCTAACTTTCCTTCTTGAATGAGAAGACGAGAAGAGAAAGAAAGGGAGAAAACATAAAGAGTGAGAAGAAAGGGCGTAGTCAAGAAGCGTTTCCGTGAAATGATGTTATTTGAACTAATTATAGAAGGCAGCGACCACTTTTCACGCCTTTGTCTTGCATCAAAGGGCTTACGTAACGAGGCCGCAAACGCCCGGCGAGAAGAGATGGAAATTAAATAATACTTTTGAAGAAAGAGCAGAAATATTAAGGCGACTTCGGCAGTTCCCGACCTTCTGCATTTCAAGGAAATTTATTTGGCGAATTTCTGAAACTTGGAACACGAAAACCGTAACCATTATTTAATCATTTTATAAAGGAAATTATTTAGTGTGACAGGTCCCTGCTAGCCAAGCCTCACAAAGTTAGCTCATATTATTAAAGGAATGCTATTATAAATGCGCATCTGCCCAGTGGAAGAGGGGTACACGTTAACTCTGCTTAATTCTCAGTTAAGTGTTTAGCTAACTTATCGCCTTTATTTTATTCTTGTAAAGCCCTTGATATTGTCTAAGCACCAAGAATGAGAGGCAAAATAAGAATTAAGTTTACATCTTAATTTTCATTGTTCCTTTACAAGAAATCTGTACTTAAGCTTTGATAAAAAAAAATATTTTGGTTGTTTATATTGGGTTTTATGATATTTAAGGTTTATGTTGCTGGAGCATGTGCATAAACCTTTCATTCATTGTTAATTTTTCATCTTATAATGAGATATTCTCATGAAGTAGTTTTTTTAATACCAAATCAACTCTTCTTTTCATTTTAACACTACAGTCCGGGACGAGCCTGCGACCTGTGCTTTTTCTGCCTCCGTCTTACGACATCATTGATAAAGGGCAGTATTTCAGGGGGGCATAAGAACGCCATCTTTCCAGCAGGCAGCTTCCCAATTGTCCACACGAGGCTGGCTGGTTCCAAACCTCCCTAACTCAGAAAAATCCCTAAGTAGGTACCAGAAATCGAACCCAGGCCTCCCGGCCAGCATCGCTAATCGCTAGATCAATGAGAGGGTCACCAAATCACTCATATTTGTTCTAAATATGTTAAAGTATATATGGAATATTTTCATATTTTTAAATAATGTTTATGTTGCTTTTACTGCATTGATCTCATTGTGACGTGTAGATTGTGAACATCAATACTGTAGGTTAGAAATTAATTAATAATGGTGTAAATGAGCTCGGAGTCCTTGGCATCTTAACATAGCTCCATAAAAAATCTGCGAAAAATCCTTATCTAGAAAGCTCGATCTGACTTAGAATAGAACCCAGGACCTCCGATCTCCTCACAAACACTTCCGCTAGACCACGGAGTCTATGCTATTTACTGTTATTATGGAAATATTCTGATGCAGTTATAACTTTACAAAGCTTTAATACTTATATTTTTAGTTTGATCTTACTGATATTTAAGGCATCCCTTTAGTAATATAGTCTTAAAATAATGGTTAACATATTTTATACGATAGCCGGAAATAGTTATTATTGGGCCGGATTTTAATGACCTAAAAATTGCTAAAATGACCTTTATTAGAAAAAGAACTAAAATCCGTAATTTGAATTAAATTATATGCACCTTGTTGATTTTCTTATGTAGTAACAAAGAGTTCATCATAATTTAATAGCCTCCTCTGCATTGTAGTAGATTACAGCAAATACGGAGGGTGCCGAAAATGTATACACACTTTAACAGTAGATATCTATTTAGTATATTTCAAAGCTGAACCAAAAAACAACAGTAATGTGTAGTATGATGTTCTGTAATCAGATGTGACTCACATACATTATGATAGCGTTGCTACGTGACAGGTAAAGCAACAATGAACAAATGAAGTCGAGATTGTCGTTTGAACAGCGGAAAGCAATTTTGAAGTGGTAATGGAAAACCGAGAATGTTGTTGAAGTTCAAAGGTTTCCACCGCGTTCTCCGAATCTAACTCCGTTGGACTTCTACCTATGGGGAACTCTTAAGGATGTCGTATACCGTAGAAAACCAGCTACACTGGCAGCACTTCGGGAAGAAATTGAAACGGCATGTGCTGCAATCGCTGAGGACACTTTCGCAAACGTTGCTCAATCAGTAGTCCAACGTACTCAGAAGTGTATCGACTCCAATGGTGGGCATTTTGAGCAACTATTGTAACTGTAAAAGTCTAAGATGATTAGTGCTCACCATTTTCTGTTTGTGTGAATTCAGTTTTGTTATGTTAACACAGTGTTTTCTTTGCTTGAAGTGTGCCTACATTTTTTTTTTTTTTTTTTGGCAACCCCTGTACGTGACTGTGCTTAACCTCGCAAAGTTTACAAAATATAAATTTACAGTCAGTTGTAAACAGTTTTCTTCACAAAATTACTAATCCAGGCTTTAGCAGGTCTCACTTAAGGCATTTTTACTGTTCATTAAGAAACCACAAAGACCCCTTAACGTAACCTACTAGTGCGCAGCGAGGAAAAGATGCTAGTCCCACGCTTGAATGCAGACAATGTGCACCGTGGGGTAACGAAACTTCTGTGTGCCTGTTAAAAGAAAATAAGATTTAGCCATTTTAATGTTATTTATTGAGCAATTGGGGAAAGTAGAAAACAAATGTCATACATTACGACGAACTGAACAACTAAAGCTTGTGTAAAATATTAATTGCATGAAAAGGATTGCAATATTTAAAAAAAAAAAAAAAAAAAAATGTTATCAATCAATTTTAAACTTTTTTTTTTTTTTTTTTTTTTTGCTATACAAATTTCCACTATAAAAGACAATTTTTGTTCCAATACAGTTCATGATTACTTTTGCAACTTTTAGAACATTTCCTCAAAATCAGGCAACAACGTTTCACATAATTTATATTTTGAACAAATCAAATTAAGAAAAATACACAAAATATCAAATAAATAACAACAGAAAATCTGGGGTAACAAAAGTAAGAAACTTCCATTTCCAGTTTTTAGTGGTTATGCTAAAACCTTTTACCCAATGGAACTTCTTACCTACCAACCTACCGCTGCGCGAGAGAAGACGAGATGAATTCACTCGAAGTGCTCTGGTGACCAAGGCTGTAACCCCTCTGGTATGTATTGAGAGGCCTGCAATAGCCAATCAAACAACGTAACGTCAGCACGCTCACATGACCATCGCTGGAAAGCTAACGAAGAAATATCGAACGATGGAATGTTCTATAGTTCAACCAGCACAATATTATCGATTTGTGACCATTCACTGTTTCATAAACTACTTACATCTTAAATAATAGAATTTTACCAGATAAATCAAAAGCGATATCGTATCTTGCGAGAATATCACGATAAGAATATATTTATAGTACAATGAATGTGATTGTTGCTATCCTTTATAACGTTATGTATTTATTAATCAGTTGTAACAGTATAGTGTGTCGCGAAAAGAAGAAGGAAAGAAAAAAATATATATTTGACACTCGTATTAAACTTTTAAACATATACATGCTTATTTAAAAATCCTTAAAATGGGAACGAAACGTAAAACCTTCAGAAATATAAATCATTAAAGCTAACTTTCAGATATTTTAGCTGAAGGTTAATGA
Organism: Metallyticus violacea; assembly: GCA_030762175.1. NCBI lineage: Eukaryota > Metazoa > Arthropoda > Insecta > Mantodea > Metallyticidae > Metallyticus > Metallyticus violacea. The sequence goes on from CM060843.1 coordinate 7,284,887, forward strand.
TGCTTTAATAAACACTACCAGATCAGAATTAAAAAGCATTAAAGAAGTATTTTTGTATATCGCTATATATCCAGTAAGGTTTACATGACTGGTTTAGAAATAATTGGGTGGATTTCTTTCTGATGGATTCACGAAAATTTAAGTTATATGGTATTTCATTTCAGTGATAAGTATAGATTTAAAGGGCTTTCTAAGAATTATTTCTGACTTTCATTTATACCATTCACATATAATGTCTCTGAAGGCGTTATTTTCAATCAAGGCCAGTTTGTGTTATTATTTTACTCAAAATCTTTGCTAACTTAATATGTGAGAGTAGGTCCATAAGTTTCCGGCCTCGTCGATAGGGATTATTGCTTTCACAAAAGCCTTATCTGGTGTTATACCTTACCTGTTGAGTAAATAATTGCAGCTGTAGCCTCCACTGTGCTGTGTTCGGTTGTTCAGATATAGTTACATAAAGAAGGCTATGTGTAGAAGATTATGACATGTTCAAAATGGAGTTTCGAGCTGTTATTAAGTTCTTCACAAAAGAAGGACTTACTCCAAACGAAATTAAACAGAGATTGGACTGTGTATATGGAGAAGCATTCCCCTCATATTTTCATATTTTACCGTAAAAGAATGGGCCAAACTTTTTCGAATGGGTCGAGAAAGCATTGAAGACTAAGAGCGTGCAGGTCGGCCCTTAATGGTGCTCACTCCTGAAAACATCGCTCTTGTGGAAGAAGAAATTATGGAAGACTGGCGGCTCAAAGTTACAGAAAAGCAGCAAGTTTGGACCTTTCTAAAACAGTCCTTCGAATTATTCATCAACATTTAAACATGCATAAGGTTAGTGAGAGATGGGTGCCTAGAGTTCTTTCCTCAGTCTAAAAGCAGCAACGAGTCATCTGTTGTCATGCAATTTTGGAGCTCTGCCTTGGCAACGATGTAAACCATTGTAGCAGGAGATGAAATTATAGTCCTATAATATGGTCCCTTGTTCAAAAGAGAATCAACAGAGTGGCGTAAACCTGGTGAATCACCGACTCTAAAGGCCAAGGTCACTCAGTCAATCAAGAAGATCATGGCCACAATCTTTTGGGAATGTGAAGGAATACTCTTCGTTGACTGCAAGGAGAGGAACACCACAGTAAATGGGGACTACTATACTGGCCTACTGCACAGACTACGTGCTCCCGTCAAAGAGAAAAGGCTAGGAAAGCTGAGTGGCGGTGTGCGCCTTCACAACAACGCGCCTGTGCACACAGCTCTTGTTACAAAGGAAGCTGTGAAGAAACGTGGCTTCAAGGGGATCACCATGCGCCCTACAGCCCAGATCTAGCTCCCAGGGGGACTATTTACTCTTCTCAAAACTCAAGAAGGACTTTCGAAGAAGGAAATTTAAGTGTGACGAAAATGTGATAGATGCTGTTCATGTCCATTTTGCAGACCAGACTTTGACTTTTTTTTTTTTTTTTTTTTTTTTTTTTTTTTTTTTTTTTTTTGACGTGGTGGTGAAAATTGAAATGTTAATTCAAAGATGTGAGAAGTGTATTGCAATAAAGGGTAACTATATTGAAAACGGAAATATAGTTTTTGTCTTTATCATATCTAGAAAATGGTTAGGCCGGAAACTTATTGACCTACCCTCGTATTATCTGTTTTATAATATTGCTTTACAAGTGTAGTGCTTGATCCTCTCTGCCAACAAGCAAGATAATAATATAAAAATTGACTTTTGTCTACTAAAAACTTGCTTCATTGTTTTTAATATTCCCTCTTCCAGAATATAACAAAAATCGCAGTATATAGGAATAAAACTTGCGATACGCAGCGAAGCATAGACCGTGTGCAAATGCGATGAAAAGTAAATTACAGGCCATGAAAGAAACTTTTAAAAACAGCAACAGGGTGCGTAATTAGGTAAACTAAGAGAAGTACAAATGTTCTTAAAGATTTACAGTTCATGTAGTTAGCATTTGAGAAAATTAAAAAGTATAACAAGATATGCAAAGTTGCTTTAAAGCACTCTCTGCTCGAAAGAACAAAAATAAAAGATTATGTTATGTTATAAAGGCATAGATTACACAGCATACACAATTATCTTCTAACTTAAATTATACGCAATCAAAAGGTATATACTTTTAACAAACTTGTTCCATTAAGGACTTATTCCACAAAATTAACAACAACTAATTATAAGTTCAAGAAGAACTTGTGCCTTTTTGTTTCATTAAATAAGGAACACTTATGCATTATTATTTAATAATGACAAGTTGACACCAATATAGCGCACGAGGAAACTGTTTGTCATATCAGCTCTCTCGATTTAGGTTATTTTAATGTCATCTAATAGCAGACTTAGGTATGATAACACTATGAGCCACATTATATTCACATTTGTTTTCATTCAGTTAGTTTATGGAGTATTTTAACAATATATCTGTTCATCCAATTATCTGATGACCGATGCGGCGGCGGGAGCTGCGTCGTCGGTAAGTAATCTCTCACGGGCGGCCAGGATAGACTCGGAATATACCCACGGGACTACATAAGATTCGGTTATAGAATACACTCACCTGAGTAATCATAATGTACTTAAAACGCCAGAAGGTACCGGCCTTCATTTCCACACATTGCTGGCTTTTATTTATGAAATTATCCATTATCCTTCTTGATTCTCTTAGAGAAATTAAAATGCTCTCTTGACGGATGTTATTGTTTAGCTCGTCTAAATTGTGTGGGTACTAATTTATAAATCGCTTTACGACTTAGAACTCGATCACCTGGACATCCTCTCCAAATAAGCTCCTTACAACAGGAGCGGGCTTGTTACAGACACATGAATCATAAATAACACTTGTAGAATACACAGGCATTGTATTTTCCGTTTAGTACTCTTAGCAGAATTTTTAAACATTTAAATTTTTTATTGTTAAAACGGTGCCAGACTTAAGGCCAACGTAGTAGTTTGTTAAACCCCTAATACGCGTAGCTCAACTGGCCTTCTATGCCGATGTAGTCCCCCTACACCGCAATAATTGTATGATATAATAATGCAAGTGAGGAGAAAACGGTTCTTGCGTTCCAAGTTTGAATTAGTAATGGGCAGAATCAATTTTAGCTAAAAAGCTGCTTTAATAGAAATGTTTTTCAGAATCCCGGTAGTTTGTCTGTCACTAATGGGTGTGTGAGCAGAGTATATTCTTTCCATATGGGTCAACATACAAATTTTATTTATTTATTTTAATTTTTTGTATGGTTTATTTATGGACGCTCTTTATCAACTCAGGTCATCAGCGTCCCATTCAACTCAGGGCGTGAAACGGCCGATAAATTTTGCTCAGAGGCCTCTCTTTCAGGCTTGGGGTTCTTTTTCGTGCCGTAAATGTACGACACGGGACCCACACGGCTTTACTTCCCTTCCGAAGGAAGCCATACTTAGGATTTTTACGCCCGAAAAAATCCATCGGTCCTGGCCGGGTTCGAACCCGCGATCTTGGGTTTAGGAGGCAAGTATGGTAACCACTACACCACCAGGACCGACATTTATTTTAATGGAAAACGCACGGAAAAGTTTTATATTAAGTTGACATTTCTTTAAGATGAGATAAAATATTGTTTTACATAATTTTTGTTAAGCTTGCGACATTATTAATATTATTTATATTGATATTTTTCAATGATATTGTAGTATTTTCATATAATATAAAGTAAGAATATCTGAAAATATATATGTATGAAATATATCATTTTTTTAAATGAATGTGGACAATTTCTGAACAAGATAAATTACAATTGGTTTAAAAAAGTATTACATCTTCATAAATGCAGCATATATTTATTTCAGTTTAAACATTAAATGTGTAGTTAATTAAAGAATCGAAACGTTTCCTGCTTATAACCAAGCGATGGCTAAAGTGCAGTATACGAGGTCTCTTCAAAAAGTATCGCGAATTTTGAATTTCTGAGGACTACGTATATTCGATTTTCGATTGTTTTGTGGCGTTATGTTGGTACTCATGTGCCTCACTTATGTTGACAAACTCGGCCATTTTGAATGTTCAGTTAATTGTTGACAGCTATTTTGCTTGGACGTGTTTTGCTCCAGAGGGTCATAACTGGTGACGAATCATGGGTTTATGATTATGACGTGGAAACTAAAGCTCAATCATCCCAATGGATGCTGCCACACGAGCCAAAACCGAAAAAGTTCGGTCGAATGTGAAGGTTTTGCTTACAGTTTTCTTCGATTGCAGGGGCGTGGTGCATCATGAATTCTTGCCACAGGGCAGAACGGTCAATAAGGAATATTACCTGCAAGTTATGCGCAATTTGCGCGAAGCAATCCGCCAGAAATGCCCGGATTTGTGGAAGAATTGACTTTTGCACCATGTTAACGCCCCTGCTCACACATCGTTGCTTGTGCGCGAATTTTTGGGCAAAAACAACACACTTATGATGCCGCAGCCACCGTTATCCCCAGACCTGGCCCCCTGTGACCTTTTTTTTGTTCCCAAAACTGATGAGGCGCATGAAAGGACGACGCTACGCCACGATTGAGCGTATAAAGACGGCATCGAAGGAGGAGCTGAACAAGATCACAAAAATCGATTTTTAAAGTGCTTCGAGGATTGGAAAAAACGTTGGCACAAGTGTATAATATCTGGTGGGGATCACTTTGAATGGGACAAAATAGATATTCAAGAATAAATAAATACTTTTTGAAAAAAAAAAACACAAAATTCGTGATACTTTTTGAACAGACCTCGTATACTCATTCTTTGCATTTTCATTAACTATTGATAGAATTTTATCTACTCTCCTATTGTATACGTGTTCCATCATCATAATCTATTTTTACGTTGATTTTAACCATAAACATATCTTCACAACACCAGCATGAATTGAGCTAATCAACCAATTCTTTTGCTGCTATGGCAATGAAAGATTTTATAAAACATATCAAGTTGCATGGTGATGTAGAGAGATTCGTTTCAATTAATAAGAAAAAATGTATTTTTTAATAATAACACAGAAATGTGTAAAAATGTTGTTTGGTCAAGAAAAATACTTCAAACGCATAACACGACCGAGCGTTCAATTATCTTCTATTTAACTTTTCATTGAAAGTCTGCATCGCTTTTGGTTTAGTCTTAGTGTATAAGATGTATAAATGTTTATGGGATTCCCATCAATACACCCCACTTGTATTCACATCACAGAGTAAAATTCTTGAATTTTGCTACAATTTTTAGGACAACAGATAATTTATGGGAAAATAGTATTTATTTATGATCGATAATTTCTTCTCTTTTGGATGTTCCAGTCAATAAGATCTACTTCAACAATGTAACAATTCATTTTAATGTTATATTGGAAGTTAATTCTTTATATGTATTTTGAAGCAGATTTTTCACTGGAGTGTGTCGACGATGTCGCCCCGCGTTGGATGTACCCGATTTGAAGCGGATTTTATATGTTGGTGTTGTTGTTTTTGAACTGATGGTCCCACTTCATACCCCGAATCGTTCAGGGGCTCGAAGTCGCCTTTCGTGTTTTATTGGTCACGGGAGGAGAAAGATGGAGAAGAGTAGCTTAAATCACATGACCTTACTTCATTTAAACGCACTGAAATGTTTAATCACACTACACTAGTTATCGGCCACCTCGTCCGTTGTCTCTATAACATCGATGACGCCTGCTACCTATGCTGCATCTGTGTGCCTCTCGTCTACTGCTCCTGGTAAAGCGATGTTGATCATTAGAGAATTAACGAAATGACTGAGTGAATGTAGGGCTGAAGAACAAATGTGAGTGAGCCGAACGTAAGACTGAGAAGCGTCGTACTGCCTTAACTTCATGCCATCTGGTAAAAACTGTCTGGTAGAAAAACGTGCTTTTACTAGGTTGTTTCTCCTTATATATAAAATCCAAACGTCGCCACGCGGTTTCAAAGCATCTCGTGGGGTTCGCAGCACAGCGCCCACGGCTTCCCTGAGCCTTTTAAATATTTAAATATTATTGGTGAGCTCTTGGGTTCCCAAACGCGCTTATTTTAAATTTTATCTCCTTTTTGACACTTTATTGGAGAGTTCCTCATCATACGATGTAACGATTTCATCGCCGACCTCTGTTCCCCTTTCTACTTTCAACGAATTTTTAAGCATCTCAGCAACTACGATACAAAAGAATCTAGTGTTCGAACACCTGCATGCACTAGACTTTGTTATAGTATAGAGACCCATTGCTCTGGCCGCTATCAGCAGAAAAAGGACAAAAGGCAACCTTTTCCCTATTGTCGTAGAGTCAAACGTCCAGGTAGCCATGAATACATTTTAACAATACATGAAAAGTCCCAGTTTGCTACTGTAAGTTATATTTTATAATTATTACTATTTACATTATCTAAGGGCATTTACTCTTGGGCATGCGTGGGTGTGAAGATCTGTCACAATTTTATATTTGCACTTGAATAATATAATCGTTTCCATCACTTTTTACTTTTACTACAAAACATATTACATAAACTATATCGCAATACATTCATTTAAAGTAGTTCTAGTACATTATATATTGTATAACGTATGTGTAAATAGCAGGTAATTGTTTTATAGATTTTTATGTAATAATGGAAGTGTAGAAAAAGTGCAACAGAACTCCCCTAATGCATATGTAAACACTGGTATCAGGCATACGTTTGCGAGATAGACTTCCTTAGAAAGAGATGACAGAAGGACAATGGTATAAACATTCTGAACGTAACGGCACAGAAACGTCTACAGAAATTGCACTAGAAAAGTAGAATAAGATGCGTACCTGCAAAACTGTGCATCGTAAATTTTTCAGTTCTGCAACAAATTGTTTTCTGTTTTTCATTTCCTCCTCTGGTCTCTTCAACAATTTCGCTTGATATAAAGTTTGTTTCGACTAAATTGCCATGTCTCCCTTCATTGTAGTTGCTAAAAATAAAGTAAAGAAGTTTTGTATACGTAAGGAATACTTCTTTTATATTGTTTAAATACTTAATTTAAAACATTTTAGATATCTGTGCTAAAATTAGATATTTTAACACAGTCGAATTAAAAAAGGAATAGAAAACAGAAGTTTGCATTACCTTAATGCTGGCATTAAACGACTTTCAACTTTTCAGATAGTTGATAAACGATGCAGATATCCCTCCTTACAGTACAAACAGAGAAATGTCTATGAAAGACTTTCGGCGGACATAACGTCACGCCGCATCACTTAAGAACCGGTTTCTGAAACGCCAGATATCTGTTCAATAGACTGTCGGATAAATTAACGTTTTTGAAATGCAAAATATCTATTCCATAACTTTATCTTTTCGACAAGTGTTTCTGAAGAGTTGAATAGAAATATCAAACAGATATCCTTTCGATAATTTATCTGACGAGAAATCTACAGATATCTCTTAGATATTTATTCATGAATATTACAGATTTCCCAAGTACAATGTTCACTTAATCAGATACAACCCTTACAATTATAAGATAAAGAAAAATAAAACAAATGGAACAAGAAACAAAACAACAAAAATTGGCAATGCTGGTACATGATGCGTTAATTAACGTATATTTTGTAATAAATGGTCACAGGATAAAGCGAAAGTATATATAGATTCATATTGAATATATCAATAGTTAAATGGCGTAATTTATTATATAATGCTTTGCATTTTAAGCACGGGAGAATATTTATACTCATCAGTGTTAAAGCTGTTACTAAATCGGTTTGGTGTGATATTTGGAACATAAAAGCATATTGATTGTCTTAGGTTTGAATCATGAACCTTATTGTGTAATAGTTTGTAAAGGAAAAGCAACAAGTGACGATTCCTTCTGAGATATAACTTTGGTACTGAAATAATTTAAATAAAGTGTCATAAGAAATTAATAGAGTATTTTTACATATGTTGTGCCAGCTCCCAAATTTTTATCGAATAAAACTGGAATAAATCTACTTGGGGAGCATTGTTATTTTCCTTGTACAAGTGTCTCCGCACACTGAATATCTGAGGGAGAATTGGAAAAGAATTGAATTTTCAGTTTTGAATTTTCAACTTAGCACTTTCATGTTTGCACCATCACATCTTTTATTTTCAATTACATATTTCTCTTCACACATTTCAATCAAAATATTGTTTTCAAATTCATCAAAATATTTACCACGTTTAGCGTTCATTTTGCCATCGAGTTAATTAATGTAATTAAATTAATATTGAATAGTGTTTAACGCTCGTTTTTACTACTGAAACACCACAGGGGGTGGATATTGATACATGGAATGAACTAATAAATTGGAAAAGGACTTTTTTTTTAAAGAAAGGAAGAGTATTCAGTTATGCTGATTTCTTAACCGCAAAATCATTTTAATAACACAAAGACTGAAACAATGCTTGCTCTCATCACAGCAAACTGCGACTGACTGAAAAGAGACGTGCAAAAGGCAATTACTATAACTCCTGCAAGGTACAACCAATATACACGCATTTCATGAACATATGAGAGTAGGTCCATAAGTTTCCGACCTCGTCTATAGGGATTATCGCCTTCACAAAAGCCGTATCTGTGTCATGCCTTATCTGTTAAGTAAATAAGTTTAGCGGTAACTCCGCTGTGTTCAGTTGTTCAGATATAGTTGCAGAAAAAAGGCTATGTGTAGAACATTGTGACATGTTCAAAATGGATTAAAGTTCTTCACAAAAGAAGGACTTAGCTCCAAATGAAATTAACCAGAGATTGGGCGGTGTATATGGGGAAGCATCCCACTCATATTCGACCGTAAAAGAATGGGCCAAATTTTTTCAAATTGGTCGAGAAAGTATTGCAGATGAAGAGCGTGCAGTCTGGCCCTTGGAGGTGCCTACTCCTGAAAACATCGCTCGCTCTTGTGGAAGGAGAAATTATGGAAGACCGTTGGCTCAAAGTTACAGAAATAGCACCAAGGTTGGATCTTTCCAAAACAACAGTCCTTCGAATTATTCAGAACATTTAAACATGAATAAGGTTAGTGCAAGATGGGCGCCTGAGCTTCTTTCCTCAGTCCAAAAGCAGCAAAGAGTAATCTGTTATCAGGCATATTTGAAGCTCTGCCGTGGCAACGAGAGAGAAGTTCTGCAAATTATTGTTACAGGAGATGAAACTATGGTTCTCTACTAAGATTCCTTGTCCAAAAGAGAATCAATAGAGTGGCGTAAACCTGGCGACGCATCGCCTCTAAAGGCCAAGGTCACTCAGTTAACCAAGAAGATCATGGCCACAATATTTTGGGACTATGAAGGAATACTCTTCATTGACTTCAAGGAGAGGAACCCCACAGTAAACGGGGAGTACTATGCTGGCCTACTGCACAGACTACGTGCTTCCATCATAGAGAAAAGGCGAGGAAAGCTGAGGGTTGTTGTGCGCCATCTTCCCGACAACGCACCGGTGCACACAGCTCTTGTTGCTAAGGAAGCTGTGAAGAAATGTGACTTCAAGGAGATCAACCATTCACCCTACAGACCATATCTAGCTCGCAGCGACTATTTCTTCTTCTCAAAACTGAAGAAGGACCTTTGAGGAAGGGAATTTAAGTGTGACGAAGAAGTGATGGATGCTGTTTATGCCCATTTTACATATAAGGCATCTGACTATTTTTGGGGGAAGGGGTTGAAATATTAATTCAAAGATGTGAGAAGTGTATTGTAATAAAGGGTAACTATATTGAAGAGTGAAATATAGTTTTTGTCTTTATCATACCTAGAAAATGGATATGCCGGAAACTTATGAACCTATCCTCGTACATAACAGTTTAACTTGAAAAATATGTACGGCGATTCTGAGATACCATGAGGAAAGATTTGTAATTTGTAATTTTCTGTTGTGTTGCCTGAGAAATTAACTGTCGAATGTAAATTGCTCTCTAATGTACATTTTCTGATTTAATCAAGATGAAAAATGTACTTACTATGTTAGATTTCATTCACAAAGAGAACAGGAAGTTGTTTATTGATCTCTGTGCTAAGCAAAGTAAACTTTGTAGGTTACATAGTTCTTTAACCCAAATTGACAGCATGACACTTACTACTTTGTTTGTTTGGTTTTTTTTTATCCAAAGCATTTTTAAAAAGTATTTTCATTGGGTTTATGTTAACAATCTGCTGATATTTTACCAACAACTGCAACCTGTATGTAAGTGCTATTTACAAAATAAATTATCTTGTATTTTCACACAGCCCATTTAGAATGTACTCTCTGAAATGTAGAATATCAAATAAATTAATTCATAGTCTGTTTTATTGAAAAACACAAGGTTTTAAAATGTTTATGTTAACACACAGGTGCTACAGTTACTTATACTAATTTCTTGTGTAGAAACGTTTTATTCCAGAAATAAAAGACCACTTATACACTTGTACAGTGTAGATATAATTGCTCCCTTGTTTTCAATGACATTATTCTCTAGTTCTTGTGCTTTACAAAGAGTACGCACGATTGTACCGCGTTTGTTTCAGCCTCCGCAAAGGTTGTAATTGTAGATGGATGTATAGTGCTACAGTGTATCGTTTATGCCTTTGTTTCTCCAAAACTTGCTGGGAGTTTACCTTCTTTTGATCCTTTTTTTTTGTTTCGGTTCGTTTTGTTCTAATTTTTAACTGGTGGTAATGTTTAGATTCTATGCGCTTGTTACACAGACTTTAACAGCAAGCTTTTAAACGAGCAAGTTTACATATTTATAGCAGCTTTGTCCTCTTATTTCTCATTGCAAGGAAGAGGGGTCGAATAAGATGTACAGTAAGTGCATAATATATTATTGGAAAATGTCCTCAAAGCTTTTAAAGGTTTAACTCTCTTTAAAACATTCCCCATTATGCACAAGTATAAGCGTAAATGTTTTATGAGCGCTGCGAGGCACAGGAGTTATAAGACAGTATATCTTCTTCTTGGTTTTACATCAGTAATCCAGTTCCTTTAGTGTACCATGGCGGAACGAATTATAAGAAAAATAATAAAATTACATTAATATTAAAATATCTTAGACACATTCCAGCATGTATTATATTATGTGTACGAGGTTAGGTCTATAAGTTTCCGGCCTAACCATGTTCTAGGTATGATACAGACAAAAACTATATTTCATTTTTCAATACAGTTACCCTTTATTGCAATACCCTTCTCACATCTTTCAATTAAAATTTCAATCACTCCTCCCAAAAATAGTCAGAAGTCTTGTCTGCAAAATGGGCATAAACAGCATCCATCACTTCTTCGTCATACTTGAATTTCCTTCCTCAAAGGTTCTTCTTGAGTTTTGAGAAGAGGAAATAGTCACCGGGAGCTAGATATAGGCTGTAGGGTGGATGGTCGATCTCCTTGAAGCCACATTTCTTCACAACTTCCTTTGCAACAAGAGCTGTGCGTTGTAGTGAAGAAGGTGCACACCATCATTCAACTTTCCTCGCGTTTTCTCTTTGTTGGAAGCACGTAGTCTGTGCAGTAGGCTAGCATAGTACTCCCATTTATTGTGGTGTTCCTCTCAATGAAGAGTATTCCTTCACAGTCCCAAAAGATTGTGGCCATGGTCTTCTTGGTTAACTGAGTGATCTTGGTCTTTCGAGGCAGGGCTTCTCCAATGATTTTTTTTTTTATAAGGAATCTTAGTAGATGAACATAGTAATTTCCTTTAACAATGGTTTGCAGAACTTCACGGCGGAGATCCAAAATTCAATATACCCGGGGCTAAATGCAATAATTATTCAAATATATTAAGAATCCAACATTGTTATTTTGCAGTTAAAAACTCTAAATCAAGTAGCTGAAAAAAAAATTATTACAGCTAAATGAAGTACAAAAACATTAAACTTAGCAAACTGTCAATGCTCGCCAGCTCGGGCATCCTTTTGAGTTGCTATGGAAACAGGCCAATGCTACCCACTCTGCGATTGTCAGTTTTGGCTGTACTTGCTATTTCGAAGCATACGCAAGCGTCTACCCTAGTCATGGCAACCACTATGAAACGGGCGCAAGTGCAGCCAAATTCATTCTGTCGGGTTTTTATCTGTACCAGAGGGTACAGGTGTAGAATTATGCCAAAGCAGCGTTCTGTTACCACAAAAAAAAAAAAACTATATATCAACACTTAGAAATAGCTTAAATTAAATGATTAATTCTGTATATATTGGATAAACGATTGCACCTGAAAAGTCAGCCCTGTTAAAACCTCCCATGAAATTACTAATAATAGTAAACTTGAAAAAATCATATCACAGATAAAAAATACTTTAAAAAAAAAGTGTACCAAAAATTTAAAATTTGAGCATGTATGGAGTATGAGACAGCATTTTAAGTAATTGCTGACTGCTGATTTGGAATACTATCGATCGCTGTGTATAGCTCCATGTTTTCCCTTAGTTCAGTGCAGGCTGCTTTCCGTGCCGGAGAGCTATAAGATGTTTTATCTGATAAATCTGTTTGCAACTAATGTGCCTGTTCCACAAAGTGAGGTTGCTGCCTGAAGTAATGTCCCCCTTACTGAAGAAACTGCATTCAGAGTTCTATACTACTAAATACATTTCAAGTTAGATGTTTACAAAGCTAATTTTCTCGTATATATCTACTTACAAGTAGAACTGTCGTCCTTTGGCGTAAAATCTTTTTATCCAATTTTATGAAGAAACTTTTGCTCGACAGTGTGCTGTTGAGCATTGCTTTTTATCAGGACTATTCAGATTTAACTCTGTTAGTCCTGGTGGTGTAGAGGTGAATATACGTGCCTCCTAAACCCAAGATCGTGGATTCGATCCCGGCCAGGGTCGATGAATTCTTTCGGGCGTAAAAATCCTAAGTATGACTTTCTTCGGGAGGGGAGTAAAGCCGTGGGTCTCGTGCCGTACATTAAAGAACCTCAAGCCTGAAAGAAGAGGCCTCTGAGCAAAATTTGTCGGCCGTTTCACGTCCTGAATTGAATGGGACGCTGAAGACCTGAGATGTTAAAGAGCGTCCATAAAATAAATAAATAAAAAAAAATAATTAACTCTAGCTTCTTTAGTCGTATATTAATTGGACAGTGACACACAAGTGTCTGTAAATGGTTATTAAAATATAATTTTATGCAATCCTAGCATTAAGCACGCTTTTTATGACGCTATAAATCGCGCAGAATTTGTCTAATTCTGGCGGTGACAGAACAGGTTACCTAACCACTAGCATTATTCCTTGAAGCCATTACCGCCTTCACAACACAGTTTTAAACATCATCTCCCTAACAGTATACCAACATTCAAACACGAAAATAATTTTGTTAAACATTTTTTTGAAACTACAACAATAATGTATGTTATTAATCATCATAAATTAACGTCTATTATCTTGGAAACATTGAACATCAATTAATTAATTGCATTACAGTTTCTTTCATTTCAAAATTTTGCTCTTGAACCATCAGTAATCTCTGTTATACTAACAGAAATAAAAAAACCTTACCAAAAATGAAATATCAATATTTTCACTATTCATTTATCTTTCGATAGCGTCGAAGAACATACAGATAGATCTTCGATTGATAAAATAAACAAGTTTAAGAATCTAAATTTTAAATTGCTTACCATATTAATAATAAATAAACGTTATATTATATATATAAGTTATGACACCAGATAAGACTTTTGTGAAGGCGATAATCCTTATCAGCTGGGCCGGAAACTTATTGACCTACCCTATTATAAACCGAAGTGATTTTGTTTAAATTACATTTATTTTAATTAGTTAAGTTATTCACTCTCATAAATACAGTGAGGTTATTTTAGTTACAGTACGGTTCGCAAGTGTGCGGCTGCTTACTACATAAGTGAAGCGGCTGGAACCAAAAAAACGGAGAGACTTGGTATGTTTAACTTAGTATTTAAATTTTTATTGGAAGCATAAGATGATACTGTGTTTAAAGTTGATGTTGAATTTAGGATGTAGGAAATGATGTACCTCCCAGGCAATACATTGCCGACATCTGCTTGAGAAATTCCTGTAATCCATGTAACATTCCTTCCGTAATAACACGGAACACGTTGCTTGTCATTGAGAGATCTTTTCTCTCGTAACTTTTTAATAGTTGGCGAACACAGTTTCTCTATTTGGAACACGATTTCAAATATTGCGAATGCTTTACCACTTCTATGCAATAATTCGTTTTCACCTATGTAACATACATAAAATTCCGTTCAGTTTTAATTATGTGGTGACTTGATTAACGAGCATTAGCATACAATTTACTAACTTTGAAAGCCCGGAGTAATAGATGACAAAGTATCGCTTAAACTAACTGCATGTTGCTACTTGCATATGCATTATACGACCTAGTCGATTGGTATCTGAAAGTACGTGGCGCTCTCTAACGGCCCCGAACTCATTGTAGCTGTAGATAAAGATAAGGATACAAGGATACCTAAGAAAAAGGTTTTTTGTTTGTTGGTTAGAAAGCAGAGCTGTTGTAGGTAGATCATGAACCTACAAACTACATTTTTTCCCCCTCCTCTTTCAGGTAACATAAGCGGAAAAATTAAAGTATACGAATATATCGAAAAAACATCGAGTTGATTCAGCGGCATCGATCTACATAAAGTATTGAAATATCGACAATATCGAAAATCAATCACCAGTTTTATTCAATCGATGAAGGGAATGATGAAATGCAATTTCTGTTAAATTACATCCTGGCAGTACCAAAATAATTCACATCGTTATGCAAGATATTCCGAGGAAAATTACCAGCTAACACAGGAAATGCCTTAATCATTCTGCAGTTGTGTACAAGGCTACGCGATACACTGCTGATTGTGGTATAACAGCGTTAGCTAATGACTAACTTGCTCCTTCTAACGTGGTTCACCCTACGCCACTGATATAATTTGAGAACCTAAATGTGTCCGAATGAGAGAGAATTGGAGTCGTTAGCAAGAGCTTGCAATGCCACTGCTAGGGGGGCCCACGTGCTTGCGAGCTCGCTCGCTCGCCCAAAACACAACCAATTAGCAAATTGGAGTCGATGTCGCATTCATAACGATCGAGCTCCAAGGGATTTGCTGGGCTCAGATACTCCAATTATACAATAGGCATCACAACGGTTCCCAACTTGTGGCCCACGGATGAACAAGCACCTCATCAAATGTGGTGATAAATGCAGACCATTGTTCCGAAACTCTGAAATAAAGGCTGGTTTAAATAAGCTGATTCTTTGGATTTTACATGTTTTGCTGTCTAACATTAACTGTAAAAGGTTAATACTAAAGCGTTTCAAAATATATTAATCCTGCAGAGCCCAAAAAGACCTAATGGCTATTTAAAATGGTTCATCGCTGATTATGCCATGGTATTTTTGTAATACCGTACATTTAACTTTGAAAAAGTTTAAAAATATAGTCTCGCCAATGCGTGAGCTTCAGTAAACTTAACCCCACATTTCTTTTGTCTATATTCTATTTGATTCGGTTGGTAAAAACAGAGGAGAATGTGTTTGATACCTCGGCCTTTTTCAAGAGCTGGACTTTTGTGCCTACGCCTCCAACGGGGGCACCTCCGGAAGGAACGGTTATGGTAAGAAAGACACCGGGTGACTAAGGACCATGATGTAGACATTGTTTCCATATGGACACTCCGTCGTGGCGGAGCATCACAATGAGTTTGAGCTAGAACTGTTTCCTAAGCGCAAGCCACCGTCACACCGCACCGGCCCTCCTCGCCCTGGTATTTTCGACGCTGCAACATAACCAACGGAATAAAAGGAGAGAGCGGAAAATTTATGGGAAGGAAGGATCCGTCCCAGCATTTTCCTACGCAATTAGGAGAAACCACAAAAACAAAAAAGAAATATTGCCTTTCAGGATAACCAACCTCAAAGGATTTGAACCCGGTACCTGAATGTGAATTCCATACTTACCGCCAGAGCCACCCTGTCAGTTTGCAATCATTTGAAATACTCCAAAATCACTCCTGTTCTCCTTTATACAGGTTTTACGAAATACCAGATATAAATACCATTCAGAAAATATCTTTCTAATCTTGGATTAATGATGCAGCCAACTTTTTTTTGTGCTAAAAATTCTTAAACAATAAACATTTGCACTCTCTCTCTCTCTCTCTCTCTCTCTCTCTCTACCATGGTTAGATACCAGTGACTGTAGAACATTAATTAAACAGGATGGAAAGAAACACAGTGCTATAAATAAATCTTGTAATAGAGCTTAATAAGGGGATAAAAAAAAAGAATAAATGCCTTTTCTCATATATAGAGGGAGCTAAAAATGTATACACACTTTCACATTAGATATCTATTTAATATATTTCAAATTTGGACCGAAAAACAACAGTAATGTGTAGTATAATGTTTTGTAAACAGATGTGACTCACATACATTATGATAGCGTTGCTACGTGACAGGTAAATCAACAAAGACCAAATAAGGTCAAAATTATCGTATGATGTTCTGCAAACAGATGTGACTCACATTATGATAGCGTTGCTACAACAAAATGGAGCCAAGATTATTATTTGAACAGCGGAAAGCAATTTTGAAGTGGTAATGGAAAACCGAGAATGTTGTTGAAGTTCAAAGGCAATGGAGACGTGTGTACAGAACAGAACCGCCAACGTGAATAATAATTGCACGCATTCGAGACCAATTTGAGACTCGTGGTACCGTATACCGTAGAAAACCAGCTACACTGGCAGAACTTTGGGAAGAAATTAAAATGGCATGTGCTTCAATCGCTGAGGACACTTTCGCAAACGTTGCTCAATCAGTAGTTCAACGTACTCAGAAGTGTATCGACGCCGATGGTGGCCATTTTGAGCAACTGTTGTAACTGTAAAAGTCTAAGATGATTAGTGCTCATCATTTTCTGTTTGTGTGAATTCAGTTTTATTATGTTAACACATTTTTTTCTTTGCTTGAAGTGAAAAATAATATAACACTATTAACAATGTAACTAAAATAACAATAACTAGAAAAGCTAAAAAGGATAAAACACCATAAAAAGTCACAGATTTGCAATCGCTATATTTCGAATTGCCCGAGTTCTTCTATGGCAAGAGGACAAGTGTGTATATATATTGGAAGTTATAAATATTGATTACTTCAACATTCATGTAAAAGCAGCCCTTACGAATATGTACATTTTGGTTCTGTTGCCTTTAGGATGTAGAATTTTTACATGCATACAATTTAAGTTCCGAGAACACTCAAAAATGAAAATAATTTGCGGGTATTTCTCTAAATAAGCAGATGTTAAGTTGCTGCAATTGCTGCGGAAATCTTTCTAGTAGTAACAGTTATATAAAACCTACCTAATCAATGTTTCTACTTATGTATTCTAACCTTTCTGGTATATCATTTGCAACTGCTTTTCACATTCTATACCTTTGCAAAAAATTGCTCTTTTGCATGAAAATATCTAAATCATTCTATCGTACAGCCCTTACGACATGTACAGCTGGATTTACGGTCCCCGTTTTCTAACTGTTAAGGATGTTGTGTTTAACAGTTGTTAAACTTTTAACACAAGAGATAGATGATGTTAACTTAATACGAACTTTAATACGTTCAAGTTAATATTGATGAAACAGACTCCTTGTTCATTTGAATGTTAAATGTTAACGTTTAACATCTACTGATGAAACCTTTGCCTCGCTTTCGAAATTCCTCTCTCAGTTATCTTCGGTATGATGTGGTGTCCGGCTCACTTAACAATTGCTCCCTCGTTGTTCATGTACATGCAGTGCAGGATGTTTGTGAATATGTCAAATAGTGCAATTCAAGTCTGATTTCCCTATGCAGCCTATAACTTTTGCTTAGAGGCCTCTTCTTGAGGTTATTTTACATGTAAATGGGACCCAATGGTTTTACTTTTCTTCAGAAGGAAGCCATATTTAGAATGTTTACACCCTAAAAGTTATTGTCCTTGGTCGAGATTGAACCCGCAAGGAAAGCATGGTTACCACTAGACCATCAGGATCAATTCTGATTTTAAGTACTCTACAAGCAATGCAAAAATAGCCTTCTGTACCTACTGTAGCAAAGAGGTAGATTTAATAAGAATGCAAGTATTAATATATAAATATAGCTATCTAAATTAGCATAATGCATACATTATCAAATGCACGTGAGAGCTAAAACGAAGTTCCAGCTGCAGCATCATGCAAGGAGTACGCCCATTTTAAATAAATTCACAAAGAAAAAGAGGGACGTAAAATGTTGTTCATTAGTTGAAACCAGTCAACTGAACCACAGAAGTAGTTTGTCGAATATTTATGTAAAGCATTAATACACACATTTCTATCTCCGCGAGTTCTTAGATGTCGTTGATGGTTCGTCAGAATATTAGAGCTGTGATGTAAACCAATGAAGAGAAGCATAAAAATTGATGAATTGCTCAACAAAAGATCGGAAAGTTTTATTTATATGATCTAGATTAAGAAAATTACAATTATGCTCTCATCGCATGACCGCCAACGGTGGCCAAGGTCGTTAAGGTGCGGACTCGTGAGCGGTAGGTCTGGGGTTCGGATCCCACCAGGACCGTCCTCCCTGACTGAGGTTTTTTCCAGGTTTTCCTCAGTCCTCATAAATGGCAAATGCCGGCAAGGTACCCTAAACTTAGGCCTGGAACGTTTCCTTCCTTAAAAAATCATTTCCCAATATATCATTTCATGTATCATCAAGTCCACCGCCTCGGTGTGGTGCCTCAGTAGTAAAAACGGGAGTTAAACACTGCTCAAATACTTATGAATAGAGAATGAGCTATTGATTGTATATTGCAACAAGGAATTTTTAACTGATTTTGATTGCTATTAAAGTAAATAATTTTATATTTATGTTACAGATTAGTGATTAATTGATTACTTTTTGGTTTAAACTTTTGAAAGGCGAATAAACATTTTACTATGGTGTTAAAATAAATGCTCATCATATATCTTCCAAGTATTATAATTAAAGCAGACAGAAGACAAATAATTATTCTCCACGTTTTTTTTTTTTTTTTTTTTTTTGTGTGTGTTATTTTGGTAAACATTTTTTTCATATTTTTTACACGTTCTAATTATAAATTTTAGAATGCGCTAATTACATATACTCATAATGTATTTGCGTAACGTTACTGAAAAAGAAAAAAGTTCATAATGTTCGCTTTTTTAAACATGTTCAACTAATGCTGTGACAGCAGTGAGCCAAATCTAGTTTTGCGTGAACTTATTAATGATTCACATAATAAGTTTGAGACCACCTCCGTGGTCTTGCCGTATTGTTTACCATTACTGTGTTGGAACCCCAGGCAGGTCTAGATGTTGCCAGATAGCTTTAAGGCGCCAAGGACTCTATGCTCAATAATGCCATTCCTACTGGCTTACACCCTATAGTATTCGATCTACAATCTGTAGACGTCGCGAGAAGATCAATACAATCAAAGCGACAATAAATAACAAGTAAAAAATGTTTAATTGAATTTACGTCGAAGTGCTTCCTGTCATATAGCAAAATACATTATTTGTTCTCTTTCTATTTGTCTATCCTTTGTTATAATCGATACATATTGATTCTAAGCCTTATAACATAACAACATATTTTGTAGAAATTTATTTTTTCGGTCAGACCACACATCCAAAAATGCTGTTATAGTTTATAGCATACAGTAATCCCATAATATTGTGACACCTAGTTCTGTTATATCATCTGATTCTTATAAATATTGGTGTGTATGGGCTTTCGTGATAGCTTCGTTTTTTTACCACAAAAATACATTTTATGCGGACTCAGATATTAAATAAAAAGTGCATTTTAAATGTTTATTTATAGTATGGGTGATTTACGAGGATAGGTCCATAAGTTTCCAGCCTCGACGATTATCGCCTTTACAAAAGCCTTATCTGTTAAGTAAATAATTGCAGCTGTAACTTTCGCTCCGCTGGTTCAGTTGTTCAGATATCGTGCATAAAGAAGGCTATGTGTAGAAGATTGTGACATATTAAAAATGAAGTATGGAGCTGTTATTGAGTTCTTCACTAAAGAAGGACTTATTCCAAAATGAAATTAAACAGCGATTGGACGGTGTATATAGGGAAGCAGCCCCCTCATATTCAACCGTAAAAGAATGGGCCAAACCTTTTCGAATGGCTCGAGAAAGCATTGAAGACGAAGAGCGTGCAAGTCGGACCTTGAAGGTGCTCACTCCTGAAAACATCGCTCTTGTGGAAGAAGAAATTATGGACGACCGGCAGCTTAATGTTATTGAAACAGCATTAAGAATGTGCCTTTCTAAAACAACAATTCGAATTATTCATGAACATATAAACACGAATAAGGTTCGTGCAAGATGGGTACCTAGACTTCTTTCCTCAGTCCAAAAGCAGCAACGAGTCATCTGTTGTCAGGCATTTTTGGAGCTTTACCGTGGCAACGAGAGAGAGTGACAAGTTCTGCCAACCATTGTTACAGCAGATGAAACTATGGTTCTCTACTATGATCTCTTGTCCAAAAGAGAATCAATGGAGTGGCGTAAACCTGGCGAAGCACCGCCTCTAACGGCAAAGGTCACTCAGTCAACCAAGATCATGACCACAGTCTTTTGAGACTGCGAAGGAATATTCTTCATTGACCTCAAGGAGAGGAATACCACAGTAAATGGGGAATACTATGCTCACCTACTGCACAGACTACGTACTTTCATCAAAGAGAGGCAGTAAAGCTAAGCGGTGGTGTGCGTCTTCTTCACGACAAAGCGCCTGTGCACACAGCTCTTGTTGCAAAGGAAGCTGTGAAGAATTGTGGCTTCAAGGAGATCGACCATCCACTCTACAGCCCAGATCTAGCTCTCAGTGATTATTTCCTCTTCTCAAAACTCAATAAGGACCTTCAAGGAAGGAAAGTTAAATGTGTCGATAAGTGATAGATGCTGTTTATGCCCATTTTGCAGACAAGACTTCTGACATTTAGGGGGTAGGGGATTGAAATGTTAATTCAAAGATGTGAGAAGTGTATTGTAATAAAGGGTAACTATACTGAAAAATGAAATATAGATTTTGTCTGTATCATACCTAGAAACTTAGGAAACTTATGGACCTAGGCATTAAATTATTCATATATTAAGGCCTAACATTTGAAACATCAGAAAACTTATAATTCTGATTATTTAGAACTTGTGTTATATAAAAACTCTGACGCTGTATTCTTGACCAATTTTAGGCACAAAATTAACGTCCAAATCTGTCCAAAAGATACTTAGTGTTTTTTTATTAGGTAATTTATTATTTTCATAATTTGGTGCCCCACAATATTAAGTTAACACTGCCTTTCTGTAAATGTGTTTTAAATTTCAAAGTGAGTTTCCTGTGTATCCACATTTTAAAAGTTTGTAAGTATTCTTTTGTCTCTACAACAAAAAAGCATTCTAAAACTGCGATACTGTTTCAAGCTTCATCTGCCACAAACGTTTGGAGAGCACTGTATAGAGGATATGAAAATTGCGTATTTATTTATCATTCAATTTTTTTTTCTCATTATTTCTTACCAGGAAGGAGCACATTTTGTGTACTTTTTTGCTCCGTTCCTCATTTATTTTCTACAAATTCACAATCCCCTTCTCTGTTGGAAGCAGTCAATATGGAAGAACGCCTTTCTGTTTACGACAGTCACTGAGGACAGCTGTTGTCACAAGCTGATATGAAGTGTTCTGTAGGAGCGACAACTTCATCTCTCTTGCTGCTCGACGCGTTTTTATAGCATCGCACTTCTTGTCGGGAAAGTCACCAAGAAAGTAACTGATCCGCTGCCCCCTCTCCCCTCGGCTAGGGACATTAATGAAGTTGTAACGCGGTTGTCCAAACAAGGCCAATACTGATGTAAGCGGCCTGAGACAAGAGATACTGAATCGATACGTTTAGATAGATGAGCGGGTTCTACAGTGAAAGTAAACTGTCTTTCAAGTGAAATGGTCAGAAGTTTAAAAAAATGTAAATTTAACGGACGGTCGGAAATTACGACAGCTGTTCGGTAAGTCCGTACGAAAGACATTGCATTATATATATCGGCTCTGAAAAATACCTATTTATGTTTATTTAATGCCAATTATTTTGCTATAGCCATTTCTTCATGCTGGGGAACAAGAAGTAGTTAAAGGGGGCCTAATTCGGAGAGTAGGGGGAATGAGGAAGGATTTCATACCTTAAGTCCAATAATTCTGAAGTGGCAATCGTAGATTTGTGCACTAACATGATATCGTGATGGAACGGGTCATTTTCTCTGCTAAATAAGTGTGTTTCTTGATCATGGCATTTCATTGTATCCGTTCGTTGTGGTTTCACCTTTTCCACAAGGTCAATTAAAATTACGCCGAAGTACCATTCCTGTTGACTTTTACTTTCTTCGGAGCGCCAACCCACTGTTTCTACTACTGGTGAATCCATGTTTCAGCAACTGTCACGGACCGTCTCCGAAATTCGCTTGGATTCCGTTTAAACAGCCCCAAATTCTGCACGGAAATAACAACTCGTTTTCTTTTCGAGTCAATCGTTCGCAAATATGCCACCCACCAAGCCCATAGCTTTTTAATTGGAACTGACTGTACAAAATGTTATGCAGCCGATCTCCAGAAACGCCCCCGTACCCTAAGTAACCAATCACTCAGGATCATGCCTTAGATTTTTTTCAAGCATTTCGGAAAGCGTCACCTCGATAGAATGGGAGGAACAGTTTGCATCGCTTGTGTTCGTTCGGCCACACAATACTCATTAAAACACGTACAAATTATTCTAAGCCAAGACGTAGATTCGCCGTAATGTTTGCCCAGTTTCTGCCTTCGTTGTCCCTTTCATAAAGTAATATTTTATTAATATACAAATTATGTTTCTCCATTTTGGACGTATTTTTTAAATTTAAGCAGGAAAATGTCTCTGAAATGCAGACTAAACTTCGTACCTGTTTTAACCATGTCCATCCCTTAAGTCACCATGAGTAGCAGTGAAATCAATTTAGTGCTACCAACTTGTGAATTTGCACGGATTTATCGAACAGACCTCGTATTTTGGCAGCACACACACACAGAGTGCCAAAATGTATACACAATTCAAGCAAAGAAAAACTGTGTTAACGTAACACAACTGAATTCACTCAAACAGAAAATGATAAGCACTAATCATCTTAGACTTTTACAGTTACAACAGTTGCTCAAAATGTCTACTATCGGCATCGATACACTTCTAAGTACGTTGAACTACTGATTGAGCAACGTTTGCGAAAGTGTCCTCAGCGATTGCAGCACATGCTGTTTCAATTTCTTCCCGAAGTGCTGCCAGTGTAACTGGTTTTCTACGGTATACAACATCCTTAAGAGTTCCCCATAGGTAGAAGTCCAAAGGAGTTAGATCCGGAGAACGCGGTGGAAACTCAATCGGACCTCTTCGTCCTATCCAGTGCCTTGGAAGATTGTCATCAAGGTATGTACGTACATCTCTGTGGTAATGTGGTGATCTGCCATATCTGTCCTTGTGCACATTATATACGATACCATGAGTCTTAAATTTGTCTCGAATGCGTGCAATTATTACTTGGCGGTTCTGTTCTGTACACACGTCTCCATTGCGCTTGAACTTCAACAACATTCTCGGTTTTCCAATACCACTTCAAAATTGATTTCTGCTGTTCAAACGATAACCTTAGCTCCATTTGTTGTAGCAGCGCTAGCATAACGTAATGTGAGTCACGTCTGTTTACAGAACATATTACGATATCTTGGTTTCATTTGTTCATTGTTGGTTTACCTATCACATAGCAGCCCTATCATAATGTATGTGAGCCACATCTGTTTACAGAACATCATACTACACATTACTGTTTTTTTTTTGTCCAACTTTGAAATATATTAAATAGATATCTACTGTGAAAGTGTGTATACATTTTCGGTATATATACAAAAATTTTAAGAACAAGTAATCACACACACACACACACACACACACACATATATATATATATATATATATATATATATATATAAACAAGAAAACAAAAGCCTCTTTGGAACTTTATGTTTAAAAGGATTTGCTCATTTTCAGAGAAAAAGTAATATTATATTTTATGTTATAATAAATTCATTAATACATACCTAATATCAGTATCCTCGATTTTCGTACTGTAAAAAATGCTCTCAAAAATTTGAATGTAAAGAAGGAAAGTTCAATGAAAATATCGAGAACTATTCTGGGCCTGCTGCTGAGTCCAGTACGCGCAGGGCCTTGATTACTCCAATCGTCTGTCACAAAAATAGTTCTTTGTGCTGCTGATGACTGCAAGCAATATTTCTGTATTGAAATAGCTTATTGCACCAGCGTTTTTAATTGCACTGTATAAATTATATAAATTCTGCTGTAGTGCATTGTATAGCAGTTTTACCACTATAGCGGAGAAAAAATAAAGTCTATAGGAATGACCGTGATGCCGTAGATTGTAGAAGAACTTAAGAAAATATTAGGACAGGAACGGGAAAAACTACCGAAGCAGAATATTGGGAACGATTGCAAATTTCATTAAAAATGTCTGGCTGCACTTTGAATAACTCTCTGTAGAATATGGGTCAGTACTCACTGTGAAATAAAACTAATATTTTGTGCGTGCTATTATTTGCGAATAGAAATAGAAGAGTAACTACTCAATCAGAAACTTTCCCAACATTGCCCCCTCTCTGTTTGATTGCGTTCAGTTGCGGACGCAAGGCAAAATAATTCTCTATCGTTCCGTACACCGGAGTTGAAAATTAAACTGAAAGCTCTGAGGAGGTTTTTAAAAATTGATTTGAAACAGTCCTCTTACAAAAAACACTTGTTGGTTTGGATGAAAATGGATCAACATTTACGGCTGCTAAGGAACGCTGTTCAATATCATCAAATATTGTACACTGGTTGCCAGTGAGGCCAGAATGGTTGCAAATGGAGTCTCTACAACGATAAGGATTACTTCTGCATCCTTATTCTCCATATTTGTGTCCTCTCAATAATTTTTTGCGAGAACAAAGAGCATATTTATATGTAAAAACCAATAACTATGTTTATTCTACAAGCAATATAGAACTGTATTAAGTATAAACTAATGCCAGAGAGTTAGTGGTAATTTTCATGTACGTTCAAATGATTGTATTTTCCATTCGTGGTCGTATTTTGAACGTGGTATAAATATCCCATTTTTAATGTTCACATTTGTGAAAAAGAATTAAAATACTATATAATTTAATGTTTATTTTATTTTATGGCCTCTTTCTACATATACATGTGTCATATCAGCTCCTAATATTTACACAGTCACTATTTTAGAACTTCAATTCCTCTAAGGGACGATAATAATAATAATAATAATAATAATAATAATAATAATAATAATAATAACGACAAAATATTCCTCATCTGTAATTGGTCGTTCTGGCACCTAGATGCCTATACCAGGACATATATTACATATTTTATAGTTTATTATATCTTTTTCTTCTCTTTTACAATTTTTAACATTATTGTAGAGATTATATCTATAACTAATTAAACAAAAATAATTAACCAAAATAACAAAAACGCAAATGAACAAAATAACCTCAATTTAAAACACTCAAACAATTCTATAACTAGAAGCCAGTTAACAAACAAAACTTTAACTGGTGGCCAGCTATAATTTAGCTACTAAAAATTAAATTCACAACTAAAAACTGAAGCTAAAATTATCAAAAACTAAAACTACCTTCCATTGGAAACCGACGGTTACAGCGCTGGTATCCAGAACCCCTAAGATAAAATTTTATTTAATCTATTTATTCACTTTATCGTTTATAAGTATTTATATTTATAACTATTTTACTACACTTTATTTATGTCACTTTCTCCTTGTTTACTTGAATTCCATTTCCACCTTCTATCCAAAACACCACTCACTTATCTTCACTTCGCTCCTAAGTGTTCAAATTATGACTTTCAATTTAAACTAATCAATAGCTAAGCTATTTACTCACCATACACCACACACTTACACTTTCACTATTTGATAAACTTTCGTAGTTTCCATACTTCGTCCTCTTCTCCTCCCCTCTTTGGCTCTCCAGTCCATCATTTGATCCCTTCTGCTCCTACCTGCATCTTCACACAGCAATCACTTCTGAATTCTCCCCTCGCCGTCTCCGTTCTTACTCTTCGGACACCGGTCTGTCCTTGCTGTTTAAATTACAGTCCAAAGTGTGTTATTGTTAAAGTTATTATAAAGTTATGCTTTTTTGTTACTGATTTGTTGATTGATGATATATTGTCATATCAGGTTATTGTTTATAATTTATAGTATTTATAGTTGTGATTATTATGGTTTATAGATTTCATTACAGATGATAACATACAGTTATATTTTAGAATGCTGTAAAATGTATTTCAGTCTAATACAGAGAGAATTGAAGCAACGAACCAATGAACTCCAACTATTTTAAAAAAATATCTGAAATTACTTTTCCGCATTAGAAATCTGGCAATAATTAAAGAAATTAAGTCATTATTAAACGTGCACGAATATTACTTCGAATTAATACCCCATTCATCCTTATCCCCGGCATTCACCCCTAATGATTCCTTTCTGCCCCTGAATTTGCAACAATGAAAATATTTTTTATTTTTTATTTGTTGAAATTTATTGAAAGTGCTAAGAAAAATACAAACTACTAGAGGTCTCCATCGATCTGGCCCAGATCATTTTAGATGCCTCCTCGCGATTATCGAAAATTTAATAAAATGATGATTTTATACTAACTCTATATCTAAGTTCTAAATAATTAAAGAAAGTACAAAATTTCCACCTTCATTGCATCAGAACCCAGTCCCCGGTTCATCAGCAGTAGCCTACTGGGACGCCAGGGTACTCGGCTCCAGCCCAACCCACGGGACTAAAATAAAATATTTCAACTACTCTACCTATACCACCTTTTATCGGCAAGCTACAAGCTCTACAAACTACTAATTCTTTTTACTTCTCAAGCATCTACTATAATGAAATTTGAAATTTATAAAGTGCTAAGAAAAATTCAAAATCAAACTGCAACGGGGCCTCCATCTATCTTAACTATTACAATTGTTGATACAATAATACATTTATACTAACATCTTTATCTAAATTCTAGATAGTTAAACAGAGTACAAAATTTCCACATTGATTGCATCAGTTCCCAGTTCATCAACAGTGTGCTAGACTCTCACCCAACCAAGGCACTAAAATAAATATTTCACTTACTATCTGTATCAATTATTTTATCAGTTAAGTACAATCGCTACAAACTATTAATTCCTTTATTTCTGAAATACCATTTGTAATGCTACATGTATTCATCTTCTAGAGCAATTTATAATATCTCAAGCTCAATAATTCAGTAAATTTAATATAATTTCACTCCCAACCGTTCCCAGATCAATGACATTTTTCATAATCATACTCTAAAATTGATCTAAATTAAACATCTATCAACTGATCATTTCCATTTTATTTTTACCTTCCTTAAGAACTTCCCTAATTTGAGTATCTGCTCATGGATTTCAAAGATTTTTCTGAATACAATTCCTTTATTCCTCATTAACCATTTCTTACTAATTAAACTGTCCCTCCAACCATTTGTGGCTTTACATTGGAAGATAATATGAATTTCATCTTCCTTTCCCTACAGATGAGACACATTCCTGGAATAACATCTCCCCTCATACCCCTT
This sequence comes from Metallyticus violacea, assembly GCA_030762175.1. Classification (NCBI taxonomy): domain Eukaryota; kingdom Metazoa; phylum Arthropoda; class Insecta; order Mantodea; family Metallyticidae; genus Metallyticus; species Metallyticus violacea. The sequence continues at coordinate 7,312,626 of CM060843.1, forward strand.
AATTTCCAAACACCTAATCGAAACCATGCTATCCTTTCTTTTTCATTTTTCTTACAAATTGATATATACTTCTCCTTTTCTGGATCGTGCTTTACTGCTTTATAATATACGAGTAAACTTTTCTTCCTAATCTGGGCGAATAAAACTTGTCTATCCATATCTTCCATTTTAGATATCATTTCCCTCTAACAACCTTTTCTAAAATATCCAATTTTAACCCAAAAATCTCCTAAAGCTGTTTTCTAATTTTGTTCAACCAAGTATCAGTCATTATCAAAATTGTTCTTGATATATCAGGCATATTTTCACAATATCAGTGTCCATGAACCCTAAATAAATAAAAAATGTCCATGTAATAAGAGTGTAAGGACCGCAATCGTGACAAAAAAAAAAAAAAAGGAGCGCCGGTTTGGACAACCATGCTGTACACACGAGGGAGAGAAACGCATACCAGTCTTCTGTTCATTATATCGATGTGAAGAAAGAAGAGGTGTGTAGAGCAGAAGACAGAAGGAAGTGCTCTGCGGTTGGGAAGGACAAGGTAGTAGGACATTCGTAAGAAAGGAAAAGTAGAAACAAAGAACATGAAGAGAGGCGAATCACCCTCAGCAAGGTTGACATCCCCCACCTGAAGAGGGAGAAGTGCCCTATTCTGACTTTGCCTCAAGGGAGAGAGTTGTTATTTATGTTTTTTTTTAGTAGTGTTTCCTTTTTCTTACTTGCTACCCATTATACTGGATATTTCCTTTGAACATACCTGTTATCATTAAACAACAAAAGAAAATATAAATAACTAGCACTTTTTATTAAATTGCCCAAAGATCAAAAAGAAGTTTAATGAGCAGAGAAAAAAAAACGTAATATTGCTTTACATAAGCAACCGACACACTGGTGCTTAAATTAGGGGAATTTGACTTCAAATATAAAGGAATAAAAAGCAAATAAAAGTAACTGATTCTCATTGTCTTTCAAACAAATTAAACTCCGTGTCGAGATTGATTCATAATTTATATCTCTTTGTTGTAACATATCCCTCTGTTTTGACAACCTCGTCGTGAATGCCATCCGATCTTAGAAATCTTATAACTGCTAAGTGGAAAGTTAGATTTTTTTTCTTCGCTACGTTCTCTTTTGTTTGTTGCACCAATGTTGAAAACCTCCTGCTCTGCTACCAGAGCGTATAAACTATTTGGTTTTGATGCCCTCCGTTGAACACGCTGTCAGGTTAAGGCAATGGCTTGCTGAAGAAGGCTCCAAAGGTAGATGAATATGCATAGGATACGAGAGAAGTGTTTTCTATAAAATTAGCAACGCAGGGTAATAGCAGTCTGGTAAAGTTATTAACATAATATTATGGCATACACATTGTTTGTGTTGGGTTGTTAACTTAGCATTTTGGGGGGAAGTTTTGAAACGGCCGTTAGTAGCATGAAGAAGTCAGTTGGAAGGCAACCTCTAGCTGGACAGACGTGTCACATCTTATCTCGCCAGACGGAGCTAGCTCACTAAAATTGGGTATGCAATAACTATATCTATACAGGATATCCTAATTAATCTCCTGGTCCAAAACAACTTTTTTTCTGATGCGCTAAATAAAAAATTGTTTCAAACAAAAGTTTTTAACACTATGGGACAGTTGCTGAGATTATACTTTTTGTATCTCCTTCTTGTAGGAGATGACGAGAGTAGGTCCATAAGTTTGTGGCCTCGTCGATAAGGATTATCGAGAGGGAAAAAAAAAAAACGTATTTTTCTTGCAGTCACGTATGCAACAACCTCTTGAGTCATATTTAGGTTTTTGAATCTTGGAGTGCATTCCTACACACAAATCATGGAGAACAATTGTAACCATATTGTACAGAAATACTGTGCTATACCTTTAGACCCTTCCTCCCCCAAAGGTCATAATATGATAAACTATAACAAAAACTCCGTGTCTAGATATTCGTGCGCAGAAAGTAGTACAGTCAACACAAGTAATATTATAGTAACAATAATTATAGACTCACCTTATACAAGTGTATAGATAAGACTGATCAAAGTGGAAAGCATGTTCTGAAAAAGTTCCGTTTGGTAGAAAAAAAGTTTGGCTATTGATCCAATCGTTTTTAGCAAACCAGATTCTTCTATTAAACTGATAAATTCCTGAGCGGGTAGAGGACATTCCATGTCATGTTCGGTGGTGATAGAGTGACGGTGCACCAGCGCATTTCTCTCAATATATTCGGAACCTTCGATTATCGTTTTCCGGTGAGGTATATCGGAAAACGAGATCCATCGTGTTGGCCTGCTTCCTCACCCTACTTGATTTTTTTTCTGCTGGAGTTATTTCAGAGATATTTCTATGACTTAGGGATCGAATTATAAGGGACCTAGGTCATAAGTTCCTATGAAATCACTAGAAACACGTCGAGAACCGTCGAACAAGTGGAATATTTAATGGTTCGCGTTTCCATGAAGCTTAATGGAACATCTAGTTGATTCAGCTCTCCTCTATCAACCTCTGTGTCTTATACAGTCAGTCTTAAAAGCATTTCTACGCCCCAGGCCTTCAAAAATATCATTTTTGGTAATTAATTATATTTTCAAACAGCAAATAAAGAATACAGATATAAGGATTTTTTTGCTTATTCACGCAATATACTTTAGGATCATACTGAAAGTCTTGAGCAACCCATTGTTAAAATTCAAATTCCAACAATGTAACAAAAAAGAATTGTAGAATCGTAATCTATAGACTTTACAAAATGTTGCCATATTGTGACGTCTTTAACTTCTATCGCGTAACCACAGGCAGTATTTTCAAAATGGCGGACATCAATGTTTCGTTTCTACAGCGTATTGTCATTGAATTTCTTGTTAAAGAGAGAAAATCTGCTGCTAAAATTCACCTCAGACTTCAACGTGCCTATAAAGAAATCTACATGGGTACTAGCCGTGTTAGCAGATGGGTGAAACATTTCAAAGATTGGAAAGCGAGTATTCAAGATGAACCTCGTAGCGGTCGCCCGTAAACTGCCTCCACGGAACGCAACAAGGAAAGAGTTGATAAACTCATTAGAGAAGATAGGCGTATCACTGTGGATGAAATGGCTGCAAAACTTGCAGTAGGACATAGTGCAGTGCAAGAAATGATAAAAAGCTTAGGTTATCGAAAAGTTTGTGCCCGTTGGGTCCCGCGTTTATTGACCGAAGGCCATAAACTTCAGAGAATAACCATCAGCCACAACCATCTTCAGAGATTTCAAAATGAAGGAGATGATTTTTTGACGAGTATTGTGACAGACGATAAAAGCTGGTTCCATTACTACGAGCCTGAAACAAAATGCCAGAGTATGGAATGGCACCATTTGGATTCGTCATCGAAGAAGAAAGCGAAGACAGTGCGATCTGGTGGGAAGGTTATGGGTAGCGTCTTCTGAGATGCACAGGGTAGCATTCTGGTTGATTTCTTAAACCTGTGCAAACCATAAATGCTGCCCGCTAAATCCAGACACTTTGGAAACTCCGTCGTGCATTGCGCGATAAGCACCCTGGAAAGAAGACCATCCTGCAACAGGATAATGCACATCCTCACACTGCCTGTGTCACAATGGAGAAGATAAGAACATTTGAGTGGGATATTCTTCCACATCCTCCCTACAGTCCCCACCTGGCTTACTCCGACTACCATCATTTTGGTTCTGTTAAAGAACAGATACGAGGTCAACACTACGAGACGGTGGAGAATATTCAGTAAGCAGTGTGTCAGTATCTTCGTGCAGCTGGAACGGAGTTCTATCGTAAGGGCATTTTCAAACTTGCAGAACGATGGAGAAAATGTGTACAAAGAAATGGAGACTGTGTTGAAAAGTGAGATAAAAGTTTGTAGATTACGATCATGTACTTGGTTTATCTAAAAAATAAATATTAGGAGGTTTAAAATTTGTTGCTCACTACTTTCAGTATGACTCTCGTATAGATAAAAAAGTATTCCATATAGTATTTCTTATAAAAGTAACAAAAATTGCAATATTGTAAAATATCATCAAATAAATGTATTCAAAAGTGTGCTCTAACCTTTAAAAAAAAAAATTAATACTTTGTAGGTATCCCCAGCTCTTGCTGTTATTTGCTCCAATCTGTGAAGCATCGATACGGCTCTACTTTTTTTTTTCTATCAGTGCAGCTTTGAGTTCCTACTTTGAAGAACTTTGAATTTCTTGTATTTTTTGCCAATGTCTTCCCGCAAGTATTCAGTAGGATTAATCAGGTCGTTTGGGTGGAGTTATCGTGTGTTTTTGGTGTATCATATAACATCTAGAACTTTTCAAGCTTTGTTTTCTTTTTTCACCATACTTTTGCTCTGGCATCTAACGAGAAATTTGCTACCATTAGTGAAAACAATTTTTCCTCAAAATTTCTTATTTGCATTTCTATAAGTCCTTGCTTACCCTGAACTTTTTTCTTCTGCTCTTTTCACTTTTATAATATTTTCTACCTGCAGTTCTCCCATCGTAATCATTATTACATAGAAACCTTCTAACTGTGTTTGGGGAGATGTGTTGAGATCATTCTTTAGAGCTGCAGTTAATTTTGTTGCATTGATCTTGATTTTTTTCCCCATTTCTAATTATAATCCTCCAAGTACTGGGTGAGCGATGCTTGACGCAACCACGGGATCGGTTGGCAGCGCTATGTCGGGGAAGGCGGGGAGTATATTTCCCTCCGCTGTGTGAGACTATAGTGTCAGTTGAAATCTTGCGCAATTACACGTAGCACGTGTTTGTTAGGCGACACAATGCAATGTATTGAGTGAAAGTGTATAAAATGAAATGGGACAATACAAGTATATCATTCTCCAAAGTGTAATCATATACGATTCATACGTGCGTACAGAATCAGCGCGTGCTATAAGGAGATTATTTCAAGAGGAATTTTCCGATTCCCCCGATTTAACCCCCTGCGATTTTTATCTCTCGGGACATTAAGGAAGACAGTGTTTAAAACAAATTCACACACTTCAGATGAACTTAAAACTAACACTCGTCAAAAAATTGTTGTCATTTCTCAGGGGGCTGTAGAGTGTAATGAGCAATTTCCTAAGCAGGCGTCAGAAATGGTTGAACAATGAGGGAGGCAGTTCCAGCATCTCCTTGCGTAATATACGTGAATAATTTACTTTTAAGTGTTTATGTTATGTGTGTTAGAAATCACTTACGCAACAAACCGTAATGTATTTACTGCGGACTTCCTGTCACCCGCACCGCCCACACAGCATCCAGCCTCGCCGGGCGTCCTCGCGCCGCGAAACCGGTTGCATGAAAAATCGTTCACCCCGTTTCTTGTGAGGGTATTTTTTTTTAGAGCTGGAAATTATTTTTTTTTTTTTTTTTTTTTTCCCCTCCAGCCGTACTTGTTTAGGATATTTTATACTTGTCCGCGGTTTCCGTATAGTTCTTGATATTTTCGACAGGTATTAACATTGATTTTGAAGGTGTATTACACTTTTCTTATCTGCACTTATTTCTTTGTGTTTATGATCCGTTTTCAACTAGCAGCGTGACACTTGTTTACCTCTCTGTGACGTCGCGTAGTGGTACCAGATGCACGGAAATACATTACTGCGCAACATTTCCGGCGCCTAGACCAGCCCTGTAATGTCATCTTTTCCATGATTCGCTGACACGGGAAGGTGGGATGTGGTATGTGAGTAATTATATCTCTGTGGAGATATGTGTAATTCAGATAATATCAACAAAGACATGGGTTTTTAAATAAGCAACACTTGAAATCAGTTACTGGTCAAAAAAATGTCTGCACTACACTTCTCCCAACATTTTACCGCCACGGGTGGCCGAGGTCGTTAAAGCGTGGATTCGTGAGCGGGAGGTCCGGGATTCGAATCCCACCAGGACCTACTTCCTGACTGAGGTTTTTTCCAGGTTTTCCTCAGTCCTCATTAATGGCAAATGCCGGTGAGGTACCCTAAACTTAGATCTCGAACGATTCTTTCCTTAAAAATAAATCCTTTCCCAATTTATCATTTCATCTAGTGTATCATAGTGCTCATCGCCTATGGTGCCTCTGTAGCAAAAACGGGCGTTAAACACTATTCATTCATTCCCAACACTCCTATCCCCACCCACTTCTAGCGATTATTTTTTTTAGTAGTGTTTAACACCCGTTTTTACTACTGAGGCACCACAGGCGATGGATACTGATGATACATGAGATGAAATGATAAATTGGGAAAGGATTTATTTTTAAGGAAAGAAGCGTTCCAGGCCTAAGTTTAGGGTACCTCCCCGGCATTTGCCGGTTATGAGGACTGAGGAAAACCTGGAAAAACCTCAGTAAGGAGGACGGTCCTGGTGGAATTCGTATCCCCGATCTCCCGCTCACAAGTCCGTCCCTTAACGACCTCGGTCACCCGTGGCGGTTTCTAGCGATTATGTTCCTCTGCCTCTGCAGTTAGTTTCAGTCCACTTATGATGCCGTCAGCGCGTCAGCGAAAGCTCTAGTTTTTAAATTAATTTAAACCAATGGCCATGGTGAAATAACGGGGTAATGATGAATTTTAATAATAATGCCGGCCGTGAAAGCTTAAAGAATGTTATAATTTTTTGATTTAGTATTCTTTGCTCTGTTAATGTTTAATACTTTTGCAACTACTAATTTACAATTAAAGGAACTATATAAAATAAATATTGTGAGAGTACTCCTCCGGCAAAGGGTACCAGATCACCATAGTCTGGGACATTACCTAGGAAATGAGACAGTAAATTATGTCCTTACGCCTTTACTGGCCATTACAATCTATACAATACTGGTTAGTAAGTTTAAGAGTTTTGTTTCGAGTATGGTGATCGGTTCGGTATAATCATGTGAAAGGAGATTTTATTTCTTCAAATACTGCCTCGATATCTAAAGAAATGACTCTACAAAAATCCGGTGTTATCGATGGGCTGACTTCAGCGTGGTCAGGGTCGCTAATATTACGTAATATTTACTTGATAGTAAAAAATACATGGACCATCATAAAATGTTACTGAGTCCTCTGGCATGGCTACTGGCGTGTCAAAAAGTTTGATAACAAAAATAATAAAAAAGGGAGTTTGCTGCATAAATAAAGGGACATTTAGACCTTTACACCTAAAGGAAAAAACGAACGGAGGCAGATGAATTTAAAAGGCTCAAATACAACGTTTATTCATGAATTTTATACCTTTCGGAAGACCGTACCTACCATTAGCTAGCTGAAAAACTTAATGAAAAAGAGAAATTAAAACCTGAAAGAGAATACCTGACATTAAACAAGAAAATTGAGATTCAAATAGAAGAAATGTTACTCGCGTCATTCTTGATTTTGAGTTATTTACGGACGCTCTTTAACATCTCAGGTTATTAGCGTCTCATTCAATTTAGGACGGAAAATAATTATTTTAAAAACAGTTTAATAGTTTCAATTTAATAACTAAGTAATTTACCCGATCCTTTTTCATTCATAATTAAGCATAGAGCTGTTTCTTTGAAAGGGTGGGGGAGATGTTCATAGGAGTTACATATTAGATATTTAAAATGATGAAGTATTTAGAGTAGGAGAACTATTGCATTATATAACGGCTGAAGAGAGAGCTGTAGAAACCCCTCGGTACTCCCAGGCAATAAGTTTTAGCATAGCAGCGACACGTTTGGGATTTCGAGACTTCTAGAACTTGTGGCAAACATTTTGATAACTGGAAACGTTTCCTCCAAGTGTTGGCAACTGTTCGTTCATTAATCTCACCACCATCCTCAAGATGCAATTAATGCATACAGTGTTAATAAGTTCGTTTACTTTCGACTTAAGCTTTAAAATCTGACAACAGATAAGGGTTTGTGAATTTTGGAAATAAGTGAAGTTCCTACTTGACTTTTAAGAAACATTTCTCCTACCACTATACTTTAAACATTTATTTATCTCTTCTCTCTGCTCATATTCTTTTCTTCCATACTTTCTTTTTCCGTTTACTCTTCTCTCCTACCTCTTTTGTTTCTCTTTTATTAGTTTTCCTTGTATGATATTCCTTATTTAGTATATGAAAACCTCCTTTGTTCTTACTTATGTTTTCTTTCCTTCCACGATAATTTTTGCTGCTCCCTCTAAATTATTTCTGCTGCTTTTCTCTAGTCATTATTTCTTTATTTATTTCCGCATTTTCTTCTATCTACTTCCCGCTCTTCTGCTTCTCCCTGTCTTACTTACTCCCCTCTTTCTAAGGCTACATGTTTCATTTATTGTTATGTCCTTTATCTATTTTTTATGTTTTATTTGTTGTCTCTTTGACTGCATTAGTCTTGTCAGGAAGTCTGTAGATAATAGATTGAATACTATAGGTATAAATGAACTAAATAAAATGATGGCTCAAATAAGCACGCAATTGTTGGTACTTTGAAACCTTCTCAGAGTAAGGAAAAACTATGATAAAAATCCTTACGCAGGCAGCTTGGCTGACTGGGATTCGAACCTAGCCCTCCGGATTAACAATTGCAAACGCTACCTTGGACCATTGAGGTAATAATTTCATCCTTGTTAACACTGTTATCAGTAGATGAATAAATTAAATTTGAATACTTTGAACTTTATTTCATCTTTTAGTCAGGGTATAGAAACCCCGATTGAGTTCCAGAAGCGTTTTTATGCACAAAATCAACCAAGAAGACGGTGGGAACAGAACGGCTGCTGCTGAACATCAATAGACATTACGTCCAGCATCATTAAGTAAACAAATACCTCTGTGGTACATTCATGCATGGCACGTAAGGGGTTCCTCACCAATCTAACCAGACGCTCTAACATCATCTACTAGACATCTCTGGTGGTAAAGTACGAGGGTAGGTCCAGAAGTATCTGGCCTAGCTATTTTCTAGTTATGATTAAGACAATTTGGTTACTCTTTATTGCAATACACTTCTCACATCTTTAAATGAACATTTCAATCCTCCTCCCCAAATAGCCAGAAGTCTTGTCCGCAAAATGGACATAAACAGCATCCATCACTTCTTCGTCACACTTAAATTTCCTTTCTCGAAGATCCATCTTGAGTTTGGAGAAGAGGAAATAGTCACTGGGAGCTGGATCTGGGCTGTAAGGTCAATCTCCTTGAAGCCACATTTCTTCACAGCTTCCTTTGCAACAAGAGCTGTGTACACAGGCGCGTTGTCGTAAACAAGACGCACACCACCACTCAGCTTTCCTCGCCTTTTCTCTTTGATGGAAGCACGTGGTCTGTGCAGTAGGCCAGCATAGTACTCCCCATTTTCTGTGGTGTTCCTCTCCTTGAAGTCAATGAAGAATATTCCTTCACAGTCCCAAAAGATTGTGGTCTTGATCTTCTTGGTTGACTGAGTGACCCTGACCTTTAGAGGCGGTGCTTCGCCAGGTTTACGCCACTCCATTGAATCTCTTTTGGACATGGGATCATAGTAGAGGACCATAGTTTCATCTCCTGTAACAATGGTTTGCAGAACTTCCCTCTCGTTGCCAGGGCAGAGCTCCAAAAATGTCTGACACCAGATGACTCGTTGCTGCTTTTGGACTGAGGAAAGAAGTCAAGATTGCACTAAACTTATTATGTGTAAATGTTCATGAATAATTCGAAGGACTGTTTTAGAAAGGTCCAACCTTGCTGCTATTTCTGTAACTTTGAGCCGCCGGTCTTCCATAGTTTCTCCTTTTACAAGAGCGTAGTTTTCAGGAGTGAGCACATCCAAGGGCCGATCTACATGCTCTTCGTCTTCAATGCTTTTCGACCCTTTCGAAAATAGTTGGCCCATTTTTTTACGATAGTTTATGAGTGGGATGCTTATCCATAAACACCGTCCAATCGCTGTGTAATTTCATTTGCAGTTGTCATTCTTTTGTGAAAAACTTAATAACAGCTCGATGCTCCATTTAGAACATGTCACAATGTTCTACACATAGCCTTCTACTACACCCTGAAGATGTTGAAAGTTCAACGATCAAGTTAACTACCAAGTAGAAGCGAAAATAGCAATATTAGTATGTCTTACTTACGCTGTCTGCAACAACGAGTTTGAGGGTATTTTTCTAACAGTAAAACGAATAAAAACACGCAATTTTTTAAGTTTCTAATAGCTGTTTTTCCTGTATTATGTTTTCATATCTTGAATATTTACTGGAGGGGATATAGCTATGCAAAGTAATAGCAACAAAAAATAACATTTTATGTTAGTTAGAGGCCGTTCAAAGGAAGGGGGGGGGGAGCAGAAACGGAAAGATGAGAGCAAATGTGGAAAATCTTTGCTATAATAAACATTTACATTTTAAAATAAAACTAAAAGCACAGAGAAAAGTATAGGTAGAATCGTGAAAGAAATTCACAATAAAAGAGGAAATGCAGGCCACGAACAAGATGGCATACTTCAGGAAGAGATCTATTGAATTCTTAAGATTGCCTGTCTTAAAAAGTATAATTGTTTATTTAGTGAAATAAAGTAGGAGAGGGGTGGCTCAGCGGTAACGCTTCAGACTCGCATTCGGGAGTCCCCAGTTCAGTTCCCTTGGGATGGCCCTTCTGCCCTTGTTTTGCAGTTCACTTAGGTGAATGTTGCAATGGATATTTACTTTCCACGAATGTTCCGCACTCACATTTTCTTTCATTCCATTGCATCAGTTACAGCGTCGGAAGCTCAGGCGAGCGGGTGGTGCCTTGAGGTGTGACAGTGGCTTGCGCTCATGAAACATTTCTGTCCTAGCGTCTGGTGATTTCTGGCTGTGGTACCTCGACCTTAAAATACCTCGAGTGAGACCTTAATAATGCACAATAGACCCATTCGCGGCCATGGTGCGAACTGCTCCTCCTCCGTAGAGCAGAAGCACAAATGAAATACATCAACTAATTTTATAATCTTCGCCTTTTCTTTTCTGTGCTTAATTACTTTCACGGGTTATAATTACTCTTATGTTTTTCAGGTCTCATAATTGTTAAATATCTGTGCATAGCTTTGCCATTCTTTGAAAGTAATATAGGATGTTTTCGTCTGGAACAACAATGATACAGTGTTAAGAATGGACTTTACAGAAGTTTACCTAGCAGAGCATGATGGTATGATGCTGGTTCTTTTACTATGAGCCGTGAATTTTTCATGAGGAGTTTTCATTAGCGTGTTTGGAAGCATCCGGTTGGGCAGGCGCCGTGCTTTTTAGCGTCACATAGCGTCTCTCTTGTACGGTAATCGTGTTAGTCCCTTAGAGCGGAGTTCCCAGGTGCCCACTTGACGCTTTTGTGACGCACGCGAGATGGCTGTTCATAAAACGCAAGGTGTTAGAGCGCAAATCCACTTTACAAGCTTTATCTGCTGGCACTTTGTACAGACACGCGCCTGGTATCACCGGCACCCAGCGTCGTCAGGATTAGAGTTAAATCCGACCTGGCTTAGACACGAATTTGCAATGCCTGAAGCTTCTGCATAGCAAGCGTGTATTAAAACTGAAGTAGGTTTGTATTTCGGTTAGTTCATCCATACGAGTATATCCCAACTGTCTCTGTAGATATACAAACTGTTTAGATATCAGTTTGGAGCTTTTTGCAGCTGGAAGTGTATATAGTACAGTGTTAACCAACATTATTGCCTGTTTGGAATAACAGTATAACGTAAATGTGAGTTTCACAAGTTTATTGTCACCAAACCTAAAAATAAAAAGCGACGTTCACCAGGGAAACAGCTTTTGTCTTAGTGGAACTGTGATGGCCTTCATAGTTTTTCTTAAACTACGACAGCCATTTCAAGTTTTTTTTACTTGCAAAATTACTAAGTTAAAATTCCTGGGGAACTACCTGATCAGAACGTTATCAAACATGGTCTTGAAAACTGATGTTTGAGCAAAATACTGTTGCTCTGTACGACTCCTCAGTAGAGATTTCCATGGCAACTGAGCTTGCCTTTTGTTTTTGGTGTCTTTATCGTTCTAATGTTTTTTCTTTCCTCAGTAATGTTTATTATGATACGATCATTCTCTACTTCAATGTTCCCTAATCAGAAGTGCTCCTCAAGGAATTTCCAGTGGTCAATCAAATTTAAATTAACCGTGGATTGAATTGGTTCGCTGAGAACCACAAAGAAACCGGATTTGCAATGAAAAGGTTTTATTTCATGAAAAAATTTGTTGAAGCGTTTATGGAGTTTGACGCTGTATTTATGAGCTGCCACCCCCGCATTTAATTAGATTGATTGTAACCAATAATTTTATGTAACTTCGTTATAGCCATGTGTAATATCATTTTCTGTACAAGTGTTGAATATTACGTGTAAAAGGTTATTTTCTTGCCAAGGCGCAGAAAGCTACCATAGTCATAAAACCTGACCAGGCAATTTCCGTAGTCCTCTTGTAGCAATATTTTGTAAAGAATCCTGGAGCCAGGTGTTAACGGATATTTTGTTAGAACCTTTCTTAAACGGGTTAGGTACCATAAAAATATTTGGTGACTATAGAGATGAAAAGAAAGGGAAGAAGTCATCCACTACCTGGAAAAGTCACGCTGACCACATCTTACTTAGCCTTGCAATTTTGAGGCCCGCAGTCTGGCAGAGTATTCAGCGAGGCAAGGTTAGTGGACGGACTTCCTCGGTTCCGATAAATTAGTGGAAATCGATAGTTAGTTTTGCAAGAATTAAGTGGACATTCTTCATTAGTTAAGTGCAACAGTTTATGTACAATGGTTCAAGAACAATAAATTGTGTTCCATCTTCCATAACCAAAAACATTAATCTGCATATACTCCTTCCCCTATGGTCACAGTGCCATAAAAGTATCCAGCATCAAAGTCTCAACAGCCGGGGCATAACTGTAAGACAGCGGTAACCATCGTCGGAGAGGAAAAAGTATTATTTACCCCTGAGATTATACACCCAAAAACTTAACAATTCGAATTCCTTTTATCCAAATCCTTCCCTCTATCTATTACGCAATTTAATTAACCATCAACGCCCCTCATATATTTTTAAAACCGCTGCAAGTTTGGAAACAATTTATTTCATTGCTCATAAGTACCAATTTCCTTTATTTCATTTGCTCAGTTAATAAAATATAGAAAATCTATTCTAAAACGTAAATGACTTGCACTATAGCATAAACCTTGATATCCTTCAGTTATTCAAAAACTGAATATGTACTTTCCTCTAGCTATTTAGTCCTAATGTAAAACTAAGAGAATTGTCATTAATGTGGTTTTAGAAATATAGACATATATTATATAAAACATGTAAAAAGAAACACAACGTGCTTTTGAACGATTTTTTAATAGTGTTTAACGCCCTTTTACTACTGAGGCACCACAGGCGGTCGACACTGATTATATATGAAATGAAATGATATATTGGGAAAGGATTTATTAAGGAAGGAAACGTTCCAGGTCTAAGTTTAGGGTACTTCCCCGGCATTCGCCATTTATGAGGACTGACGAAAACCTGGAAAAAAAAAACTCAGTCAGGGAGGACGGTGCCGGCGGGATTCGAACCCCAGACCTCCCGCTCACGAGTCCGCGCCTTAACGATCTCGGCCACCCTTGGCGTTACTTTTGAACGAAATAGCAGTAAGGTGGTCAGAGAATATTTTTAGCTTAAAAGATTGTCCCCCCCCTGAAAATAGTTTGAGAAAACACACTGTCCTCATATTATAAGTTTTTCTTTTTTCTCCTGGAAGTCTCTTGGCCTCATATTTATGTTGATATCTTAAGCCAGTATTTTATGGTAAGGTATAGTCTATCTTTTTCTTTCTTTTTTCTTTCTTTTAGTCGGTCCTGGTGGTGTAGTGGTTACCATACTTGCCTCCTAAACCCAAGATCGCGGGTTCAAACCCGGCTAGGATCGATGGATTTTTTCGGGCGTAAAAATCCTAAGTTTGGCTTCCTTCGGAAGGGAAGTAAAGCCGTGGGTCCCGTGTCGTACATTTACGGCACGATAAAGAACCTCAAGCCTGAAAGAAGAGGCCTCTGAGCAAAATTTGTTGGCCGTTTCACGCCCTGAGTTGAATGGGACGCTGATGACCTGAGATGTTAAAACGCGTCCATAAATAAATCAATTAAAAAAATTCTTTCTTTTAGCATATACCAGCAATTGCCTTTATTTGTTTTACACGTCGATACTCTTAAATTATATTTTTTATTTTGTATACTTTGTGTGCAGCGTTTTTAATTTCATGTTTTATATTAGCTAACATTACTTAGTGAATTGTAAACAGCAAAGAATTTCTTAGTTATAAATAGCCTTTCCCCCAACAGGTTGGCTCAGGTATTCATTGGGGATAGGGTTCCAAATTAAAATCCTGAGGCTTTCCCTTGTATGTCATTAGAATGGGAAAATGCCTGGTTATTATTTCTCTATCACGAATTCACTTTCATTTCATCCTTCGTCTTCATTCCATCTATCTGCCTGAGTCTGCCTCTAGCTCTGTTACTTATGTTCTCATTCCGCTGACCATCCATTCAGGGAGTCCCTCGGTGTTTATGTGTACTCTGTTTGTGTCCAGAGATAATTAGCTCCCTGATTAGCGACTAACTCGGGCTTTGGTTTGTAAGTCCCAGAGGATGTAACTCCTGATACCGCAGGATAGCAAACAGTTACAGAAGAAGAGTAAAATCGTCCAGCAGAGTGTTTCAATAAACATGAATTTTTACACCTCGTATACTCACTGTGCATTTATTTATTACATTTCCTTTATCTTTACGTAGTTTACGGTTTTTACGTATTTACTATTGCATAGACCTGCAGATATATTATTCCTTATTATTATTATTATTATTATTATTATTATTATTATTATTATTATTTCAGGAAAACTTTTTGTTATTAAAGGTATGTGAATAAAATAAGCCAAAATCATGGATTTCAGCAATTGTAATACCTATTTTTTTTAAAAAATGGTGTAGAGGAACAAAATTTATAAGCTTATAATTTGCATCGCTTATCTTTACAGTCTTTAAATACAGAGCGTGTCAAAAAGCGTGAAGTGTGTATACGTCAAAAAACGTATACACACTTCAAGTAAAGAAAAAACTGTGTTAAAACTGAATTCACACAAACAGAAAATGATGAACACTAGTCATCTTAGACCTTTACAGTTACAACAGTTGCTCAAAATGCCCAACATCGGCGTCAATACATTGCTCAGTACGTTGAATTACTGATTGAGCAACGTTTGCGAAAGTGTCCTCAGCGATTGCAGTACATGTCGTTTCAGTTTCTTCCCGAAGTGCTGTCAGTGTAGCTGGTTTTCTACGGTATACAACATCCTTAAGAGTTCCCCATAGATAGAAGTCCAACGGAATTAGATCCGGAGAATGCGGTGGAAACTCTTCGGATCTCTTCGTCCTATCCATTGCCTTGGAACTTCAACAACATTCTCGGTTTTCCAGTATCACTTCAAAATTGCTTTCAGCTGTTCAAACGGTAATTTTGGCTCCATTTTGTTATAGCCAAGCTAGAATAACGTTATGTGAGTTACATATTTTACAGAACATCATACGATAATCTTGGCTTCATTTGTTCATTGTTGATTTACCTGTCACGTAGCAGGTATCATAATGCGTGTGAGTCACATCTGTTTACAGAACATCATACTACACGTTACTGTTGTTTTTCGGTCCAACTTTGATATATATTAAATAGATATCTACCACGAAAGTGTGTATACATTTTTGGCATACTCTGTATATTGACTATATATGTTTAAATTGTATTTAATTACTCTAAAGTCACCTAACGGTGGTGAAATAACTTCTTCTTCCTCTTTTTTCTTTTTATTACCCCCTATGCTATTATTAAAGGAGATTTAATTTTAAACTGTTATACTCCTAATATATTTACCCACAGCAGCAAAGATAAGTTCTAGAAATTCCATGCAATAAAACAACAAAATAATATTATAATAAATTTAAACTGTTCCTCGTGTAGGTAAGAGAAAAGACTCAAAATATTGAATACACAAGGGCTGACAATGAAACAGGAAGAAAGAAAGAGAGTAGGCGTTTAGGAAGAGTCAAGATGAAACAGGTAAAAGAAACAGGTAGGGAAAGCATAGAACAAAGCAGCAATTGTTAAGTAGTACAAGTTGTGGGTATTGGAAAGCACGCAAGCAAACAATCTGCTTTACGGTATCGATTGACCTCTGACTGGAACCATTTCTCAAGAGCAGCCCCCCCCCCCCCTAAAATAGGACTCTATTCGATTACGAGATGATAGAATACCAGTGTAGCAGGGGATGGTCCAATCAAATGCGGACCAGTGTTCAACCAACGGCAATAGAACCAGGAAGTTAGGATACGGAAAAGTTCTTACCTTTTTTTTTAAGTACTAAACAATGTTTCGTGATCTCCAGGTGAAATTCAGCTCCAGCCAGAGATACAAGCGGAAATATTTTAAATTCCTGCAAAGTTTTACTTGTCTCCAAAATGCTATCAGCATTGAATTTCGGCCTAATGTGCACTCCGCATGTACATTGGCAACTGTAGGCTAATGGAATGCCCTGAGTATGTGCCGGAGGCATCTGGAGGGTCAGAGGGAGACCGTAATGCTAATACTGGCTTAATGGATATGCTATTATACTATCGTACACATGTCCACGGGTTATTAATGGTTTAGCTGCAGTTGAGTGAAAATCAAATTGCTTCTGGTGTGATGCTTACGCTTGCTTTGTTTTGACGTTTCACAAACTTAGGTTTTCTTGTACTCGTTCCTTTTATGCATAATTAGATTATTTGCTGCTTATTAATTCTCTTGTATTTAATTCCTGAGTGTATGGGAATAGACAAGAAATATTAAAAAAATTAAGCATACCGAATTAATGTTATTGGCGCTAACGGCGGGAACAGCAGTCGCAGTTTGCTGTTACGAGAGCAATCATTACTTCTTTCTTTGAGTAATTATTAACTCAGTTTGCGATTAAGATACAAGTAAATTATTTTTGTTATTACAGACCAATGGTGTGTCAATGTTAGTGAAATAAATTTTATTGTAGTGCATAATCGATAAAAACGTCAAAGCACAAAAGTACTTTAAATATCTAATAATAACATTAAATTCCAAACTAACAACCAAAAGACACTACAAAAAAAAAACTTAATAAAAGAATTTAAAATTGCGGGTGGTAGAGAGATTTCTAAATTTCGCTTTAACCCCTACTCGTTTTGCAGGTGTACTCCCACTCCTAATGTCCCAATTGCCCTGGTTTTTAGGAATTATTTTAATCAATTTATTTTAAAAATATCTACCAAGTTTTGTTTAGAAAAGGTTAAAAAATGCAACCAATAGCGCGATATTAATTTTTTTTAAAAAAATAACTTTCACTTTAGATTAACCCCACACACAATGGTCTAATTTTGCCAAAAGGGTGCCAAAAATGTATACACACTTTCACAGTGGATATATATTTAATATATTTCAAGGTTGTACCGTAAAAAAAACAGTAATGTGTAGTATGACGTTCTGTAAACAGATGTGACACATGCATTATGATAGCGTTGCTACGTGACAGGTAATAAACTTACAACGCTTGAAAGGGGTAATGTTTATAGGTAGAAGTGCGGAGGAGATATGAAAATCAGCTCCGTTATTTAAATGAATTTATTTCAGTTATTATTTACCTTTTAATTTCGCATTTGAAGAGAAACACAATTGTTTTGAGTCCTTCAAGATAGCTGAAAGTCAATAACTCAGAGAAATGGTTACTTCAAGGCAATATTGTACTATGAGCTTGTGTGTACTTCTTACAAATTGAATATTAACAAACATTCAACTTGTATGTTTGCTTTGTGTATGTGCGTCAAGTATGTGGTATGATGTGGCAGCGATAAGGCTTCTTCTTCTTAAGTAATTCATACGTTCACAATGCGTTGCCAGAAAACTCAGAACGTTGAAGTTGTGACATGTACAGAGGGTGCCAAAAATGTATACACACTTGAAGCAAAGAAAAAAACTGTTAACATAACAAAATTGAATTCACACAAACAGAAAATGATGAGCACTAATCATCTTAGACTTTTACAGTTACTCAAAATGCCCACCATCGGACAGCCACGGGTGGCCGAGGTCGTTAAGGCGCGGATTCGTGAGCGGGAGGTCTGGGTTCGAATACCGCCAGGACCGTCCTCCCTGACTGAGGTTTTTTCCAGGTTTTCCTCAGTCCTCATAATTGGCAAATGCCGGGGAGGTATCCTAAACTTAGGCCTGGAACGGTTCCTTCCTTCTAAATAAATTCTTTCCCAATATATAATTTCATCTCATGTATCAACAGCGCCCACCGCCTGTGGTGCCCCTGTAGCAAAAACCGGCGTTAAACACTATTCATTCATTTACACCATCGGCGTCGATACATTTCTGAGTACGTTAAACTACTGATTGAGCAACGTTTGCGAAAGTGTCCTCAACGATTGCAGCACATCCGTTTCAATTTCTTCCCGAAGTGCTGTCAGTGTAGCTGGTTTACTACGGTATACGGTACCATGAGTCTCAAATGCGTGCAATTGTTACTCGCATTGGCGGTTCTGTTCAGTACACGCGTCTCCATTGCCTTTGAACTTCAACAACATTCTCGGTGTTCCTATACCACTTCAAAGTTGCTTATCGCTGTTGAAATGATAATCTTGGCTCCATTTTGTTGTAGCAACGCTAGCATAAAGTATGTGAGTCACATCTGTTTACAGAACATCATACTACACATTACTGTTGTTTTTCGGTCCAACTTTGAAATATATTAAACAGATATCTGCTGTGAAAGTGTGTATACATTTTGGGAGCTTTTGTATTTGGTTTAGATTGTTGTAGTATGTTCGTTTTGTGTGCCTAATTCTGTATATAGCTCAAGAACACGGACAATGAATCATTGCACACAAATAGAGTAATAAAAGTTTGAAAAATGTGATAAAATATGAGAAGACCTGAATGTTTGCAAATTACAAGAAATGCAGAGCAAAATGCAAGTAACACATGAAAAGGTTCTGACAGAATTTTTGTAGTTGCCTTTTGTATCGACTCAGAAGAAAAAGAAATCCGGCAGAGCAATAAAAATTTGACAGTTTTGAGCCAAACTTTGAAGAAATAATTTCTGTTCCACTGCCTACATTTTAGCAGACTTTGTGTCGCCTGTTATCTGTTTGGAACACTTTGTATAGAACCTGCCATAGCTTACACAATGATAGCTATAATCTCTTTTCTTGTGTATGAAAAATAGTAAATCAATGCAGGAATGATCTTTGCTAAAAGTCGCTTTATATGATCAAGAACATGGTTCACGATCAGAACATCGTATCATGTTTACTACCGGCAAAATCTTTGGGTGATTTCACATACTTCTACAACACAAATGTTTATGTTCTTTTGTGTGGAGTTCTGCTGATTTCTGGTTACATTTCTCATAGGTCCTTTGTCAAAGTTGAGACTTTTGTCCTAGTATGAATTAAAACTTAAAAAAAGCCTTTATGTTGGCGTAACATTACACTAATATGAAAAAAAAAGTTTTGTGAAATATATAAATTATTTTTTAACTTGTTAAAATACCACGAAGCTACAAGAACTTTTCCTGAAAGTTTACTAAATTTAGGCCCTTTCGAACATGGAAATTCTTTATCATTTTTAAGTGCCTGCTTTCTTTAAATTCGCAATTTGAATGTCATTAACTTATGCTATAATTAAAATGTTTCATTGTTTATTTAAATTTTATTTCTAAGGAAGTTTTGGAGATATGTGACTTCAGGGAGATTGATCATCCACTCTACAGCCCAGGTCTAGCTCCCAGTGACTGTTTCCTCTTCTCAAAACTCAAGAAAAAATTTCCAGGAAGTAAATTTAAGTGTGACGGAGAAGTAATGGATGCTGTTTATGTCCATTTTGCAACAAAACTTCTATTTTGGGGCGAGGGGTGAGGGGATTGAAATGTTAATTTAAAAATGTGACAAGTGTATTGCAATAAAGGGTAACTATATTGATAAGTGAAATAAAGTTTTTGTCTTTATCATATCTAGAAAATGGTTAGGCCGGGAACTTATGGACCTACTCTCGTACATATAATAAAAACTTTCCATTATTGCTTCTGTTCTCCTATCGAGCGAATTACTTGCTTTGCTAGCACCAATTAACGCGTTGCTTGTTAGCGGTTCTCTTACGCCGCCATCAATTACAACATAATTGTATGATGACGTCATAACTTCCCCACCCCTCCCTTCCCGTGCTTTTCTGTGACTCATCTAGACAGTATGTAGAACTGTTTATGAACTTCCCTTTGCAAGCCATCATCAACCGCTGCACCAGACCAAGCGATGATTACAGTTTGACGCTTAGGAATTCAAGGAAGCGTGCATAGCCAGGATATGATTGGCTGGCTGCTCTTGGCCTTATTCATTTACACTGCTCGCTGCTCGCTGCAAGTTCAGACCACTGGTAAACAATAACATGCTTCTCCAGAGAATTCCATTGGTGCTACATGACAAAGCCAACACGTATCTTGACCTGGTGGGAGCGCACAGTGGTTGTGTGTGTTTCCGTAATATTAGCCAAGTGAGTAAAATAGGTACGTCATCGCTGTTTCCCATGTTTGCCGTGCCTTGCAGTAGAACACCTAAGAGCAAGCAAACAATGTTGATTTAATCACGCTTACTTACGTGTATATTGCCACAGCTTTTAAACTATAGTATTATAGACTTTAATACATTTACGACCAACTTGCAGGTAATTAATAGCGTGTTTTGTCTATAGGAACCTTCAAATATAATCGAGATTGCCTTGTTTCCCAATACCCTGGTTAGGCAGAGCAGTAGCTCGTTCCTAAGATCTGTACAGCGTTGACCTATTGCTGACAATTTACTTATGGCGTCATAGCAGCAAAATTTGGCAGTCTCTGAAGTATCCATTTCATTCAATTTACCCTTATCTGGATATACTTGACCTTACAAGGACTTCTTCATAGTAAAGGCATTGGGTGTAGATTTGGATAGAACGGTAGATTTGACAGCACAGTGTAATCCAAATGTTCCAGTTAAGTGGCGTTTGTGCTTACACCGCTGCTGAATTTTGTATCGCAAAGTGCATAACATCTTGCAATTACCGGGTGTTTCATGGCTTTGTCGCCCATTTCACAACTCTGGTCGACCATCAGGGTGGTACTCCCGGAAGCCCACTGATTCAAGTGCTGGCAATTAAAACTATAAGTACATCTGATAGGAGATTTTTTTTTGATAATGTTAACGCCCACTTTTACTTATGAGGCACCATAGTCGGTGGACACTGATAACACATGGGATGAATTGATATATTGGAAAAGAATTTTTTTTAAGCAAGTAAACGTTGCAGATCTAAGTTTAGGGTACCTCCACGACATTTTCCATTTATGAGGACTGAAAAAAACCTGGAAAATACCTGTCAGGGAGGACGATCCTGGTGGGATTCAAACCCCAGACCTCCCGCTTACGAGTCCGCGCATTAACGACCTGGACACCTATGGCGGTACAGGAGATGTTGGAAACTTTGTCCTGTTACTAACATATTTCTGGCATCTTTTAAGAAAATTGTCGTTCATCTTCGATAATTGAGTCAATTTAAATTTGAAGGTATTCAAGGTTTCTGTTGCCCACAAATAGCAGAGGCATGTGATCCTTATATTAGGGAAAATTTCTGTGATTGGATGCAACGGAACGTTAACGACAGAGTAGCAGATCCATTCTTAATATTGTTAATTGATGAAGCATGATTTCCTATTCAGGGTCATATTTTGACGCAAAATAAAAGGCATTACAATACAGAAACCCCCTATTTTATACACTTGTTAGTTGATTTATTTATGGACGCTCTTTAACATCGCAGGTCATCAGCATCCCATTCAAATCAGGGCGTGAAACGGCCGACAAATTTTGCTCAGAGGCCTCTCTTTCAGGCTTGAGGTTCTTTATCGTGCCGTAAATGTACGACACGGGACCCACGGCTTTACTTCCCTTCCGAAGGAAGCCATACTTAGGAGTTTTACGCCCCGAAAAAATCCATCAATCCTGGCCGGGTTCGAACCCGCGATCTTGGGTTTAGTATGGTTAGCACTACACCGCCAGGACCGACTATTATTATTTTATACATGAAACACCCTTGCATGAGAGAAGTGTGTGTATAGTGCGCAATAAATTTATATAAGATATGTATATCCCCCCCCTCTTTTTAGAATACCATAAATGCAGAAATATATTTTATTTATTATAGGAGAAGTTGAAAATAACGTTTATTGAACAATCCCTCACACATTAGTACAAGTAAAAGAAAATATCAGGTGAGAAATTGGCTAACTTTCTGAGCTGGTGCTGTGTGAACGACAATTTTCTAAAAATGATGCCAGATGTGTGGATGCTGCAGGATATTTCCATCATCTATTATAAGTTACGTACTCATTTCCATTGTAGCTGTAATTGTAATTGCGCCCTCGCCGGGAGTTATTGCGTTGACTGCCGACCCGCCAGCTGCTTGAAAGCGCTGAAAAAACTATGAAATACCCCGTTAAAGCATAATATAAAATTACATTCCTGTTATTATCTACAATATAAAATATGAAACGAAACGTTACGTATTTTCTTATTACATGACGGATAAAATATTTATATAACTGCCCATCTGGAGTGATTTTATTTGTTTATTTATTTATTTCATGATTTAATGTTTGTGCTGTCTTCCTGTTCATAAATTTATCTTTAATACTCATTTCAACCTAACACTGTTAAATTGTGTTAGACACTGAAAGTATCGACAGCCGTAAGAGTATTTAAACTACCAAACTCTCGATTAAACTCATTGTTATCATAAAGTTAGCTATATTCAGCTGAAGCGTGTTAGAGAAAGGGAGATAGAAATTTGCAGTTCTTAGAACAAAGCGGTCACTTTACAAGAAGAAAAAAAAAATTAATTCCCTGTCTAATTCAAAATAGTCGATAAACATCAAATTAGAATGTTTTTTTTTAACTGTAAATGTTGATGAAACATGTAAATACTAAATACCAACGCTACAATTGTCTACAGAAGACATACGAGGGTAGGTCCATAAGTTTCCGGTCTCGCCAACAATGATTATCGCCTTCACAAAACCCTTATCTGGTGTCTGTAAAGTTATCTGTTAAGTAAATAATTGCAGCTGTAACTTCCGCTCCTCTGTGTTCAGTTATTCAGATATAGTTGCATAAAGAAGGCTATGTGTAGAAGACTGTGACATGTTCAAAATGAAGTATACAGCTGTTTTTAAGTTCTAAACAAAAGAAGGACTTGAAATGAAATTAACAGCGATTGGATGATGTATATAGGGAAGCACCCCCCTCATATTCCACCGTAAAAGAATGGACCAAACTTTTCGAATGGATCGAGAAAGCATTGAAGACAAAGAGCGTGCAGGTCGGCCCTTGGAGGTGCTCACTCCTAAAAACATCGCTCTTGTGGAAGGAGAAATTATGCAAGACCGGCGGCTCAAAGTTACAGATACAGCAGCAAGGTTGGACCTTTCTAAATCAACAGTCCTTCGAATTGTTCACCAACATTTAAACATGGATAAGTTTAGGGCAGGATGGGTACCTAGATTTCTTCCTCGGTCCAAAAGCAGCAACGCGTCATCTGTTGTCAGGCATTTTTGAGTTTTGCCCTGGCAACGAGAGAGCGAGAAGTTCTGCAAACCATTGTTACAGGAGATGAAACTATGGCCCTCTATTATTATCCCTTGTCCAAAAGAGAATCAATGGAGTGGCGTAAACCTGACGAAGCACCGCCTCTAAAGGCCAAGGTAACTCAGTCAACCAAGAACATGATGGCTACAATCTCTTGGGACTGTGAAGGAATACTCTTCATGGATTTTAAGGAGAGGAACACCACAGTAAATTGGGAGTACTGTGCTAGCCTACTGCACAGACTACGTGCTTCCATCAAAGAGAAAAGGCGAGGAAAGCTGAGTGGTGGTGTGCGCCTTCTTCACGACAACGCGCCTGTGCACACAGCTCTTGTTGCAAAGGAAGCTGTGAAGAAATGTGGCTTCAAGGAGTTCGACCATCCATCCTACAACCCAGATATAGCTCCAAGTGACCATTTCCTCTTCTCAAAACTCAAGAATGGCCTTCGAGGGAGGAATTTAAATGTAACGAAGACGTGATGGATGATGTTTATATCCATTTTGCAGAAAGGATGTCTATTTGGGGGGGGGGGGGTGGAAATGTTAATTCAAAGATGCGAGAACTGTATTGCAATAAGGGTAATTATATTGAAAAGTGAAATATAGTTTTTTGTCTTATACCTAGAAAATTGTTAGTCTGGAAAACATCCTAGTTCTACCATAAATCAAAGTCATGTAATGCAAGAAGTTCACTGCACCTGCACATGTCTCCTTTATTCACGGGTGATGCAGAGACTATCGGAAATCTCTCGTCTTTATGCATAATTGCAAGCAATGTGGTGGGACGAACACCTGTCACGACAAAGATTATTCGTTCGCGCTCTTCGATCAGTCCCTGTACTCTGTTAACAAACGCTGGCAAGCGAGTAGACAATGGGCGACTGTTGCTGGTGCCCTCTTCGACCTTCTCCTCGCCACTCATCTGAAGACAGTTGTACGTGACATAGTCTTATCGCGACACGCGCTGACTAAACCACTGTGAATATTCCCTGGCCTCTCACAGAAATCACCTCTGCCCTTTATAATCCTCTTCCATAGCTGCATGTAGACCTGGGCTGTTTTGATCGTATCCACACAAAAGGTGCCAATTTTTGCGTTAATAACCAGCTACGTGCCTCCTATTTTTGCACTTTACATTATGGCAATAATTTCAAATATAAAGCCCTGATATCTGGTAATTTTTCAGAAACAAACGTTTACATGAAGCATACACGTTTGACATTCTTATTAAATGTTATTTTACTGATTTTATCTTTTCTTTCTTCCCTTCAGGAATGCGCCAAGTCGCCTGATCCGTCTGCACCATGTTTTAAGTCCATCTTTTCCCACGTCTTTTAACTTTATTTCATTATCTTGAGTGGGTTCTTTTATC
The DNA here is from genome assembly GCA_030762175.1 of Metallyticus violacea. NCBI lineage: Eukaryota > Metazoa > Arthropoda > Insecta > Mantodea > Metallyticidae > Metallyticus > Metallyticus violacea. The sequence continues at coordinate 7,337,654 of CM060843.1, forward strand.
ATCCATTTTGTTTATTATATTCTTCAATTTGGTCTGTATTCATGTATTTTATTTTTTAAATTTTAAATATTAAATTCCTCATGGATATCTTCATATCTGAAATATTCTTTTTGAAGCAACTGTTTATATTCCTTAGGAAGCTCATATTTGCATCTTTTATTTTACTCGTATTTTCGTTTGACATCTACGATTCGCTTGCTAACTGCTATGATGGTATAAAATTTTATTTTCGTGTCTTATGCAACCGTCGAAAATGAAGGGTACAGCGGTTTTATACAAGGAATGGGGTGTTATTAAACATGTACAAGAATGGAAGGAAAGATTTTGGAAGGATTTAATTTGATTGTTTTGGATTCTCAGGGGTAATGTTATCTCTTCCTCTCCGATGATTGGTTTCTGCTGACTTATATTTTGCCACGGCTGTTGAGACTCTGCTGCTGGATACTTTTATGGTTCTGTGACCATAGGGGAAGGAGTATATGGAGATTGAAAAGATTTCTCGTTATGGGAGATGAAACACAACTGATTGTTCATAAATATTGCACATCAAATGTACTGCCGTTATTTTCTGGAGAATATGTGCTACTTTCGCGCTAACTATGACGACGATCACTCTGACGTTTCTTAATTTGATAAAAACTGATCCTGAAATCAACCAATCCTGAGAATGCAACTGAACTCAACTGATAAAGCTCTTCCACTGAACGGAACTGAACTACCTTCCACTCTGATAATGCCCCAAAACGGAATACTCTTCCAGTACTGACTACAGTTTTCCACTAACTGAACTGAACTGAGAATGAATGCGGATCGATTGCCCCTGGACCGCAAAATTGCAAGATAAAATAAACATGGCAGTCTGCCGGTCTCACGAAGCTATCTTTTATTCTTTCAAATATGTTTTTAGAAAGATCTAGAATGTTTTCTTCCAACCTAACATCTCTGTTGGGTAATCTGTTTCCTCCAGTTTTTCTTCGCTATATTATTTATCAGATGGCTTACGTGACTTCTTACATGAAATTCACATACGTATTAAATGGAACCGTTACGATCTCCCTTCGAGTTTTTTCCCTTGTTTTTCACCCCTATATGTTTATTGCTTTATTACGTCTTCCTTACTTCACAATTCCCTAACAGTATACAAATAAACATCTTACACAAGGATTCTCCTTTAGAAATTTTCTCCAGAAAACATGGACCTGCCCGGGTCATCTATAGGCAACAGAAATTTCCAGGTCAGATTTTATGGCTGGGGTAGCTATTTGTGCCGGAAATGAAATGACATTAACTCATGACTATAATAAGGAAGTTACATAAAATTACTTGCTATAATTACTCCAATTAAATATGGGGATGCCAGCTTATAAATACTGTCTCAAGGAGAAGAATCCGTTAATGTGGAATCGAGCTCCTTTTGCATTTTTCTTAGAGTTAAACCTTTCAAAACTGCCACACTTAACAACTATAATAGTAATGTACTCTCTTAAAATCTTTATGCAGTTATTTAAAAAAAATATTACTTTGAATATTTATCTATTTTTTTTTTTTTTTATCAGAATGACAGCTCCCGAGGACGCTATTTGTAAAGTTTGTACACCTGAAGAAAAAGTGTATGATTTTCTAAATTACAACATGCTTTTATTATTTTTTGTCACCTAATATTACGATATTTACGTCTTGTTTGTTCAGTTTAATGTTTAATTCTAAATTCTTGTGCGCCAAACCAAGAATGTTCCATGGTACAAGTTCGTTGTATTGTTAAATTTCAATCTTTTGTCCATGCGACTAGTTTGGGGGTCGCGCTAGATATACCCAGAGTACTTTTATTCAAGAATTTACCCATTTTTACGTCCGTTCTTATTAAGAAGGTTGCATTATGATTATTTTGCTAGTTATACAGCAAGAAACAATGGTTGAATAGATGTTACATTGTTGCAGCATGCGCGCGAACTTTCAAATTAATTATCATCAAGCAGCGAAGTGAATGGAGGGGTCGTTAATGCAAGAAGTTTGGTAACCGCTTCTCTAGTGTATACAAACTCCGATTCCGTATTTGGTATAAAGGCACGGACATATCATGAAATGTATTTGTCTAATTTACTCTGCCCTTGTCCTAACTCACATTTCCGCCAAAGTACTCAAAGCCTGATACTTAACTATCTAATATTATTTTTTATTGAGGGATATTTTCCATGGGAGATCATAATATTGTTTTCTTAGTGGATATTCTCATGTTATATATGTTATATATATATATATATATATATATATATAACCACCTTGTAATAATAAATAGAAAACCATTTTAATTTTCTTGTATGGTTGCAACATCGTAGGCATATATTAATAATCTTTTAAGATTATCTTTGTTGTTTCATTTAATTCCATTTTTCCTAAATTTTTTATATTTTTATTATTTCCTGGATATATAAGTTAAAGAAGATTGATGATAAACTGCATTCTTGTGCTACTTTCCAGTTAGTTATTAATTCTTGAATTCCTGTTAAACTGTCTTCCGTCATAATCTTCATTCTCTATATTAACTTTCAAACACTTTGACAAGATTACTTGAGTAGCTTTGGTTCATCATAATTTAATGTTTTCGTTTCAATACAGTCTAAAGCCTTTTGGAGGTCAACAAACGCAACATGACTTACATAATTCCAAAACTAGATTTATATAAAATACTGCGCTCATTAAGCAGAAAACATGAAACTATATTGCTGGCCATTAACATTGAAACGCTCTAAACCTGCTCCACATTTTCTCAGAAGAAATGACTAGGACTAACTGAAAATACGACAGCAATACCAGCAGGTGTCTGAATTTGATCAAAAGAGAACTGTGGCAAATCGAGAGTGCGGGATGCCATTTCGAGAAAATCGTGCTCCTGTTGTATAAAATGCATCCATTGAAAAACGAATATGATATCGGTGGATCGAGGTAGGACGAATATACAGAAGTGAACGATCCCGATGACCCAGTCAGACAACCGAACTAGAAGATCGATATTTTCGCATTTTTATTATAAACACCCACAGTACGCTGCAATTTTAATGACCAGCAGTGTACGAGGGTAGAAGTTTCCGGCATAACCATTTTCTAGGTATGATAAAGACAAAAACTATATTTCACTTTTCAATATACTTACCCTTTATTGCAATTTACTTCTCACGTCTTTGAATTAACATTTCAACCCCCTCCTCCAAATAGTCAGAAGTCTTGTCTGCCAAATGGGCATAAACAGCATCCACCACTTCTTCGTCACACTTAAATTTCCTTCCTCGAAGGCCCTTCTTGAGTTTTGAGAGGAGGAAAATAGTCACTGGGAGCTAGATCTGGGCTGTAGGATGGATGGTCGATCTCCTTGAAGCCACAATTCTTCATAACTTCCTTTGCAACAAGAACTGTGTGCACAGGTGCATTATCGTGATTAAGGCAACACCACCACTCAGCTTTCTTTGTCTTTTCTCTTTGATGGAAGCATGTAGTCTGTGAATTAGGCCAGCATAGTGCTCCCATTTACTGTGGTTTTTCTCTCCTTGAAGTCAATGAAGAGTATTCCTTAACAGTCCCAAAAGATTGTGGCCATGATCTTCTTGGTTGACTGAGTGACCTTGGCCTTTAGAGGCGGTGCTTCGCCAAGTTTACGTCGCTCCATTGATTCTCTTTTGGACAACGGTAGTGGAGGTTCATAGTTTCATCTCCTATAACAAAGGTTTACAAAACTTTTCCCTCTCTAGTTGCCACGGCACAGCTCCAAAAATGCCTGACAACACCCTCGTTGTTGCATTTGAACTGAGGAAAGAAGTCTAGGCACCCATCTTGCACGAACCTTATTCATGTTTAAATGTTCATGAATAATTCGAAGGACTGTTGTTTTAGAAAGGCCCAACCTTGCTGCTATTTCTGTAACTTTGAGCCGCCGGTCTTGCATAATTTCTCCTTCCACAAGAGCGATGTTTTCAGGAATGAGCACCTCCAAAATTTGACCTGAACGCTCTTCGTCTTCAATGCTTTCTCGACCCATTCGAAAAAGTTTGGCCCATTCTTTTACGGTAGAATGTGAGGGGGATGCTTCCCCATATATACCTGTTTAATTTCATTTGGAGTAAATCCTTCTTAACAGCTCGAAACTCCATTTTGAATGTGCCACAATCTTCTATACACAACCTTCTTTATGCAACTATATCTGAACAACTGAACACACCGGAGAGGAAGTTACAGCTGCAATTATATACGTAACAGATAAGTTATGACACTAGATAAGGATTTTGTGAAGGTGTCAATCCTTATCGGCGTGACCGGAAACTTAGACTTAGCCTCGTATTATACTGGTTGTTCTGTGTGATGAAAATATATTTTATTACTCTGGCAACTACTATTTCATCTCTTGATCTCAATAAATAAATAAATAAATAAAATAAATAGTTAGTCTGGAGTTAAAATTCTAGAATGTGCCGAAGCTAACGCCGTTATACATTTTTGCGGCCGGTATTGAGAAACTTGCTGCTTGTTGATACCACTACGTAAGCAGTGAATGTGGGTATTTCATGCTAAGTAACTGAGCAGAAGATGAATATATTTTGTAAATATAGGGATAAAGTTAATAAAATAGCGTAAATCCTTTCAATCAACTCATCATCATCATCATCATCATCATTGTTGTTGTTGCTGCTGCAAACAGCAATGCAGTGTTTTCTTCAACTTTACATTTATTCAAAGTGATGCGTAGTCGCTAGAAGTAAAGCTTGGTGAATGTGGCAGAGTGGTAAATATGCTATCGCGCCACGGTATTGTGTTCGGAAAGTCATGGTGCAATTTTGAAAGGAGAAAAAAAGGACAAAATTAAAGGAAAACAGTAAGAATTTGCCTTATATTCATGATAAGTTATAGGTATTACTCTACCGGCTAGGTTTGTGTGCGTTCTTGCTCCGTTAGGAAAGTTCTCTTCTTCTCGAACCTTTGACATTCTCCTTTCTCTCACCGGTAGGTAGCGCCATGGTTTCCTACTTCTTATTCGTTCTCACATAGCAGCGGTTCTAAACTTTGGTGTAGATAACTTGTGAACTCTGGGGTTTTCTTTTTTCGTCTGGGTGGGAACTCGTGTTCCATCGTTCTGCGACGATATCCACAAAATTCTCCTTTGAAAGTTGCTAATTTGGAGTATGTTAAGATGAGAGCAGTGACCTAGGTAACTAGGTAGTTATTTCTTGTATGTACACCATCTTTGCCTTGCCGTAAAGTTTTCATTGTAGTTGTGTTTGTGTGTGGACTTTCAACCTGGAATAATATATGGTGTTATGCTTCATATTGGAGCTGTTTACGCAACAAAATCTCCCTTGGTTTATATGGGAGGGATTTGTAACAGAATGTCTGTTAAATATTCGTTGTTAAGACTTGACTATTTTGCGTTTGTTATATCAATTGTAATGCACGTAAAAATTAAATTAATGTTTTATTCATTTGCTATTTAAAATAAAACTGTATTTATAAGTTGGAACTTTGCAATAGTGAATATTTGATTCTCATGAATAATCATAAAGTTGAAGATTAGTAATATTCCATTCAGTTTTTTATAAATTTTGGTATTTTTAAATTTTATGTACATATTGAATGTTATATTTAACACTATATTTCTTGCCATATTTCGTATTTAAAATCAGTAACACAAGACCATCTACAACCTATGTACTGAATTTATAAATCGCTTGTCTACAGTCACTCATGGTGCGGATGTGCACTCCATACGTTGCCCGTGAGAAGTCGATGCGTTACTCCCGATGTTCTCGTTAGAGCATGGAATATGTTTACTTGAAGTAAAATATAATAATTGTTTCTTTAGTTACTTTACTTGTTCGCTCCTCTCTTATCAAAAGTTCAGTGTTAACAAATGCACCTTAACTTTAGAGATACACAATATATGGCTAAAAAATAACTAGTTTTCACTTTAGCTTCAGCAGTCGGTGTAGCTATTTATAATCCTACTTGGTTACAGACATTGTTCAGTAGCCACTTTACAATCCCAGAAAAGATACTCAAACCAATTAACCAGTTAACTTAATGCACGAGTCACAACATTCCGCTAATAAGGGCCACCCTCAGGTTCAAACATACATAGCCACAGCAAAATTCTGTTATAGGTAATTTACTCTACTTGTTTCTTACTGTTAAACGATGCAATAGACCAGTAGAGAGGTTTCTGAAGACAAATATGCACTTTGAAGCTTAAAGAGCAAACCCACACTAAAAGGATGTGCAAATGTCTAAAGATGAAAGCAAAGCTCATCTTCTAGACCAATATCATCTTCATAGCTCATCTTACGTCGTATTTATAGCTCAACTAATCTCAATAGTGTCGCAAACAACGTAGAGCCTACTCGTGAAATATTCTAAACTTCCTACCTTTTGCCTGTCTCTTGGTTGCGACGCGAAGAAATTATCTAAATATAATTCATCAATATTTCTAATCGTTAAATGAAAGGGCTTCAGGGATCAAGCATAAAGCAAACACAAATTTGTGAGTTAATATAGACTTCTAACTTATTATAACTATCAGTACTTAATCTTACTAAGGTAGGTCCATAAGTTCCCGGTCTCGCCGATAAGGATTATCGCTTTATCTGGTGTCATACCTTATCTGTTAAGTAATAAATAATTGCAGCTCTAACTTCCGCTCCGCTGTGTTCAGAGAACACGGTCCGAGTACACTTTCTGTTCATGGCATAACTTGAGCATGAACTTTGAAGGTGGCATTAAACATATATTGTGAATGTAGCATGTTTCCGAATCGGTTATAGTATTTGGCCGTTGGTTTTTTCCTCCCTAAAAGTGCACATGATTGCAACAAAAAGTTATATTTATCAAGTAGAAATGTTAATAATGAACAAATTACATCTAACATTATAGACTTCCTATTTCTAAGTATTACTGCATTACTGTAAATAATGTTTTTTAATTATACAGAGTGAGGCAGGATTGATGAGCCATTTTAAATCGTGCGCTATTGTTGGTCACAGCTTCTTAGAGAGATTATGTTTGTACCATTGCGCAATGCAGTTCAAAACATTTTCTGTGCGCCATATTGTATTACCTTGGCCGCTCGCTCCGCTGCACAGTACTGCTTGGCAGTCAGTATGGGGCGAAGGTCGTATAAACATGGTACGTTTGCAATTGAAACGTTTTTCAAATGTGGTGATTGGGTCGTAAGAACGCAGTTTTTGTTTCGGCAACAAACAAGAAACCACCTGGTAGGTCACCTACGGCTCGCTCTCCATGAGCATGGCAACATGCTTTAGAGCAAAGTCCAGCGTAATCAGTTCGTCGGCATTCATCCGACACACACTACTATCCGATATGTTAAGGGCTTGCAAATGTCGACGAACTGAGCGCGTTAAATTTTGCTCTAAATCAGCTCTTACTGTTGCCATGTTTATGGAGTGCTCTCTCTGTAAACTTTTTTTTTTTTTTTTTTCAATGTTTAACGCCCGTTTTTACTCACGGGCGGTGAACAATGATGATATGAGATGAAATGATGTATTGAGAAAGGATTTTTTTTAAGGAAGGAAACGTCCCCGGCATTTACCATTTATGACGACCGAGGAAAACCTGGAAAAAATCTCAGTCAGGGAGGAACGTCTTGGTGGGATTCGAACCCCAGGCCTCCAGCTTACGAGTCCGTGCCTTAACCACCTCGGCTACCCTTGGCGGTGCTGTGTAAGCTGCAAATGTAAATAAATGTTATATACCTGATATTGAGAGCAGTTTTTTGTTCAATGTCATTTATCATTATGAAGCCATGGTAGTCATAAAACAGTTAATAATTACCTCTCATATTTGTTGCAGCTTGCAAAAAAACCTTGACAAAGTAAGCCCTCTGGTAATATACAAAGCTCATTTCAGATTATTGGACAATGATAAACCAATCTCATAACGGTTTGTTGTATAATAACCCTGCATGTACAGTTATGACTTTGATATACGATATTGGTGATTTTACTGCAAAGAGCATCTGAGAACAAAGGTTTGAATATTCATAATTATTATACTTGCCGTTACGGAGATTTATTGCAACTTGTTCATTTTATTAGCTTGATGAAATATGGAATTAAATAACTCGGCCTTTTTTTCCCCTCTCCTGTTTTTTAGTAACTCACACAAGGCTTGCGAGACTATCGTTTGTGCGTCCCTGATATGTAATTGTGTCCATCTGAACTGCATGGTATTGATCGCTCTAGGAAATTAGCTCGTTATGATCTGTTCCGGCCATTTATCACATTTGATCTTTACACACTATCCGACAGCAATTAACTGCTGTTAGTGGAATCTCTATTCTGTTCTGAGGTTATATTGTAACAATTCTTTAACGCAGTATTCCATTTTATTCTTTAATCAGAAATAAATTTCAAGTTTACACCAATAACTATTACGTAAATGTGTTCATTTAAAGGAAAATAATGGATAAACATCATAGCGCGATAGCAGCTGCTTTTCGAAACTTCCCTAGCATTTTTCAAACTTTTTTATTAGCTCGTTTTCTTGTCTGTTCGAGTGAAATTTTGTAATTAATTTTTCATGCACTTATAAACGAGATATAGACTTGAAAAGTTGCACATAGGTCAAAAATGGATGACAATACAATATAATACGGTAATTATCATGGTTCAATGGTTCCACAGTTCAAAAATATGGTTCCGCAGTTTTGAAAGTAGAGCAGCGCAATATCACACACGAAAGTTTTAAAAAATGTAAAATTGAATAGTAAGAGCACATTTCTGTAGTTTCGTCAATAACGCATAAAAATATAAAATTTATAATAATCTTTATTTAAAAATAAGAACAGATGCTATGATGACTGTATTATATTTATCAATACAATAAATAAATTATAGTGTAACTTGATTTATATTTAATTTCACGTTTTGTTTGAATATAAAATGATTAGAATTATTTTTGCTATATTTTGATAACAATACAATCGCCATGGCAACTATTCAAATAAACAGCGCGATGTCGAACGCGCAAATTCCAAGAAACGCATGGCTCAAGCGCGATCAACTGAGACGATGGAAAAACGTTCTTCTCGACTCGCTAATGACACGCAACGACATGCTAAATATTTTGATAACAACACAATCGCCATGGCAACTTTTCATATAAAAACATCAAATTTAAATCCTCACAATTAATCCTTACAAATAACTTTTAATAAATCTGATTTCTATTATATAACTTCAATTGCTTTAATGTGTATTAATAATGTATTAATATTTTCAACTGTATAAATAAGTAGTGAATAAGTATTGTATTTAATATAATATAATGAGTTACATATATTATCAAAGATTTTGACTTTTATATTGAGGATCTGGTACATATGTATTTAATATTGAAATAAAAGTTTTTTTTTATTTATTTATGAACGCTCTTTAACAGCTCAGGTCATCAGCGTCCCATTCAACTCAGGGCGTGAAACGGCCGACAAATTTTACTCAGAGGCCTCTCTTTCAGGCTTGAGGTTCTTTTTCGTGCCGTAAATGTACGACACGGGACCCACGGCTTTACTTCCCTTCCGAAGGAAGCCATACTTAGGATTTTTACACCCCGAAAAAATCCATCGATCCTAGCCAGGTTCAAACCCGCGATCTTGGGTTTAGGAGGCAAGTATGGTAACCACTACACCACCAGAGCCGACATAAAAGTTTTCGAAATTAGCTTTGTGTTTTTGTATTTTGTTTTTAATTAAAAACAATAATTAATCAACTGTTTCGATATATCAATGGAGTAGATAAAAATGTTCTATTTTAGATGTGACCAACAGAAAACAAAATGAAGTATACCTAAAAGTTGCTCAATTTTTGTCATTATTTAATCGAGATGTCTAATACTGATTGTAAAATTACGTGCTCACAAGGCTAAAAAGTAGAAAATAATTTAAATAAAAATTTTTAAAAACCACGTTTTTATTTTCTTAATTATAAATGAACTAAAAAGTATAAAATAATTCATCCTAGCCCCATGCAATTTCATAATCTCATAAATTTTTTAGAAAAATTCTTCCAAACGAAAAACTTGGGGCGCATGCAATAGATAAAATTAATAACTGTTAAGGGTCCTATAGTTTAAATTAATCACACAAAAGGTTCAGATAAACTATTACATGCGCCTTACGTTTTCCGTTTGGAAGAATTTTTCTAAAAAGTTTGAGATTATGAATTTGCATGGGGTTATAAATCTGCATTTGGATAGGATGAATTATTTTATACTGTTTAGTTCATTTATAATTAAGAAAATAAAAACGTGGTTTTTAATTTTTTTATTTAAATTATTTATTTATAACCTAGCTGCAAGAAATATTTGTTCCACTAAGCTCAAATCGTAGCTTTTGTACCGCTTGTTGCCGGATTCAAATGAGAGGATAATATTCCATAATTGTTTTTGCAATCTCTAAAACCCAGTCCAGTGTTCCTCTAAGTCGTTCAAGTTTTTTTTTTTTTTTTTTTGTTTTGTTTTGTTTTTTTTTTTTGAAGGGGCTGAGGAAGCAGATTTTACTCGGTTGAACAGATGTGTTCGGAAATGACTCTGTTAGTACCGCACTATTTTATATTGAACATTTGGCAACCAGTTGAAGTACATTAATTTTATCATGCTAAGACCTTGGATAGTTTTCACTACAGTAATAGTACTTTATGTTCCTTTCTTTTATTGCAGAGTTTTAAAATGCATTTTAGGTTTAGGGGGAAGTGGGCACTGTATCGCTCTTTAAGCGATAGACAAGAGTGATGGTGAAAAGCACTTTGCGCCGGGCAGCCTTTTGAACGGGAGTGGGCCAAAATATATCGCCTAGGTACTTAGAGAAAAGAATTGCAAAACGTATTGGTTCAGCTCTAGTAAGCACTGTCACTATACTGAATAGCTAAGAATGTTACACCTCCGATCGTAATGATTGTAATTTTTTTACTGCCGTTTTTAATACGAGGGTAGGTTCACAAGTTTCCAGCCACATCGATAATGATTATCAGATTCACAAAAGCCTTATGTGGTGTCATATCTTATCTATTAAGTTAATAATTGCAGCTGTAACTTCCGCTCCGCTGTGTTCAGTTGTTTAGATATGGTTGAATAAAGAAGGCTATGTGTAGAAGATTGTGACATGTTCAAAATGAAGTTTCCAGCTGTTATTAAGTTCTTCACAAAAAAAAAAAAAAAAAAGGACTTACTCCAAATGAAATGAAGCAGCGCGTAGACGGTGTACATGGGGAACCATTCCCCTAATATTGTACCGTAAAAGAATGAGTCAAACTTTTTCGAATGGGTCGAGAAAGCATTGAAGACGAAGAACGTGTAGGTCGGCCCTTGGAGGCGCACACTCCTGAAAATATCGATCTAATGGATGGAGAAATTAAGAAGACCGGCTGCTCAAAGCTACAGAAATAGCAGCAGGGTTGAGCCTTTCTAAAACAACAGTTCTTCGAATTATTCATGAACATTTAAACATGAATAAGGTCAGTGCAAGATGGATGCCTAGACTTCTTTCCTCAGTCCAAAAGCAGCAACGAGTCATCTATTATCAGGTATTTTTGGAACTCTGCCGTGGCAACGAGAGAGAAGTTCTGCAAACCATTGTTACAAGAGAATGGTTCTCTACTATAATCCCTTGTCCAAAAGAGAATCAATGGAGTGACGTAAACATGGCGAAGCACCGCCTCTAAAGGCCAAGGTCACTCAGTCAACCAAGAAGATCATGGCTACACTATTTTCGAACTGTAAAGGAATCTCTTCATTGATTTCAAGAAGAGGAACACCACAGTAAATGGGAATACCATGCTGGCCTACTGTCAGACTACGTGCTTCCATCAAAGAGAAAAGGCGAGGGTGCGCTTTCTTCACGACAACGCGCCTGTGCACACAGCTCTTGTTGCTAAGGAAGCTATGAAGAAATGCGGCTTCAACGAGATCGACCATCCACCCTACAGACCAGATCTAGTTTTCCTCTTTTCACTACTCAAGAAAGATCTTCAAGGAAGAAAATTTAATTGTGATGAAGAAGTGATGGATGCTATTTATGCCCATTTTGGAGACAAAACTTCTATTTTGGCGCGGGGATTGACATGTTACTTTAAACTCGTGGGAAGTGTATTGCAATAAAGGGTCACTATTTTGCAAAGTGAAATATAGTTTTTGTCTTTGTCATATGTAGAAAAAAATTAGGCCGGAAACTTATTAACTTAGCTTCGTACATTACTGGCAAAACAGCGTACCAGTCTTCACAATAAAACAAAGCAATTCTGAACAAAAATGATCACATTAAATAACTAGGAGTTGCCAAAACAACGAACTCAGCTGGAAACATCACATAAATTCCGCCCGTCATTATAGCTAACAAAATATTAAACCCATTAAAATGTTTAACATAAACAGCAAGGGGGAAATAGAAACTACTCAAAATGATGCTGTATGATATTCATCGAAATAATGAAATTAACACCAGCTTACTTTATACACGTAAAACTGGAAATTAAACAGGAAGATGCAATTTATTATATTACCTAAACCAAAGGCTTCTACTAACTTAGCATCGGTAAAGCAAATCATACATCTGTCCACCATTAAAACTCATATACTTGCAATGAAAGTAGCCAGTGTTTTCTGCAGCAACTACAAATTCCCATTAAGTAGAACCAATCAACGAAACACTAAGCCCATTAAATTACCAGTCATACAACATGAAAGTGACATTAATTGATGAAGTCAATAAACAACAGATTTCCCCAGAATTATTCAAACAAACATCCCTATTTATATTAGCAGAAATATATCCAGGCTGAGAATATACGGAGATGGACCACTAATGCTAATGAAAGAGCATGCGCCGGAGTGTATTCAACACTATTTTCTCACTATATTACAGTAGTGAAAGCAAAACAAACTTCCATGTAGAATACGCTGCATTAAAGCACATGATGTATACGTTAACAAGGCAGTAATCCTCTCAGATTATACGTTCAGCATTAGAGACAATAGCGTCCATCAAATGCTCTCTTTCCTAACATTCAATGAAATACAGCAAATAATAATAAAATTGGTTAAATTATATAACACGATCCACTTTCAGTGGGTACCTTCAAATGTCGACCTAAATGAAATAACGGATTTCCCAATCATAAAGGAACAAATATCCAACCCACTAAGACGCTTATTAACATATTTGAAAATATTTAAACAACTATTCCTCAAATACAGTTTATAAACAACAAATAACAAAAGAAGGATAAAATACACAATCCATCTACTGGTATGCGAAAAACTGAATAACACTAACAAGATATTTGAAGTTTGTTGGGTGTCAGCAGACAAATGAAGCAAATCTTCAGCGTCAGCTGTACCAACCTCTGTATTCAAGGAGTTTGATGTGTGTTTGGGATTTGCATCTTCATACCCTAGCCCTTGCGAAGATTTATGACTGAATATTGTCAGAGGTAACTGAGCATCTAAAACATATCATTCATTTATATTTGAACATGTTGTCGGATAAACGTTTAACGGACGAGGTCTTCACCCTATCCTACACTTTTTAGCTGTATTAGGTTGAAATGAGTTCGCTTTAATTTCCTTGTGAACCAAAAGCAGCACACTTCATTTTCTTATCGAAATATATGCAACATTGTGGTTAATAGTAACTTAGTTTTATTTTTTAATTGTTCTTATTTTAGTTTTCAGAAAACTGCAGTAAATGAAACAAGCATATCTGAGCAACTAACAACTTCTCTCTAAAGATTAATTATGCAGTATAAAAGATTGACATAATACCGAGGGGGCCAAAAAATGGACGCACATTTTCACAGTAGATATCTATTTAATATATTTCAAAGTTGGACCGAAAAAAACAGTAATATGTAGTATGATGTTTTGTAAACAGACGTGACTTACATATATTATCATAGCGTTGCTACGTGATAGGTAAATCAACAATGAACAAATGAAGCCAAGATTATCGTATAATGTTCTGTAAACAGGTGTGAATCATATTGCGTTATGCTACCATTGTTACAACAAAATGTAACCGAGATTATCGTTTGAACAGCGGAAAGCAATTTTGAAGTGGTACTCGAAAACCGAGAATGTTGTTGAAGTTCAAAGGCAACGGAGACGCATGTACAGAACAGAACCGCCAACGCGAGTAACAATTGCACGCATTGGAGACAAATTTGAGACTCATGGTACCGTATGCGATGTTCAAAAGGGCAGATCTGGGAGACCTCGCACAGCAACAAGACCCGCGCACTGGATCCAAGTCACTGGATAGGACGAAGAGGTCCGATCTAGTTTCCACCGCGTTCTCCAGATCTAACTCCGTTGGACTTCTACCTATGGGGATGTTGTATACCGTAGAAAACCAGCTACACTGACAGCACTTCGGGAAGAATTTGAAATGGCATGTGCTGCAATCGCTGAGGACACTTTCACAAACGTTGCTCAATCAGTGGTTCAACGTACTCAGAAGTGTATCGACGCTGATAGTGGGCATTTTGAGCATCTGTTGCAACTGTAAAAGTCTAAGATGATTAGTGCTCATCATTTTCTGTTTGTGTGAATTCAGTTTTGTTATGTTAACACAGTTTTTTCTTTGCTTGAAGTGTGCATACATTTTTGGCACGCTCTGCATGTAAATAAATTAGCAAAAGCTTATTTGTTACTGTCGTTTTTATAGTCGCGAAAATGTCGGCTAGAGCGAAGCCTCCGGCCGATAAGTGGTTTAAAATAGGGCGTTCAAATTCGAATAATTAACACTGTGTTACTATGCAGAGCAATTTTTTTCTTCTTCGTTTCCTCCTTGGGAAGGGGGGCTTTAAGCTCGCATTTTAGGATCTTAGAAATGTATATAAGGTAATTTGAAATGATTATATAAAATAATAAATAACTTAATAGATGGGTCTGGTGTGCTTACCTCGCTTTCAGTTTCTAGGAAATGCAATAAAGTAACCTGGAGCCGATGAAAGGGAGCAGACACTCATCCACTTAAGTTAAACGATGGCAGTGCAAGGGCTTAATGATTATTATAGCTTATCGCGGAGAGATGTTGTCTTGACAAGGCGCTGAGAGGATGATGCCGTGAAGAGGGCAAAACTTTATCGCAAACTGAAGCGTTCAGGTTGTTTATTCCTGTCAGGTGAATTTTCTGCTTGCGTTCTCAGAAGGTGCAGATGAGGCAGTGTGACGAAAGGGTGTTCTTAGGGTGATGAAAATTAGGAAATACAGAAGCATTTGTTGAAAACTGCTTTATACAACAGATGGTACATTGTTATTGATGTTTAAAGGTTTAAGTTTTTTCAATATGCATTTTCTTATTTATATTCTTTTCTGCTTTATTCGGTCTATCAGTCTTGTCTTTATTTCATTTTTCCTTGTTCTTCTTCTTCCTTCAGTTTTTTTCCCCTTACCCTTTCACTTTTTCACCTTCTTTCTCCCTCTCCGTCCTAGCATTTCTCCCCCCCCTTTTTTCTATCTTTGTCCTTTCACTAGTTGTTCATTCTTCTCCCTTTCCATCACTCATTGCTTTATTTATTGTCCCATCCCCGTGTCTCTTTCCTTTTTCTCTCTTCGATTTCCTTTCTCTTTCCTAGCCTTCTGTCCTTCCATTCGTTTCCCTTTCCGACTGTTCTTTCATTTGCCTACTCTTGTCTTCCTTTTAGCAGATTTTTCTTTCATTATCTTTTCTTCCGTTTGCTCTTATTTTTTCTTTGCTTTCTTGTAACTATAGTTGAAATCTCAAAATTGCTTTTCACATGCTGCCTTGTTCTGCAAGTTGTGTTAGTCGTGACGAATTCAATTACTTTTAAAGTAGCCATTAGCACTAGTATTATTTTTGCTATTGACAATACATGTTTGCTAACAATGTTATCATTTGCTAAGTATACTCTTGAAAGTAAAATTAAATTTCTAAAAACTGCATTTAAATTACATATTGTTATATTAACTCTAAATATGACATTTACCGCCCCGGGTGGCCGAAGTCGTTAAGCTGCGGACTCTTGAGCAGAAGGACCGGGGTTCGAATCCCACCAGGACCGTCCTCCTTGACTGTTTTTTTTTTTTCAGGTTTTCCTCAATCTTCATAAATGGCAAATGTCGGGGAGGTACCCTAAACTTAGGCCTGAAACGCTTCCTTCCTTAAAAAAAAAATCCTTTCCCAATATATCATTTCATCTCATGCATCATCAGTGCCCACCACCTGTGGTGCCGCTGAGTAAAAACGGGCGATAAACACTACTCAAAAAAAGAAAAGCATGACATCCAAGAATAAAAATATAATTTTTAGAAATCCCTGGCATTTCGAATTTTTAGACCAGACAACGGACTTTCTCCTCATCAATTCAACGATTTGCATTCTAAGAGGAGAAAAATTGAGCCGTAGAATACAAACTTGCGAAATACTCGATAGTACGTAACGTTAATTACGTTATCGGCATAGTATCGACTCTTGGGAAGCCGTGGAACAAAAAATACCGATATTCGCACATTTTACATGGCATAAAAGGGTTATTAAAGCCCACAGGCACCTTTCACTTTAAATAGCTTTATTACACTGCAGTATCGATAAAACTATATTACCCGTTAATTGTTAATTACACTCCAGGAATTTAGTAGTTAACTGTATCTATAATTGATAATCTGCATAAAGCATTACTATATTAATGAACAAATTAGTAACAGCCCAAACTAGTTGTTTATCTTTTTATGCACTTTTTTCCCCATGTCAGATTGTCTATTGTTAACTGTGGTAATTACATCGTAAGCAACAACCCGGTTTGTGCACCTATACTTTCGTTCCGCTTACTGTATCTTCACAGCCACTTGCTGTTATTATTATCATCTATTTTTATTTAATTATTTATTTTGTCACTAAAGGCAGGTATTGATGCTGTTTATGTCCATTTTGCAGAAAGAATTCTGTCTATTTGGGGGGGAGTTGGACTGTTAATTCAAAGATGTGAAAAGTGTTTTGCAATAAAGGGTAACTATGTTGAAAAGGGAAATATAGTTTTTACTTTATCATATCTGGAAAATGTTTAGGCCGGCAACCTATGAATTTACCCTCGTAATTTATTTTTTTTTAATTGATTTATTTATGGACGCTCTTTAACATCGCAGGTCATCAGCGTCCCATTCAACTCAGGGCGTGAAACGGCCGACAAATTTTGCTCAGAGGCCTCTCTTTCAAGCTTGAGGTTCTTTATCGTGCCGTAAATTTACGACACGGGACCCACGACTTTACTTCCCTTCCGAAGGAAGCCATACTTAGCCTTTTTACGCCCGAAAAAATCTATCGCGATCCTGGCCGGGTTCAAACCCGCGTTCTTGGGTGTAGGAGGCAAGTATGGTAACCACTACACCACCAGGACCAATTATCCCTCGTAGATAGGACAATTTCAAGGCCACGTGTAGTTAGCCATGAAGCCTGGAGCTTAGGTAAATGAAGGTTTTAATCGCCTCTTAGGGTTAAAAATCTCTCCATATAATCTTAGAAGTGTCCAAGGTATAACAGACTCCGATGAGGGAAATTCCCTCTATGGTCTATCAGGGCACTATAGTTCAGGTTGTAAGAGTGGCTAGGTCAAGCCGAAGAATTTTCGCCATAATCTCCTAAACGACCTTTGAACCCAAACCATAGCTAAAAACTATACAAATCTTTTAACATTTAATATATGTGTTTTGGTTATGAATAATTTCAAAATTGTGTATATCCTACATGTAAGCACATTAATCAGGAGTTCTGAAATAGGCGTATTACCCAAAATAAATTGCTTTCATCCTGCAAAACTGAATTTTTTTTTTTTTTTTTGTAATCTGTCCAAATCAAAACAGCAATAAAAAAATTAATTTACCTTATCTTATATTAAAATATCATAGGACTAGCAAGTTTTGAAATGAGAGCTGTATTATTACTACATAATTGCATGTTCAAAAACTCTGTATTACAAGAAAATTATTCTATTAAAGGGCAAAGTTAGATTTAAAGAATATTCCATTTATTGTAACCTCAACATGAAAACTGCAAATCGCAAGTGCTTTCATCTGAAAATTCTCTATGAATCCAAAATAAAACTTTTTAGTGATGACTCAGATAAATATGAACTCCTGTTTATATATATATATATATATATATATATATATATATAATAAAAGTAGATAAAGATAAAACACTGAGAAAGAGTCACACTTGAAATTGCTATATTTTCTTGCCATTGAAGAACTCGCAGTAGTTCGAAATATAGCAATTTCAAGTGTGACTCTTTTTCTGTGTTTTATCTTTATCTACTCTTATTATTAGTGTTAATTTGTTACATTGTTAATAGTGTTTCTTTATTTTTATTTTTCATTAATATTATATATATAGGAATCCACTTTTGTGATAACTTTTATGTAGTAAAACACACATTTTTAAATGGTGTTTAACGCCTGTTTTTACTACTGAGGTACCACAGGCGGTGGACATTGATGATACAAGAGATGAAATTATACATTGGGAAAGCCTTTTTATGAAAGAAAAGTTCCAGGCCTAAGTTTAGGTTACCTTCCCGGCATTTGCCATTTATGAGGACTGAGGAAAGCCTGCAAACAACCTCAGTCAGTGAACACGGTCCGGAATTCGAACCCCAGGCCACCCACTTAAAGAGTCCGCGCCTTAACGAACTTGCCCACCCGTAAAACACACAGGTAGATAACAAAGTGATATCATCGAGCAGTGACGGTATAATGGGGTAGGTAATATGTATGAAATCGCGTTTATATATATTATCTTTCATTATATTATTATTATTATTATTATTATTATTATTATTATTATTATTATTATAAACATTCGCATAGAATAAAACCAGTTTAAAATATAAAAAATAATAATGAAATAAAAAATTACCCATAACGCGCCATATTTCGGATAGCTTGGTAGCATTTTTCCTTTTTTGTATGCTCCCTATGAATAAGAAATACACGTTATCCAAATGATCGCCAGTTAATATTTTCTTCTTTATTTAAATAGTGTGTAGTTGTTATATCGTTGCAATATGTACCTGTTTATATTATTTATATACATACATATAGAGGGTGCAAAAATATATACACATTTTCATGGTAGATGTCTATTTAATATATTTCAAAGTTGAACCGAAAAACAACAGTAATGTGTAGTATGATGTTCTGCAAATACATGTGACTCACATTACGTCATGCTAGCGTTGCTAAAACAAAATAGAGCCAAGATTATCGCTTGAACAGCGGAAAGCAATTTTGAAGTGGTATTGGAAAACCGAGAATGTTGTTAAAAGTTCAAATAGAACTGAACCGCCAACGCGAGTAACAATTGCACGCAATCGAGACACATTTGAGACTCGTGGTACCGTATGCGATGTTCACAAGGGCAGATCTGGGAGACCTCACACAGCAACAAGCCCCGCGTTCTGGCTGTGGTTCTGGAACGTTTTAAGCACTCACCGTAGAAATCTACAAAGCAATGTGCATGTTAGGTTCCACTGGGTTCTCCGGATCTAACTTCGTTGAACTTCTACCTATGGGGAACTCTTAAGGATGTTGTATACCGTAGAAAACCAGCTACACTGGCAGCAATTCGGGAAGAAATTGAAACGGCATGTGCTGCAATCGCTGAGGACACTTTCCCAAACGTTGCTCAATCAGTAGTTCAACGTACTCAGAAGTGTATCGACGCCGATGGTGGGCATTTTGATCAACTGTTGTAACTGTAAAAGTCTAAGATGATTAGTGCGCATCATTTTGTGTTTGTTTGAATTCAGTTTTATGTTAACGCAGCTTTTTTGTTTGCTTGAAGTGTGTATACATTTTGACATGTAATTTAATTTATGACCCAGATATCTCACTCCATTCACATAGTATGGCTTAGCTTCCGACAATGTAACTTTTGGTTTCTTTAAATAATTCTTTGTTATTTTTTTTTCTTTTCTATTTGATTTTTTAATTTAATAGGTATTTTTCCTTAAAACTAATATTTTTTCTTGTCTCCAAGGAAATTAATATTGTCTGTGCTATTTATTAACTCTTAATATTATTGCCTTTTTCTGACAAAGGCCTGTTGAGTGTAAAACCTTTTCGCCAATGCTGCTTGCGAAAGAGCTTTGTAATTTGCTAAGGTGGCAAACCATAGGAACTAAGCACGGAAATCGATTCGAAATGTGGGTTAGCTTTGAGAAGACAGGACGGGCTGGCGGGGCACATAATGAAATAGAAGCGAATATTGGATCAGCCTCAAGAGCTGGGGGTTTACTAATCTTTGAAACAGTGCTGCGCTGGAGAAATGGATTATGCAAGAGTGAAAGCGTTTTCATGTTATGTCAAAATGATAGTCCAATGAGTAAAACCAGGTTTTCTCGCAGAGAAGCTGTTTTATCCGTTTCTGGTTGACAGAACGTGTTAGATTACTAAAATATATTTTGTGAACTTAGAATAGAAAAGAATATAATAAAAGTGTACAAATCAAGAAGCGCTCTATGATTTTTCTCGGTAACACAACAAGGCATAAATAAATTGTTGTGGCGGCCAGTTTTACGAGGGGTGTTGGAATTTAGTTACCAGATCCTGGATATTAACCAACAGCAAAAGTGATTACAACGTGTAAGACGGACCAGAATTTTATGGTCCAAAAAGGTCATCGCCAATTTCAAGAGAAACCACACACTTAAAATGTTGCAGAATGTAAAGTTTGCTCACTGTTCACAATAAGGCCTTATCTACAGGGCATCTAAAAATTCAATTTCAGTACTATTATATGGTTGGGGGTCTTTCACATAATATTCTACAACTGAACCTCTTAATATAAATTTTACAAATACTTGTCTGAAGAATGTGTATTTTTTTAAGAATTTGTTCATTCCCATATAGCTTCACATGAAGATTGAAAGTTTTTATTCACTTCCAACAAATCTTTAACTTTTTCATCTCATATTCTTGACCTTTCATTAGTTCAGATTGAGTTCATTGCAGAGAAAAGTCGTCCAACAGACGAATTAGGAGGGTAGGTCCATAAGTTTCCGGCCTAGGTATGATAGAGACAAAAGCTATATTTCATTTTTCAATATAGCTACCCTTTATGGCAATACACTTCTCACATATTTGAATTAACATTTAAATCCTCCCCCCCCCAATTTTTTTTTCAGAAGTCTTGTCTATAAAATGGGCATAATCAGCATCCATCACTTCTTCGTCACACTTAAATTTCCTTCTTCGAAGGTCCTTCTTGAGTTTTGAGAAGAGGAAATAATCAATGGGAGCTATATCTAGGCTGTAGGGTGGATGGTGGATCTCCTTGAAGCCGCATTTCCTCTAATCTTCCTTTGCAACAAGTGCTACGTGCACAGGCGCGTTGTCGTGAAAAAGGTGCACATCACCACTCAGCTTTCCTCGCCTTTTCTCTTTAATGGAAGCACGTAGTATGTGCAGTAGGCCAGCATAGTACTCCCAATTTATTGTTCATTTCCTCTCTTTGCAGTTAATGAAGAGTGTTCCTTCACAGTCCTAAAAGATTGTGGCCATGGTCTTCTTGATTGATTGAGTGACCTTGGCCTTTAGAGGCGGTGCTTCGCCAAGTTTACATCACTCTATTGATTCTCTTTTGAACAAGGGATTATAGTAGAGGACCATAGTTTCATCTCCTGTAACAAGGTTTGCAGAACTTCTCTCTCGTTTCCACGGCAGAGCTCCAAAAATGCCTGACAACAGATGATTCGTTGGTGCTTTTGGACTGAGGAAAGAAATATAGGCACCCATCTTGCACTAACCTTATTCAAGTTTAAATGTTCATGAATAAGCGATGAACTGTTATTTCTGTAAATCTGAGCCGCCGGTCTTGCATAATTTCTACTTCCACAAGAGCGATCTTTTCAGAAGTGAGCACCTCCAAGGGCCGACCTGCACGCTCTTCGTCTTCAATGCTTTCTCGACCCATTGGAAGAAGGTTAGCCCATTTTTTTACGGTAGTATATCAGGGGGAAGCTTCCCCATATACACCGTCCAATTGCCGTTTATTTCACAGCCGGAAACTTAATGGACCTACCCACGTATATTCGTATTTAATGGAAACACATATTTGAACTCTGACAACAAATTCGGACATCCTTGGCAATAGACTGACTACTGTAATGTGTAAGAAAACAAATTTCACAGATGCTTGACTTGGTTCTTACTTGGCCGTTATCCCCCCCCCTTAATTGCACTTGCTGCATATTTTTGATATAAGAATGCCCCCCTCTTTTCTTCTTAAAGACATATTTTCATAGTTGAGGGTGTGGCTTTCTTAGCCAGCCTTTGATGCTACGAGTTTGTCTTTTCTCTATTGCTGATAAGATCTGAATAACTGTGAGGTTAAGAAAGCAGCTAGACATTGGAATTGTATGTTTGAACAGCAGTAAGTAACAAATTTTCCCCCAGGGTGGAGATTTTGCTATAGGTTGATAACCCATGTAATTAAAAAATTAAAAGAATATTCATTACCATTTCTTTTTAACATATACTGAAACAACCTGATATGAATATGCAAATCAGAAGTAATTATGGAAATTCTCTTATAAACGATGTGTTATTTTAGACACAATTTATATGCCTACGATCAATAGCTGTGCATTAAAATATTAACCATTTTTATTACTAAAGGAAAAAACTATCATTTAAAGAAAAATGGGCAGTAGCATCCAAAAAAAAATTTTTTTAACTAATATAGGGCAGTTTTTTATTCTCACTTTTTTCCTTTCTTGTTATTGCCGCTTTAAAGGCCCCGAAATTTGTCTGGTTGCTATAGAAACAAAATAAAATTCAGCGCTATTATAATTACTTGCCGCACTAATGTCCTAAGCACAAACAAATGGAGCCTTTATTTAGAAAAAATAAAAGTAATGTTATAATTTGCACAATTAAACGGTATGATCTACTTTTTAAGGTAATTTGACCTTTCAGTTGTGCAAAACCTTGTGGGAAAACTTAATTTTAGTCTCTAACGGAAACAAAAGCATGTCTATAATGCCGAAACGACATTCAAAACTTTCTTACAGGAGCAAGTTTCCTTTATGAAACACATATAGCGGATGCCAAAAAATATATACACACTTCAAGCAAAGAAAAAAGCTGTGTTAACAATACAAAACTGAATTCACACAAACAGAAAATGATGAGCACTAATCATCTTAAACTTTTACGGATACAACAGTTGCTCAAAATGTCCACCATCGGCGTCGATACACTTCTGAGTACGTTGAACTACTGATTGAGTAACGTTTGCGAAAGTGTCCTCAGCGATTGCAGCACATGCCGTTTCAGTTTCTTCCCGAAGTGCTTTCAGTGTAGCTGGTTTTCTACGGTATACAACATCCTTAAGAGTTCCCCATAGGTAGAAGTCCAACGGAGTTATATCGGACCTCTTCCTCCTATCCAATGCCTTGGATAGTGCCTTGGATCCAGTACGCGGGGCTTGTTGCTGTGCGAGGTCTCCCAGATCTGCCCTTGTGAACATCGCATATGGTACCATGAGTCTGAAATTTGTTTTGAATGCGTGCAATTATTACTCGCGTTGGCGGTTCTGTTCTGTACACACGTCTCCATTGCCTTTGAACTTCAACAACATACTCCGTTTTCCAATACCACTTCAAAATTGCTTTCCGCTGTTCAAACGATAATCTTGGCTTCATTTTGTTGTAGCAACGCTAGCATAACGTAATGTGAGTCACGTCTGTTTACAGAACATCATACGATAATCTTGAATTCATTTTTTCATTGTTGATTTACCTGTCACATAGCAACGCTATCATAATGTATATGAGTCACATCTCTTTACAGCACATCATACTACATATTACTGTTGTTTTTCGGTCCAATTGTGAAATATATTAAACAGATATCTACTGTGAAAGTGTGCATTTTTGACACCCTCGGTATGTGAAATATTTAAAATTAAAAACAAATGTTTTTAAATAACGATCGTGCAAAAAAGAGTATGCAATACAAATATCTTCGGAGCATAACAGATTCTAGGCTTCCTCGTTTTTTTCAAACTTTTCCTGAAATAATTGTCCACTTAGCACGTGTTAGTGTTAATATTTAGGATGCAATATAGCTTATTATTTTGATGATAAACTATGTAAATGTCATGTAATGTTTTACTTGGGGGAGTAGGGTGTTCTCGTGCAAACTCACACCATTGGACTATGCACTAGCATAGTCCATTTTTAATGGCGTACCGAGAACTTTGTTGATTTGATTTATTTACGGACGCTCTTTTAACAACTCAGGTCATCAGCGTCCCATTCAATTCAGGGCGTGAAACAGCCTACAAATTTTGCTCAGAGGTCTCTTCTTTCAGGCTTTAGGTTCATTTTCGTGCCGTAAATGTACGACACGGGATTCACGGCTTTACTTCCCTTCCGAAGGAAGCCTATACTTTGTATTTTTACGCCCGAAAGAATCCATCTACCCTGGCCGGGTTTGAACCCACGATCTTGGGTACGAGGTATGGTTACCTCTAGACCACCAAGATCGATGGGTATGAGAACGGCGGAATACATTTCACTGATGATGTAGTTGATGAAGCAATGGCAGAATGAACGACAGGAGAAAACGAAGAACACGGAAAAATCTTCCCAGATGTCCCCATAAGTTCAACCATCTGCCATTATATTCTTCATATACGTCAAGAGATGTAATGTAAAAGAACACCACGAAATGAAGACATGTAATGTAATTTAGACTTTTCTTTAGTTAATAAGATAGAGGACAATCGCTTAGAAATGTCCTATAGATAACATGCGATAGATTATAGTGCCTAAACAAATATTTAGCTATAGGCCAAGCAGTACTAGAGACATATGAAGGTATCATTAAGGTAGCTGGATTAATGGAAGCCATGAATGGAGGAGATATTTCTCTCCCAATAGCAAAGAATATTTGACACATTTTTGTTTTGCAATGGAATCTCAAGTGTTTGGATGGATTCAGTATCTCAGCAATAGGTGACACTGTTTTTGGGCAGTTAAAATTGTTAATTGCTGCTATTCAAATCAACATCCAATTTCTTCTTGATGTTCACATTTTACAGGCAATTAGCAGAATTCATTGCTTTTTCTTTCCATCTCGGATTTGGAGATGTTTTGCGTGGTATTTCTATCAGCAATAAGATACCATCATGAAAAACTAATAGTTTATCTGATCCGATTTGTACAGAAATAGTGCCAGATTAGTTAATTCAAACAGCACCTGCATGGGAGTATTAAAAGAGCTATCTTTTTTCTATATGTTTTATAAAATATAAAACTGTCATTATCACAAGCAGATAGCGAATTAATCCTTCATCAATATGAAATAAAGGGCGTTAAAATAAAACGTACACCTTATTGGAACTTATATTACTGATATTACGTTGTTAAAAATAGACCACAAGGTGGTCAAGCGCTGGTGTTTGTGACTACTAATGTTATAGTCCTGGGTTCGATTCCCGGTCAGATCAAACTGTCTAAATAAGGTTCTTTTTATAGTTATTCTTACTCTGAGAAGGTGAATGCCAATCAGCTTTAAGGCGCCAAGTTCTTCGATCTCGTTTACGCCAGACTTACACCTACAATATTCATATCCAATCTGCAGACGCAGCAAGAAGACCAATGGAATAAAAGCGACAATAAATAAAACATTAAAAAATCAAATTATTCTTGTCCCTCTTGGTAAAGCTGAACAAAATTCTCATTTGAGAGAGTATTTATAAGCTGCCACCTCCATATTTAATTACAGTGATTGTAACAAGATATTTTATGCAAATTCCTTATTTTAGTGTAATGCCATTTTATTTCTTGTACAAGTGTTGAATTATTGTGTACAAAATGTTATATTCTCGCAAGAGTGCAGAAAGGTACCTCCAGCCATAAAATCTGACCTGGGTATTTCTGTTTGCCTATTGTAACAACATTTGTAAAGACAACCCAAGCAAACTCGGTATTTTCTGAAGAAATTTGTAAAGGAGAATTCTTTAATAAGATGTTTATTTGTTTACTGTTAGAAAATTGTAAAGTAAGGAAGACGTAATAAAGAATATTACAGAGGTGAAAAGACAAGGGAATAGCATCTAAGGGAGATCCTAACGGTTCCATTTAATACGTAAGAGTTGTGGGTTACATGTAAGAAGTCACGTAGGCCATCCGAGAAATAATATAGCAGAGAAAAAATGGAGGGAACAGGTTACCCAATAGAGATGCGAAGATGGGAGAAAACGTTTTATATTTTTCTAAAAAAGATATTTGAAAGAATAAAGATAGCATCGTGAGACCGGCAGACTGCCATGTTTATTTAGTCTTGCCACTTTGCGGCCGAGGGACACTTTCCGTTCAGTGCATTGATTGGAAGAAAAGACATTCTCCGTTCGATTCTAAGTCAGTGTGGAAGAGTAGACGCTAGCAGTTCAATTATCTGTTTTAGTTCAGTTCATTTCAGTAGAAGAGTATCGTTTGTGAAAAACTATCAGTGAAGAATAGACAGTTGTGTCTCGGAATTAGTTGAGTTTAGTGGAGTTCAAAGCAGAGTTTTAGAATTAAAGTGCGTTAACGTCAGAGTAATCGCCATAGTTAGTGCAAAAGTGGCACATATTCTCCAGGAAATAACGGCATTACATTTTATGTGGAATAGTTTATGAATAATAAATTGTGTTTCATATCCCATAACAAAAAATCTTATCAATCTCCATATACTCCTTCCCTTATGGGCACAGTACTATAAAAGTATCCAGCAGCAGAGTTCCAACAGTCGTGGCAATTTAAATCAGCGGAAACCAATCATCGGAGAGGAAGAAATAGCGTTACCCCTGAGAATCCAAAACAATCAAATTAATGCCCTTTTTCAAAATCTTTCCCTCCACTCTATATATTTAACTAACCCCCTTTTCATATTTAAAACCACTGCACATTGCATGTCTAATTTACAAAGGTATAGCTTCCAAATTGGTACATGTACTCAGAACAGTATTGCCAACTAATGCAAGGTAGAAAAATAAAAATTCCTAAAGCAGCTATATTGTAAATGTACCACTATATCTTATGTACTAGATTTAGGTGTTTAACAGAGCGTATCTTTTATTCCCATACCCTACGCGTAAAGTTTTCATGATCTTTATCTCCGTGGCCAGCTTCCGTTACGTGGGTCTATAGAAATCGGCCTATTGTAGCAATGTTTGTGGCTACGGTCCGCTTTTCAGATTCCTTCTGCATTTTTTCTCAATATTATTCGTCATGCGAACAAACTATACTTCAAGGGGGAGGGGGGTCTACTTGCCTTTCATTCGCTTGGATGATGAAAACATCTAAGTTGAAGGCAGTTCAGTTTCCTAAAGTTTAAATGTTAATACCCTTGCAGCAATGGTAACAGAAGCTTTAGAATTCGTCTTTAGCAGTACAAGCGTACATTTTGAGTTTCACGGGGAAGTTTCTGAGCGCAGTATATTATCTTTCTAAGGTTTCTTCAGTCAAAGCATCTGTTCCTATGCTTTGTTCAGCACACAAATCTTCAGAGCCGTTGGATAGTATAAGAGAAAATTATGAGAATGAAATGAGTACGTATTGTTCGCTTCGAGAGTGTTCTGCATGTATGTGAGAGGTAAGAAAAATAACTTTTGTTGCTGTTTATGCATCAAACCGTATCTATAATGAATATCAATCACTATATACTGAAAAAAGATATATTGAAAAGTATTTATAATAGTTTAATGATATAATGAGAATCAATATACACATAAATATTTACAAGTTCTCGTTTTTCTTATTTTATTGCACTTGTTTTGTCTTATTTCCGTTTCGTTTCGTCACATTACATTTGGATCAAGTATTCTCAGTGTTTCCACCATTAATTGGCTTTCTACCCAGCTGCAGATAGTAAGAAAATCCCAGAATAAGATGATTCCATGCTGTGTTAGTTGTTGGTACCCAAACATTAGAGACATCTTCCTCGCTGGGGAATAATGAGCCCACAGCGTCTCTTCTACTAACAACTTCGTATCAGTGAATATTTGCTTAGAACAGTCAAACATCTACGAACTTTTACTTTCTACTTGTGAAACAACTGCAGTACTTTTCCAGTAATGCCAACTGTTCTTTGCAGACTACATCAGCCGCTGAATTTCAAAATTCCCCATTTCTGTCATTAAAGATTTCGAGAAAAATGAGAAAAACGTATATAAACGTTCACTGTGAACAACTCGCATATGTAATTTGCATTAAAATTTAATATAACTGCACTATAGCGGGGCACAAAGAAAGAAAATCGTGAGCTTACAAGATTCAGTCAAATCCAAATGGCAGTGATGGAGATTGAACATTCTGAAATTCAGCATTCGCTGTTACTTTCCGAGGCTTCTAATATTTCCACTTTGATTTAATTAGTTAGTGCGGTATTCGTGTGAACAGTGCGACTTTGTATGTTTAATATTTGTTTGGATAACATTATAATGGACAATATTACTTGTCAGTAACGTATCGTGAACGGGAGGTCAATGGTTCGAATCCCGCCAGGACAGTCCTCCCTGACTGAGGTTTTTTCCAGGTTTTCCTCAGTCATAAATAACAAATGCCGGGGAGGTACCCTAAACTTAGACTTGGATCGTTTCCTTCCTTAAAAAAATCCTTTCCCAATATATCATTTCATCTCATGTATCATCATTGTCACAGCCTGTGGTGCCTCAGTAGTAAAAACGGGCGTTAAACACCATTAAAAAAAACTGTCAAATATTTTTTTTCTTTTCTTTTCACGCCGTGACCTCTTTGGTGTCAAAATTGTCATTTTTCTGTTTACACTGTGATTTCTTTGATGTCAGATTCACAAATTCAAATTTCATGAAGACGTTCAACTATATGTTGGTCTATCACATGAGTATAGCATGCAAGTTTTCCATGTTGGCGCCGTAACTCACCCAGAAATTACTCCAGCAACATTATTTACATTTGACGTAGTCGGAATGTCTCCTATGGAACGCGCGAGAGAAGCAATTGCAGAGAGTTGCTTTGTCCTCTTGGCAATGAATTTTATTACTCCAACATCTGTTTTATAGGTGCATCAACCTCGCACAAGAAGAGCAGCGTTCCCCCAAGAGAGGATGACACATCTGCAAACAGACATCTTGAAATGAAAGCTTCACTTTTTCTTCACCACTGCCTTCCATTCAAATGGATGTCAATCTTCTGTAGGTAGACTGCGAGCGAAATGTTTTTGGTTCATTGTTAACAAGGGCGGTACCCATCGAGCTGTAGGCTGTGGTTTTAAAGTGGTCACAGTTGCAATGTCAATCGGTGATCAAAAAGTACGGCATTGTGAATTTTTGTCACAATCTCGTCGGTCATAGCAGTTTTGGGACGCCCTGAGCACTCATCGTGTTGAATGGATGTACGGCCACGCTTAAATTCAGCAGCCCATTTTTTAACCTTCGAAGTTAAGTCACTTGTTTGTCACTTCGATGATTTAATGATAAAAATGACACATGAAGGAATTATTGGTCTGGTATAAATTTGGGTGTTGGGGGGGGGGGAAGAAAGCAGAATTGTCTTTGGGGGTTCTCTCAGTGTGTGTATGGGGGATGCAGGAGAGGTATTGTTTAGAACGAGGAGTTGATCACCTCGTAGCTTCCTCTGCCAATTCCTCTTCTCTGCTCCAATTTTCACTCTCTATTTCCGCTTCGGGAGAATTGCTTAGCTGCCCCTGGCTAAGGTGAGAATTCCCAGTGCATTTTGGGAGAGGCCTCGGCGCTCCTCGGAAAAAATAATTGGAGCGAATGTCCAATTGAAAAGCACTCAGTTAATAGTTAATCACTGATATATGGTTTTTTATTCACCACTTTTTAATGGGGAGAAACATTGGGACTGGGACCATCACTGCAACACAAGGCTGCTTAATGGGATATCTTTCAACAATGCTTCTTTTCCTGTTTGACACTCGCGCTCTTCCATACGGAGGTAAAAGTTCAAAACATGTCATAATCGTTGGTTCGACAATAGAACGTAAATGATCCACAATTCCCACGTAATTTACGCAATGCTGAAATCTCAGTTCTTGATTCTCAGTTTCTTTTATTTAAGCACAACTTAACTAAACATTGGACAAGGCTATACTACACAAGATTGTTGAACAAATGACTTAAGGGAGACTTAGCAGAGCACGGTCAATGTAGAAAACTGGCAGAGAATTGTGAACTGCACCTAATTCCCGGCGTTCGACTGTTTTGTTTGACTGTCTCATGAAGCATCAAACATCTTGCGTCACTACAGTTTAGGCATTATGACTGCAATTCTTCCCTTCCCATTGGTGCTATGACCAAGTCGCAGTATCTTCGTCATTGGTGACTTAATTTCGCGCTTTTCTCAGCACTGTTACTTATAATTCAATAGAAGTTGTTTACGCGTCCTTGAATAAGAAGCTATGGGGGTCGAGTGCGAGAAAGGCAAACAGTTCAGAAGAGCAATCTGTTTTCACCCTTGGTAGTCTTTAGAAAAATCCTCGAGGTTTTTACGGTCCTGGGTCTGGCATAAGGCCATAAAAGTATTACATCTGTATACAATTTCGAACCTTCCTCGATATTTTTGTGCAAAACAACTTTCCGTTTCCTCCAACAAGGGAGACATGACTATGCAGCAAATGATTTGGTCAAATATACTTTGCTTATGAGAATTATAAATTTATATTTATTCGTATAATGAATTTAGAAACCATCGCTCATAAATGCCTTGATTT
Source organism: Metallyticus violacea (assembly GCA_030762175.1). Classification (NCBI taxonomy): domain Eukaryota; kingdom Metazoa; phylum Arthropoda; class Insecta; order Mantodea; family Metallyticidae; genus Metallyticus; species Metallyticus violacea. Next base: position 7,368,422 of record CM060843.1, read on the forward strand.
TAAGGGTAAGGAAAATCTCTGTTGCATCACATATGCATCACATATGCAACAGAGATTTGCATAGAGATTCGAAACTTTACAGCAAGCCATCTAAAGGATAATACTTAACAGCTGTTAGTAATTTTGCCAGCTTCACAATATGTCTGAATCAGGCCGAGAACTTTTGCAATACCCCTAGTAATACGGGGAATGATTTATTCCGGCTCTCTGCACTTCTTCGAATATACGAGGTGACTTTCCACTGGTCAGTTTAAATAATCATAGTGAATTGAGAGGGCGGTTTTGAAACTGAACACACCTAAGAAACACGGCGTGTTTTCTTACATTTACTAGTAATTAATAACTAAATCTCATCACCCACTTTTTGTTAACTGCCTGGAATAAGTAAAGGAAGAAATATTAAAGTACGAAAGTAGGTCCATAAGTTTCCGGCCTAACCATTTTCTAGATATGATGAAGACAAAGTTTCAATATAGTCACCCTTTATTACAATACACTCCTCACATCTTTGAATTAACATTTCAATCCCCCTCTCATAAATAGTCAGAATGCTTATCTGCAAAATGGGCATAAAGGCATCCATTACTTCTTTGTCACACTTAAATTTCCTTCCTTGAAGGTCCTTCTTGAGTTTTGGGAAGAGAAATAGTCACCGAGAGCTAGATATGGGGCTTAGGGGGGATGGTCGACCTCCTTGAAGCCACATTTCTTCACAGCTTCCTTTGCAACAAGCGCGTTGTCGTGAAGAAGGCGCACACATCCATTCGCCTTTTCTCTTTGATGAAAGCACGTAGTCTGTGCAGTAGGCCAGCATAGTACTCCCCATTTACTCTCCTCTCCTGGAAGTCAATGAAGAATATTCCTTCACAGTCCTAAAAGATTGTGACCCGATCTTCTTGGTTCACTGAGTGACCTTCGCGTTTAGAGGCGGTGCTTCGCCAGGTTTACGCCCCTCCATTGATTCTCTTTTGAACAAGGGATCATAGTAGAGGACCATAGTTTCATCTCCTGTAACAATGGTTTGCACAACTGCTCTCTGGTTGCCACGGCACAGCTCCAAATATGCCTCACAACAAATGACTCGTTGCTCCTTTTGGACCGAGAGGAGAATGTTCATGAATAACTCGAAGGACTGTTGTTTTAGAAAGGCCCAACCTTGCTGTCATTTCTATAACTTTGAGCCGCCGGTCTTTCATAATTTTTTCTTCCACAACAGCGATGTTTTCAGGAATGAGCACCTCCAAGGGCCGACGTGCACGCTCTTCGTCTTCAATGCTTTCTCGACCCATTCGAAAAAGTTTGGTCCATTCTTTTACGGCAGATTTTTTTTTTTTTTTTTTTGAGTAGTGTTTAACGCCCGTTTTCACTACTGAGGCACCACAGGCGGTGGACACTGATGATACATGAGATGAAATGATAAATTGGGAAAGGATGTTTTTTTTTTTAAGGAAGGAAGCGTTCCAGGCCTAAGTTTAGGTACCTCCCCGGCATTTGCCAGTTATGAAGACTGAGGAAAACCTGGAAAAAACCCCAGTCAGGGAGGACGGTCCTGGCGGGATTCGAACCGCAGACCTCCCGCTCACGAGTCCGTGCCTTAACGACCTCGGCCACCCGTGGCGGTTTTTACGGCAGAATATGAGGGAGATGCTTCCCCATATACACCGTCAATCGCTGTTTAACTTCATTTGAAGTAAGTCCATCTTTTGTGAAGAACTTAATAACAGCTCGAAACTCCATTTTGAACATGCCGCAGTTTTCTACTTATAGCCTTCTTTTTGCAACTATATCTTGACAACTGAACACAGCGGAGAGGTAGTTACAGATGCAATTATTTACTTATCAGATAATTTATGACACCAGATAAGAGTTTTGTGAAGGCGATAATCCTTATCGGCGTGGCCGGAAACTTATGGACCTACGTCATACATTTAATTTGTCTGTTCGTTTATATTTTATATTCGCCAACCCCATAAGTATAATATATAATATACAGTATATAAGTATAACAAATATGTTTTAATTAAATATTAAATACTAATGTTCTTAAATGTGGATTGTTTTCGGAAAGTCTGTAGTTTACAGGCTATAGGAAGCATTTGCGTGAAAAATGTTTGGACACTGATTGGGGGCATTTTAAATTGAAACTATACTACCTAACTGGGAAATTGGAAATGGATTTAAAAGAATTCAGACATATTTCACAATGGAAAGCATAAACATGTGTTAAATACAAACTAAGGCTTTTGGAAAAAAAAGACACAAAATTCGTAGATATTTTGACGCGTCTATCAGAGTGGGGTAAAAAATTTCCAGGATTTATGTGTAGAAAATACGCCTTATGTAATAATTAATCTCCGTGAAACGAAGACGTCATAAAGATGTCTTAGGACATACTGTAAAACCTGAAAATAAATCGATAAACAACCAGTTCTTAATGTATATTAATCCTATTGATATTTATGCCCCCAAAATGCTTTTATATATAATGTTAAATAGAAATTTTCCCATAAATCGTACAATTTTGAAATTATTATCAAAATAGCCATTGTTAGTCTTGCACCAAAAGACATTTACAAAGTTATACTCGAAATTATAAACGTTTATACTTATATAAACTAAATCTCAATATAAAACATGTACAGTGTAAAAGTAGAGATGTTTTTTCTGATATTTTGATTTTTAATCGCACTTTTTTCATTATATTTAACATTAAAGATTTATTTTATGTAAGATAAAGGTTTAGATTCACATTTTTCTGTGAAAAGTTTAACGAAATATCTTGAAAACTAATTTAAACAATTTTGAAAAATACACCTTTGAGAAAACAATGCACTGCAAATGCTGAATACTTACAGGTCTATCACACTACTAGAATGAAACTAATTCAGAAGCTGCACGAAATATAAACCAGATTATGATGGTTAATACATTAAATCATCTTAAGTAGGTAAAGAGCCTGATTGGGTTGATTTAAAATCCATCTGTGTTCAACGTAAAACTTACCCCCAGATACTGAAAAAAGTTTATTTACAAATTTGTAGTTAACTTTTTGTTTTACATTAACTTGTAAAAAAAATGTATTTTGACTCCTAAAGATATGTCTAATCCCATTAAGCCCCTAGAAATAATTTACCAATAACTAAATTTTGTTTTCTTTTGAAGGCCAAATCTACAGTTTGGTATAACTCAACATCCAGTATGAAAAACTTATAAGTATTACTTGGACGTATATACAGAAACAAACACACGCCCGTATTGCTTCGTTCTTCTTTTTCCAATTAAAATGGGCGGATCCCACGACCATTAAAGGCAAGGGCCCCGCCATTTTGGGCGTGGGTTTAATTAACTCGCAGTATTTCAGGAAAACCGCGTGTGTTGCCAGCCACGGACGAGGCAAAGACAGGATGTCGACTGCCTGCTGTCTCCCAAGACATCTTTATGACGTGTCGGTCTTCGCTTCACGGAGATTAGTTGGTACAGAAAGCCCATTTTCTATGCATTAGTTCAGGAATTTTCGACCTTATCCTCAGCGCTGCATCAAAAGCTCTAGAGGATCGTAAAATGTCTTAACATAGACAACCAGTTTTATGCCTTATTTTTCCAAAAGCCTTAGTTTTTATAAGACATGTGCGTTACCTTAAAAGAGGGTAGGACGGTGTGGCGCCGAAGCAATTCCATCGTCATTCATAAAGGGAAAAGGGGGTATGAGTGTTCTTGAAAGATGATGGGGAGGGTAATAAATGAAGGCAAGTATAAGATACAAGTTGTAAAAAAAAGCACGTCTACATATGCTCTGAAGGTTTGCGCGTATTCTCTGCTATAAACAAATGAATTAGCCAATCTATTTCGCCTTTATGTGCAGGATTTAAAGCAGGGAATTACATATTTCATATCTGTATTTCATTTATGCTCGCCGCCTGCCGAGGGAAGTTAAGTGTGGTCGGAAATGATGGGGAGTATTTTTGGTATCTTTCTTTATTTACTAATATGAATATAATTAATATTGCATTCACTATCATATGCCCTCCACTGTGAGATATGTTTAAATACTTTTAAATATTTTTTGAAATTCATCCAATTCAAACTCCTAAATATTGTAATCCACCTCTCGAATATTTTGTTTCGTTATCTCCACATATTTTATTTCACCTCAACTACAACAGTTATTTAATGCTGCAGTTGAGTGGCTTTATACGCACTGTTGACAGATAGGCCAACTTGCTGAGCTAATCGTATTAAATACTTTCGAGGAGAAGTTTCTAATCGTTATCCTATTTTATCAAGCTTTTCCTGTTAAATTTTAATTTTTGGTCTCCGCTTTTTGTCAAAGAAAACATCTTGGGTTAGAACTTTGTTATCAATTTAAACATTCCACTTTCCGATAGAAAATTGGAACGAAATTCTTCCATACCATCTCTTTTGCACAAATATTCTTTTTAGCGTATATAACACTCTGCATTAATAAATGTACAATAGAACGTCACTCAAATGCTTGCTACAGAAATGAACGAAACAGTTGGCACAATAAACACGACTGAGTAAGTTCTATTGCCTACGTCAGCGGAAATTTAACTCCAGTCTCTCCAAGAATCCCAAGTCCACTGAAGATCAATCAGTTTCCACTAGTATATATATATACAAACTCCAATTGCATAGCGGAATGAGGACACCGTATAAATGTAGATTCGATGTAAAAACGCAACCAGCAATGCATTAGTACCTAACACCCCTCCAAATGCCATCAATATATACATATACAGGACTTTCACGTAAAAACTATACCGCATGCACGGTGTTTTGTTTCTCGATGCCATGTCGCGGCCGCCCGAGAACGTACTTAAACTTCCCTTCAAAAATCTCACTTTATAGAAAATGCTGGAAATGTCGTTTCCCTTCGGCTAAAAGACGTTGTATTGGAAAAACACATTCTGAATGAATGTTTAAGTTCGGCCACAGTAATGTATCTGTTTAGTTTGTGATATTTTCCTTTAGTTCCTCCAATGCGAGAGAGGTGGTTTTCAAGCAACCCAACAGGTAACATTCACACGCACTGTTAAATCTGGTGAACGAGAGGGCCACACACCAGCACTAATCACTCAATCTTCAAAATACTTCGTTAGTTTTATTCATGGAATCCGCTGATGCATAGCAGTTGCAAAATACTGTTGAAACGCCCCATATGATTTCTCTTTTATTTGTAAGCTGCTGAAAAAACGAAACTCCAATTTTCCTAACATAAAAATGCGTTTCGGGTACACGATGTGAAGTTTCGGTACGCCAGTAGTGCATGCTTTGATCCGTTCTGTGTAAACTCTTCATTCACAGATGGAAAAGAAAGAAAATGAAAGAAAGAAAGAAAAAACTTACAATGACGCACTGTTGCCGCTGGCTCGCCTTGTTTTAAATAATGAACACATGTACAATTGTACTATTTGAGGTTTAATAATTTTGTTGCTTTAAGTGCAGAATACACTGAAACCCCTACTTGTTGTGCTAATTTCTTGAGTGATTTTGTTGGCGAACGTTCACGTTGCACCAATTTCGTATGGATTTATTATCTGTTAAAACTGTACGTTTCCGCGTGTGTTTTTGTTCCTCTATTAATCCAGTGGAATCAACTTTATTCACAGTATCGTGAATTGTTTTTCACGAGACAATTGACGATGGAACTGCAAACGAAATTCTGCACGAACACGACGAGCTGACTCATTTTTACATACGAAAACATGCTTCTCTAGAGTCAACCGTCCCATCTTGGCGAAGGTCAACTACTGCACTGCTTCGGGAAAGAGTGGAAAGGACCACTCGCAGCCGACGGAATTCAAAATACGGGATAGCTTTAACGTAAAATTAGTATATATATAAGAGTTGCGTCGGTCCGGTGGTGCAGTGGTAACCATACTTGCCGCCAAAACCCAAGATCCAGGGTTTAGTCCCGGCTAAGATCAATGGATGTTTTCGGTTATAAAAAGCCTATGTATGTCTTTCTTCGGAAGAGAAGTAAAGCCGTGGGTCTCATGTCTTAGATTTACGGATGTAAAAGAACCTCAAACCTGAATGAAGAGGCCTCCGAGCAAAATTTATTGTTCGTTTCACGCCCTGAATTGAATGGGACGCTGATGGCCTGAGATGTTAAAGAGTGTCCGTAAATAAACCAAATCAACAAACTATTGATGTACTTTAAAAACTCTGTTTTTAACATAAACCAACTAACATAATAAAGTGCATTGGTCTTGGTAACAAGAGGACTAACGGAATCGTTTAAGCTATCCGTCTAAAAATATTGTATTTTTAATGCAAGTTCAAGTGGAAAAAATAAAGTCTACAGTATGAATATTTCATTTTGCAGTTCGACAAAAATAGCCATCAAAATACTTTAAAATATAAACAAATAAAATATTACAATACAATACTTTTGAAATAAAATTAATTATAGAAGTTATTCAATGGTTTATTTCTTACATTTTCCCTTTCTGTTGGAAATTTAATGCAAATTTCCCTTTTTTCATTATCGTAGTCATAATCAGGCATCCATGTAATTGTTACCATATCTTGTTGGGAAAATTTCCTTTCCTCAATATTGTAGACTTCGGAGTTGTGATTCCCTCTTTATTTCATTATTTTTAGCTGCTTGGTAGTAACCTCAAAGCCACAAAGTTCTAACGCCTATCTTCGTTTAATTGCTTACATTTCCACTTTGTAAAGCTGGAAATGCTGTATTAACTGCCGGAGAAATGCTGTATGAAACAAAAATACCTCATTGTTGGCAGACATGTTTTATCCAGACAGATGACATCGAGCTAATCGGGTTGCATGATTTTCCGCCTTTTGGTTTTCTGCCATCTAGTGTGATTTTCTGTAAATTGTGTTTGTAACAACTAATGTCGACTGAATGTACATCACGTAGCCTGATTTTCCACTAAATCCGGTTTATACTGATGTCAACTTAATCAGGCTGATCATGGCAATTGTGAATCCATCAACCGAAGGAATATTCCATATGTAGATTACAGCGTGAAAGAAAAGCGACGGAAATATAAAAAAGGCAATTTACTAATTCATGGGGTGATAAAATAATAATTACCTACATTGCATGAGAAATTATACCATTGGAAGGCAAGAAGTTCGCGTAGACTGTAAAGTAGCCCTGCAGATGATCTACACGAAAAACCCCAAGCAACAATACAAGTGAATAAGCTACTTATTTATTACATTCAAGAGATGAAACGAGTGCATAAGCAGTTTATGATATGTGTCGAAAACATCTTTGGTGCCTTCCTACAAGGGAGGCCCATAAGTTTCCTGCCTCGGCGATCAGGATTATCACCTTCACAAAACCCTTATCTGGTGTCGTACCTCATCTATTAAGTAAATAATTGCAGCTGTAACTTCCGTTCAGTTGTTCAGATATAGTTGCATAAAGAAGGCTATGTGTAAAAGATTGTGACATGTTCAAAATGGAGTATCGGGCTCTTATTAAATTTTTCACAAAAGGACTTACTCCAAATAAAATTAAATAGGAGTTGGACGGTTTATATGGGGAAGCATTCCCCTCATATTCTACCGTAAAAGAATGGGCCAAACTCTTCCGAATGGGCCGAGAAAGCAATGAAGACTAAGAGCGTGCAGGTCGACCCTTGGAGGTGCTCACTCCTGAAAACATCGCTCTTGTGGAAGGAGAAATTGTGGAAGACCGGCGGCTCAAAGTTACAGAAATAGCAGCAAGGTTGGGCCTTTCTAAAACAACAGTCCTTTGAATTATTCATGAACATTTAAACACGAATAAGGTTAATGCAAGATGGGTGTCTAGACTTCTTTCCTCAGTCCAAAAGCAGCAACGAGTGTTCTGTTGTGAGGCATATTTGGAGCTCTGCCGTGACACCAAGAGAGAAGTTCTGCAAACCATTGTTACAAAAGATGAAACTATGGTTCTCTACTATGATCCCTTGTCCAAAAGAGAATCAACGGAGTTGCGTAGACCTGCCGCCTCTAAAGGCCAAGATCACTCATTCAACCAAAAAGATCATGGTCACAATCTTTTGGGACTGGGAAGGAATACTCTCCATTAACTTCAAGGAGAGGAACACCACAGTAAATGGGGAGCACTATGCTGGCCTACTGCACAGACTACATGCTTCCATCAAAGAGAAAAGGCAAAGCTGAGTGGTGATGTGCACCTTCTTCACGACAATGCGCCTGTGCACACAGCTCTTGGTTGCAAAGAAAGCTGTGAAGAAATGTGGCTTCAAGGAGATCGACCATCTGCCCTACAACCCATATCTGGCCCCCGGTGACTATTTCCTCTTCTCAAAACTCAAGAACGACCTTCGAGAAAGGAAATTTAAGTGTGACGAAGAAGTGATGGATGCTGCTTATGCCCATTTTGCAGATAAGACTTCTGACTATTTTGAAAGGGGGTTTAAATGTTAATTCAAACATATGAGAAGTGTATTGCAATTAGGATAACTGTATTGAAAACTTAGATATTGTTTTTGTCATCATACCTAGAAAATGGTTAGGCCGGAAACTTATGGACCTATTAAGCACCTATAGCTTTAAGCACGTATACGTGCTTAAAGCTAAGCGATAGTTAATCTCAAAAAGTGATATTAATAACATTGAAAGAAATGTAGTGTTTTCTTAAGAAGTAAAACCTGAAATATTTTTGCAAAAGACAATTGATGCGCGTGGCTGGCGCTTTGGTTCTATGCTAGATATTGTTTACATGTTTGTCATATTCTACTTATCAAACAAAAATGAACACGGCACATTGTAGAACCATGCACGTAAATGGCATGTTGCAATCATTCATCAGGGGCGTAGCTGCGTTAATTATCTAAAATATCCTAACAATGAAATAAAACTAAGGGAATATTGGACCGAGGTAAACTATGCGAACTTAAATACATGTATACGTTACATATCTCTTTCGTTTGACTAAATAAAAGATGCTAACCTCGAATTGTCCGTCGTAAAGGATAGATCCTCTGATAAAGCGTTCACTCTCTCCAGTCTCTAGTTCGACTCCCTGAAAACCGTTTGAAACGCTACATCTTTCCCATTTGTTTTTGCGCAGAACTTAAAAGTTTCCTCATGTACAAATCCCCAACCGTTATTTCTAAGTTCTAACCGTGTCAATGTTACAATACACGTACTAGTTTCCCCACATTGGGATCTCCCATATGCCACAATATATACATGAGTGTTCAGGAGAGTACTATGGAGTATAAAACTGTGGGTCTATCGTTGAAGCCTAAAACGCTTGTTGCTAATTTTCAGATGGAAATTCACAGTTCTATTACTGATGGTCTGAACTCCATTGTCCTCAACTATAGATATCACGCAATTGGCAAGATAGTTGTTTTTACGTTAGTACTTTCGTTTGAAATATCAGGTCATTGTTTCAAATAGTTTATTTAATATACCTTTCTAAAGCAAACATGCTGTGTGTTTCATAAAATAGATGAAACTATCGCGCTATGGAGAAAAAATGTTGTAAAAGATGATTTAATGCCAAGACTTTCACACAAAATTTCTAACGATTTAAAGTGAACTGCTGAATTAAGCATGGAGGTACCAGTCTTGAAGATGATTCACAATGTTCATTAACAAGAATTCACTGAACAAATATATGGTATGTAGATGATTGATGCGCTCTACAGTGCATGAAATTGCTGAGACAACAGACTTTCCCAAAATATTAGTAGGTTATATTCCTCGCAAGAAAGCTTTGCGCACGAAACAATCAGCAGATATATAAAAAACGATTGATGTAAAAGCATCGTAACAGCGTTCGAAACGTTTTAACCACAACAAATCTATTTTGTCCGTTGACTTATAACCTGAATGAGACTTTGATGCGCCAGTACACCAGCAGCAGTCAAAACAGTTGACAGAAGCCAGTTCGGTTCCACCTGCTGTAAAGATTGAGGCATCAGCGTTTTGAATCCAAAAGGAATTTACTAATTGATTGTTTTTTTAGAAAAGCAAAACCATAACCTAGGAGTAACATTCCAGTCTTTTAAACTAAATAGATTTAAAGTTGTGAGAAAAGACTCGGTTTCCAGAAGAAACAATGCAATTTTCATCAAAACTTATTTAATTGTTTAAATGACGATTTAAAGTATGAATTGTTGTATCATTCACCCTAATCCCAGATTTGGCTCGCCCTGACTTGCATATGTTCCCCAAAGCTAAAACTCTTTCTCTCTGGTTGGCTTGTTTTACATCAAATCAACACAGCTGTGAATTTTTGCAGACCTTCCGAATACCACCTCCGAGCTGTAATAAATGTAGTTACTTTTAGGAAGTTTACATTAAAAATAAAAATAAAATAAAATCTCGCTCCTTCATTGTTAGACCGAAAACTTAAGCTCTTCACATCCTGATGTATTTAAACTCACTGATATATTTAATTTTCTCCGAAGATAAAATTAAGATGTTAGGTCTAGACTAATTTATAAAGGAAAGTAATATTTGTGAATGCCACGCAAAAAATAATAAATAAAACCGAAATAGAGGCTAATGTTTTAATGCTTTTTATTTCAAAATTATGCAGCTCTATTAAAAAAATATCCTTTTAACACAAGAGACTTAAACTAGAAACTGCGTATCGCAACACTCATTGTTATAAAATGTTTACAGCACTCTACTATTATTAACTTTAATTTAATGCGGAATGTGATATTTACTAATCTAAGATAAGTGATATTACATAAATGTTAAACTGGTTTCTAAGATATATTTGTATAAGTAGCTATGTTGGTAGTCCTGGAACCATGTCATACTGAAAGAACAGCGGTCCCATCATTGCTTATGCACAAAGGCATATTATAGCCTCTTTCAGCGCGAGAATATTTAATAATTTAAACAGCAATGTAGTATAATATATAAACAAAATATAGTAATATTACAATATGTAATTTTTATCCTAAAATACAGCTAAAAACCATTACTTACACTTCTGTGATATGGTATCATTTCTTCCGTGCTCATAAGTTTAATTTTAATTACTACTTTTTTTATAAATATTAAAGATTGTTTAAAAATAGTGTATAATACATGGTCATCTTTAATGTCATCTCATAAATTTATTTAATTCTAATTGGAGCACATTTTCAACCACACCAAGAGTAGTAACATGTATCCATAGTCAACAGAAAGCACTACAGTTATAGTCGGTCCTGGTGGTGTATTGGTGACCATATTTGCCTTCTGAACCCAAGGTCGCGGGTTCAAACCCGTCCAGGATCGATGGATTTTTTGGGGCGTAAAAATCCTAAGTATGGCTTCCCTCGGAAAGGAAGTAAAGCCGTGGGTCCCGTGTCGTACATTTACGGCACGAAAAAGAACCTCAAGCCTGGAAGAAGAGACCTCTGAGCAAAATTTTTCACGCCCTGAATTCAAAGGAATGCTGATGAGCTGAGATGTTAAAGATCGTCTGTAAATAAACCAAATAAAAAAAAAAGTACGGTTAGTGCATCGATAATGAAGTATTGAGTGTCTTATGTTAATGAAAAGCGGGACTATGAATGAATGAATGAATGAATGGTGTTTAACGCCCGTTTTTACTACTGAGGCAACACAGGCGGTGACACTGATGATACATGAAATGAAATTATATGTTGGGAAAGGATTTATGTGTTAAGGAAGGAATTGTACCAGGCCTAAGTTTAGGGTACCTTCCCGGCATTTGCCATTTATGAGGACTGAGGAAAACCTGGAAAAAAACTCAGTCAGGGAGAACAGTCCTGGCGGTATTCGAACCCCAGACCTCCCTCTCACGAGTCCGCGTCTTAACGACCTCGCCACTCGTGGCGGTAAAAGTGGGACGAAAAATATGTCCCGAATGGGAACTAATCTATGAAAATAAAAGCGTTGACCTCTTTCATGGATAGCTTGATATTGAGTAACTTGTGAGCTAATTTTGGCTTGCATTGAAATCTGCTATAAAAGACAATTTTATGCCTATAAGATCAGTGCAAATTGTCCCTTTGTTATGGATCACCTTGCACCCCTATATAACTACTTTGACTCTAATGCATGTTTGATTAGTAGTAAAAAACGCACTACTTTAATATCTAAATTATTTTAAAATCTATGAGCGGTACTTAAAGCTTTGGTCTTAATGTCAAATGAAATGTGCGCACAGTCATTCTCGATTCTTTCACACATGGAGCAGTATTTCCTAGCTCCAGAAATTAGGGAGAATATTTTAATTTGATGAATGCTAAAACATTAATAAGACATTATCAATATAAATTAAAGCAAAAGCCTCTGAGAATATGATACACACATTTGTGCAGTAACTCTGCAAAATCATGTAAGTCAATACCCCGCAAGCTCCGTCCGCTATACAAAGAATAGTAAAGTCATAAAAATTCCAATCCCTAACATACAGCTAGGCTAGGGGTGATATTGTAGCAGAAGACCGTGAAGGCATGCAACTTGAACAAAAGATAACGGGACATGGTTCTGACCCGAAAAACTACTTGAAGTGGAGATGTGAGGGGAGAAATGAGAAAAACAAGCCCAGGAGTTCGTTAGTAGGAGGACTCTTTACAGAAATCGGCTCCAAATAGCAGCCTATAGGGAACGAACCGGGAACCACGTGATTCTCATGTAGCCAACCCAGGAGTAGAACCTAAACAGACGCTACGAGAATTTGAACTCAAAATTAAAAGAACGCACATGAGACTGACCAACTGTGAAATTAATAAAAGTTAGGGGAAAGCAGAAAAGCCCCGCAGTTTTTGAAGAAAGCCAGGCAGCTCTAGTTACGCAGTCTTGTGAAGAATCTTGGAGCACGAAGTTTTGAAGAAAGCCGGGCAGCTCTAGTTAGGCAGTTTTTGAAGAAAGTCAGGCAGCTCTAGTTAGGCAGTTTTGAAGGTGAGCCAGGCAGCTCTAGTTTCGCAATCTTGTGAAGAATCTAGTAGCACGCAGTTTTTGAAGAATCTCGACGCAGTCCTTGATCATTTCCGGAGCATTTCCCAAGCAGTTTTTGTGAAGAATTCTGGAGTAGTTACGTAACAGTTGTTGACGCATCCTTTGATCAGTTGTAGTTAAGCAGTGTGATGAGTTTTTAGTCAAGCCCCGCAGTTAAAGGTCGGAGCAGTGTGATCAAGCTTTTAGTTAGGCAGTGTGACGAATTTTAATCAGTTTTGATGAGTTTTGAGGCAGTGCAGGCAGTCCGCAGTTAGTTCTCTTATAGCTCAAACAGTCCGGGATTCTCTCCTGGCTAGAAATTATAATTTATCTAAATAAAAGAGGTTCATCGTCTCTGTAACTGTGAATAAACAATTCTCAAAAGGAATTTACACGTGTCTTGAAGTGAAGGAGAGTGTCCGCTGTTCCCATCCTGTCTCCCTGGTAACGTGCATACGTTCCAAAAACTAAAAAACAAATATAAACCCTGAGATTCCAAAAACTATAAACTGGTTATTCATTCTCATGCGCCGGAGCATTGGTTCTGACGTGGTGAACGATACTTCATAGCAGCGGAGCTCTCATCATTTTTCTCACCAGCACGACCCAACGCCATCAACAGACGCCAACCCCTCTATAATACCGCTGCACACAGCGAAGGCAAACCATGACAGACTCAAGTTGGTTGGCTTGGAACCTAAATAATTTCCAAAAATGCATGACTGGGAAAGTTATGGTCCAACCAATAGCGCACTACAGCGGTGTAATGTAGTCCTGAGTTCGTCCTGAATGACATGCGCAGGCCGATCGTCTTATTCACTACGCCATCGATGTAAACATTAGTTTCACTTTGACAGCTTAATGTTTGATAGACAGTCCATCCATTAATAGATTTCTACCAGTACTCAGGGTAATCTTATACTAAGTGGTGTAGGATTTCGCTTTTATTGGGAATTTCTGCTTCCCTGGCGATCTTGAATGACTGACCGCAAAGTACCAAGCTTCGTGTTGGTTTGTAGAACCAACTTCCTTCTAATAATGAACTTCGTCTCATCCAATGTATGACACCGTCTTTAAAAGGAACAAATCGACAACAAAATGTCTAAGCTTGATCTTATTCTTCAGCAAACTTGGACTAAACCTAAGAGATTCTGTTTCGTTCAGTAGGATTCTGCCGATTTAATTACACATTAGGAAAGATAAAGTTTTGGGACAATGAAAAAAGGGGGGAGCATGTGTTATCAGCTTACATATTTGGTTGTATTAATAAATGTGTACTTTTAGTGAAAGTCTGCAAGTAGTACTTAATAATTGTTTTCTAATGAGCCTTCCTTTCTGTCCTTATTTTAATTTTCTTTGTAGCTGCAATACGTTTTTGAAATATAGTTCGTTTATACTAACATGTTCATCCAGGTTCATTTGCCAAATTTTCAATAAAGTATAAAGTCACCCTTCTCTGACTTTCGGAAATGGAAAGCATTTCATTTTATCTGCAGTTTTTAGTTCAGTCTTAGTTTTCTATAAAAGGTAAATTTGAGTGCACTGCGGCGCGGAGCTTTTAGCGTAAATTTTGCTCCCCTTCTCAATATGTAGAGGGCTGCTTAGCTGTCGTTCTCTTCAGTGTAGTTTTTAAAGAAAATCTCTGAAGGTTTGTGGTAAGAAAGAAACCAAAGAAATCAACCAAGCATTTATTCTCTTGAAAAGCCCTAGTCGGATTAGCGTGTCCTGGAGGTAGAAACCCAGGATTGGAAATCTTCTCTGACACTACCGGCCAAGCCAACTCTTTCCGCTTGCAGAATTTATTACCTCTAAATTTTGCTTCAAATACCTTACATTACATTAGCAGTAAGACTATATTTCTGGAAAAGAATGCTACCATAATAATAAAGCTAATGGTTTTCTTAGATTCTCTGGTAACTTCTATCTGTTACAAAACCAATTCTTCAATGTTGCATTTCTTGCTCGTGTATGATAAAAGAATGAAGTAAATGGAATAGTGGAGAATTTATCTAGGAAAATGTAAAATGAGCTAATGGATTTTCTCACCTATACATAGGTAAACATAATTCATTCATATTGCTTCATCTGACTTAAGTGTGTTTCTCAGCAGTTTTTAGAAATATTACACTCTATTTAGTATCATCTTATTACTGCGAGATTAATGATGTTTCCCCCGCGACGAAGGGTTTTTCCTGTGAGCGAGCCCTTGTATGCCGTGCCGCGGAAGGGGTAGCAATTTTGCCTGCTTGCTTACTTGTTCACCTTGCTTATTGTTGCAGTCATAGAGCAGCTGTTTTCGGGTTTGTGTTGTGTTGTTCGTTTCTTAATTCGACAACATACCTATAGTGCATTATGTCTCATAAGTTTACAACGGCAAAGCATGTCTTTATGTACGATTCTTATGTGTTAACTTATTGTTGAAAGAATCTTAGGACCATTTTTAGTTAGTTGATATTTTTACTTGTGTGAATACTATACTAACCTCTTTTTCAGAGTATCAGCCGACAGGGAGAGTGATCATGCTTTTTTTTCAACAGGACTAAGCTACTGCGCACACTGCGAATAATTCCATTACAGCTA
This sequence comes from Metallyticus violacea, assembly GCA_030762175.1. Taxonomy (NCBI): domain Eukaryota; kingdom Metazoa; phylum Arthropoda; class Insecta; order Mantodea; family Metallyticidae; genus Metallyticus; species Metallyticus violacea. The sequence continues at coordinate 7,383,926 of CM060843.1, forward strand.
TTCACAATTTATTTCCACAAGACACCGTTATTAACAGTGGTTTTTGCCCTGCTCTATCCTCTGATTTAATTGCGTGCGATTATTATCTCTGGGGTAAATTAACTTTTAAAATGCCATACGAGCCCGCACAGCTTAAAAGAACTCAAAAATAATATTCGCCAGGAAGTTTTCCGGGTTCCTCAAAATTATCGACATCAAGTGATGAATAATTTTCAAAAGAGATACCAAAAATGTGTGGAAAATAAAGGCGGGCAGTTTCAACACCTCATTTGATAATTTTATAACTAATGAGCCTCTTAAATTGGTCTGTGTATTGCTGTGTGATTAATTTGTTTTGTTGTTTTATCCTCCCGCTAATCACCGGGACCCTGCTGGCCGGCTAACCGGCGCATTCGTCCATATGCAAGACATTCCGGGGAAAAACACAACTGATCGTGTGGTATTTATCCTGGTATACCTTAACCTCAGTGTTAGAATTTCTAATCCTACTGCTAATACCTTAAAATATATTCTTTTTAAATTTTGATTTAAAATTATCTTGACCAGCATTTTTCATATTTGAGAATACTTCCAAGCAGTAACGTAACTTTCTCTATGTCAAAATGATATATTTAAAATTCAATAGTCTAAGCTCGACTAAGTCCATCGACATACAAAAGAGCCGAGAGTTTTGAATGTAACTACAAAATCACCACTCACAATGCTTGAGGTTTCCAAATGATCTTGGAAGGGAACTTTACCAAGTGTCAGACAAGTTCTAATGCGGAAGTAAATGTAGTTAGCGAACTGCAATGAAACCAGTTCTTCCATCCGCCCAGTTTCGTTCCAGTAGAAAATATCTTCCTAATTCATATTTGGATTTCTGACCTGCCTGAGATTCGGTGAAAACCTATATTTGCACAGTCAAATGTAGTCGGCGATTTACCTGTCTATTAGAACTGGCTCAAAGTCTCGTTACCATTTTCTACAAATATACATTAGCAAAGGAGTTTTCAACCTTGGTGAGCCCGGATTAAAGAGCTCGTCTCCAAACCAAAAATTCGCGCGTTCGTTCTCAGCTGATGTCAAATCGTCCTTCAGGAAGTAAAAACTAATAGCTCAGGAACTTAAGCCATAAGTCCATTGTCTCAGATTTAAAGAACCCCCCAAACATCACTCGTATTGGCCGTTTCATATCTAAATAATCTTTAGTTCACTACTAAATGGCGCTATATGCGACAGGCCTACCATCTAGTAATATGGCGTGTGTAGAAAAATAGGTTGATACAGTAACTTCTTTTAGGATCAAATGGGGTAGCCATTCCTGGGTTCAAATTGCTTGGAAGCAGCCATCCTTGGGTTATTTTATGGTTTCTCCTGGTCACATAGTCGAATGCTCGGATGAATATCCACGTTCCAAGAATATTTCACTCTCATTTCAAATAGCTCATTCTGTTGTTTCTGTTATATGGTCGACAGTGCCAGGCGTGGTGCGGTGTGATGGTGGCGTGCGCTGGTTTCTGCCCCGGCGTCTGATATGCAAGTGTTCCTACTGAAAGGCTGAGATCCCTGAAGGAGACTTAATCGGCGTCGAGGATTTCTATCTGAAAACAATGTTAAGGACCCACATCTATGTCCGTGCCTAAGATGAAGGATGAAGTGCCAAAATATCCTCTAACCCAACCTGTTTTAGAAGAGGCTGAGGCTAGTATAAAATTGGTGTCACAGTGAATAAGCACATTTTCATGCTGAATTATTTGCAAGAACTACTTTAAATGCTATATAAATAACAATAATGCTGTACAGTAATACAATTATTAGGGGTAGAAAATGAAATATCAATTTAAAAAATCACTTTAATACACTGCAATGAGATCATGAACTCAGTGACGATAGGCAACGAAAGAGCCGACACACCGGCTGAATTTTACAGCCAAAATCTATGTTTTTGTACCTGGGATCAACCCTTAAAGCATATCATTCTATATGGAGGCTAATTGCGCCCGCATGATCAATGAACCCTACGGTACCACAAGCTCCATCTGGCAGCATTTTCGGAATACCATTAAGCGTCATATCGAAACATGATGTCAGAGTCCTGATGAAAAGTAACTGCGGTACTTGAGTGTCGAAGCGCCCCTGATACCAAAATCAGAGTTCCCATAGAATTCGCCACAATGACAGTTTTTCCGATAAAGAAAAAGGTTTACATGAAGAGCTATAAATCCAAGAGAGAGAAAAAGCAATTAAAATAAAAATCTTGACTTTTATGTCATAAATGGTTTCTTTTACGAGAGAATGATGAGTAAAATAAAGCATGGTTTGAAGGCGAAAAAGACTCGTTTAACAGACAACTATCAACTGCAGAACTCTGATTATATTTTTGTCCTGGTGCCTGAAGATTTTACCAGCCAAGATTGCAGCAGTAATCGGTTTCGTCGATGGCCAGTTTAACCTCTCACAACAGTCATCAATAATAACACGTACACAAGAATATTTTTATTTTTATGTATTTATTTATTTTAATTAGCGGACGTGTTTATAAAATCTCAAATTATCAGCGTCCCATTCAATTTATGGCTTGAAACGGTTGATAAATTATGTTTAGAGGCCTGTTCTGTCACGCTTAAGGTTCCTTTACGTGAACTAAATGTACGACACAAGACCCACAGCTTTACTTTCTTTCCGAAGGAAGTCATAATTGGATTTTTATACCTGAAAAAATTCATCGATCCTGGCCGAGATTGAAACCGCGATCTTTGGTTAGTTTTATTTCTTAATAAGTACTAACCTGTGTTATAGAATTGATGTCACACATTTCTGACATATTTTAATCAAATTTGCATTCACCTTCAACACCTCTGCTTCTGTAATCTTTTTAAAAGTCTTCTCTACCGTATTCTGTATATTTTCTTTTTTCTAGAGATAATATTTGAATGCATTTCGAGGCCTGTAGCTTTCCTGGCGGCAGCATTTTTAGAAGTTTTCTCGAGTAATCAGTCAGATGAGTGAAGGATTTGTTTCTAAGCTTTCGAGAGCCAACATGCTCTGATAAGACTTCTACAAGCTTCAGTACAAATCACTAGAACATCTTTATTTCGCTGATGCGCTGTCATTAACAACAGAAATGTACGAGTTATAATAATGCGTAATGATGCAATCGTTTGAAAAAAGGTATACTTTATACGTAAGATATGAGATAATAGCAAACCATTCTTTCATTGCTATATTTAAATTAAGAGTAAAAAAATGAGCAGGAAAACATATTTTCTGTTATCTACATCAACGCTCTTCTTAACTTTCTTTTCCTTATTTCCAGGGTGCTATCGTGCTGGCGTATTTCGTACTCTCTGAATATTTATTTTCTGTCCGCAAGGTTCTTGAATCCCGAGTGAAATGTCATTCATAATCCCAGGTTCTTCAAAACTCGTGTCACTTCAAAATAATAGAGCATCAAATAGCGTTCCTTTCTCAAACGTTTTAACTTTACAAGCAGGTAAAAACTTCGCCCTCCGTAACTGGTGTTTTAAGAAACCGTTCCAAAATGGTAGATATTTGTAACTAATCTGTTCACCTTCTTTATCTTGGCCATAGTGGCCAGGATTACATGCATTATTAATTCCCGGTTGTTCAGCATACTAAATCTTTTGCTTTTAAAATGTTGCCACGGGTTCTTGTGAACTAGCGGTTTAATGAGTAAGTAATGCAGTGCCTAACTGTGAATGATTTTTGTATGAATGCAAAGTTTAATAGGGGTATTATAATAATTAATTACTTTAAGAATTTAACAGTCACAAAAATGTAACAATTTAATATGATATTACTAATCTTCAAATCAAGACAAATCATTTCCTTAAGAAGAATGATTTATTGCTCAAAAATTCATTTGAATACTTTATTCTTAATTTAAATTGCAATGAATGAATCATTGTTTAATTTTACCGCCACAGGTGGCGTGGACTCGTGAGCGGGAGGTCTGGGGTTCGAATCCCACCAGGACTGTACTCCCTGACTGAGTTTTTTTTTTCCAGATTTTCCTCAGTTCTCATAACTGGCAAATGCCGGGGAAGTATCCTAAACCTAGGCCTGGAACGATTCCTTCCTTAAAAAATATCCTTTCCCAATTTATCATTTCATCCCATGTATCATCAGTGTCCACCGCCTGTGGTACCTCAGTATTAAAAACGGGCGTTAAACACTACTCAAAAAAATATTTTATGCACTTCTATGTTATAAATAATATGTAAGCAATCAAAATAATAACTGTTTTAATAATGAGTATTTAACACACAAAATTCTGTTATAAATCTTCCCCATATAACCAAACAATGTAAAAGAATCCATTAATAAAAATATTTCAATATGGAGCATAAGTATAAACCAGTCTAAAAGTTTTCACACAATTATAAAGAAAAATATACATACAATAAATAATTAGCTACCCAAGTCTTTACTTTCATTACTAAAGGCGCCAAATTAACCAAATTTTATTGAAGATTTTTGTAAATCTTGCTGGAGGATATCGTCGGAGAACGAAGGAACAAGTTGCAACACAATAGCCTCGAGCAAATGCAAGCCCTGGGTCTAAACATAGTTAATGCCAATGCTATATGCCAACAAATAAAGTGACAAAGAGTAAAAGTAGGAAAATATTGCGCTACCTAGCATAGAATTCCTTTAGTTTCTAATTATTTATTATATTATATTTGCCCAGTATTTTCTTTATTTTTGTCTTTAATTTTATGATTATTAATGCCAAATATATTTAATAAATTACTACAACATATCATACTAATAATAATAACATAAAATTATTTAGGTAAGTAAGATCTGGAAACTTGGAGAGGAAGGCAAGGTTCTTAGCGGAGCAAAAGCACTCTCAAACCTAACCGAACCTGTATACCCCTACAGTTCTGAAATATGTGAGCCTGTTGTCTTCTTTTGCTACCCTAGCACTAAACAGCAACACCATATCTAGACGCCATGGATTTGTGTGAGAAATATCTTTTAAAACAACACAAAATATTCATATGAATTATATGTCACACCGGAGCTGATGTATCAGGAAATTGCTGCAACCTGGTTCCATCTTGTTGATAAAGTATAGCGAATGAAGTAGGCCTAGAAATTAAGTCGGTATCTACCATTCTCGGAAAACATCAGGGCTGCCAACAAAGAATGCAGTCAAATTAGCTGGCCATAGAGGAGTATCGACATAAAGTATATTTAAATAGAAGTTTTGTATTTAAATGGCAATATCTACACTTCGATACACCCCGGGTAATTCTGCCAGTCTGCACATTGAGAATTGCATCACTTAATAAATAAATTAAGACATTTGGTAAAGAGAAATGTTACTGTTAGTCCAGAAAGTGAACTTGCAGTAGCTTCGAAACGTTCTCCGACACATAGATAAACGGAAGTATGCAAACATAGACACATATATTTTTCATTAGGCATCTAGTAATTCTCCACCGGCTATTTACACAACTCAGTTTCCTTTTAAAGTGCACATGTCCTCACACACCGGCCGAATGAAGCAAGTACCCACAAGACTTAATTACTTGGGAGACCAGCCCAGAACCGTCATTTCAACATATGTTTCATTCATACAGCACAATGTATAGAGTATGCGATATTCATTTTCCCCATTCATAAAACATACGCCAGTGTTTACAATCTGCATGCTTGCTCCAACAAATTCTCTACAGAGAATAAAAGCATACAAGGAAAGAAACTGAACTCATAAAACTGGAAAGAGTTTGTCTTAGAACAATAGTTCCCAACCTAAAGAATACGTATAATAAAGTCCGGTTAAAACTTTTCCGTGGTTATGCACAAAATATGGGGGACCAATGAACGTTAACGAATTGTCATATAGCGATAATGAATTTCTATATGATGTGTTCTTAAGAACCAGAAACAAATAAATAATAATAAAAAAAACAATTCGGTATAGGATGTATCTTATAAATGAATATGATGATACAAAATGAAATTTAGGCTTTAAAAGGGGGGGGGGTGGTAGGACATGGTTCTGATTGTGTTGGCTTTTGTTATAAGCACACTTTTATAATAACATAGGGAGGTTATATTTATTCTTTTGCTCCCCATCAATCAACTGTTTCTCACCTTTCTAAGGTTCTACCGATATGGTGCTTTATAAATCTGTTGGTGATTATTAGGGGCCGATAAAAATAGAGCAAATAAAATTATAAGGCAGGTTAGCGAAGCTATTTCTCATTTAAGACCAGCAATTATCAAGTTATGAGGATAGTTCCATAAGTTTCCAGCCTAATCATTTTATAGGTATGATAAAAACAAAACTATATTTCATTTTTCAATATAGTTATCCTTTATTGCAATACACTTCTCACATCTTTATATTAACATTTCAACCCCCTCCCCCCCCCAAAAAAATAGCCAGAAGTCTTGTCTGCAAAATGGGCATATAAATATACATCACTTTTTCGTCACACTTACATTTCCTTCCTCGAAGGTCCTTCTTGATTTTTGAGAAGAGGAAATAGTCACTGAGAGCTAGATCTGGGCTGTAGCGTGAATACTCAATCTCCTTGAAGTCACTTTTCTTCACAGCTTCCTTTGCAGAAAGAGCTGTGTGCTTAGGCGCGTTGTCGCGAAGAAGGCGCACAACATCACTCAGCTTTCCTCCCCTTTTCTATTTGATGGAAGCACGTAGTCTGTGCAGTAGGCCAGCATAGTACTCCCCATTTACTGTGGTGTTCACTCCTTGAAGTCAATGAAGAGCATCCCTTCACAGTCCCAAAAGATTGTGGCCATGATCTTCTTGGTTGACTGAGTGACCTTGGCCGTTAGAGGCGGTGCTTGGCCAGGTCTACGCCCCTCCATTGATTCTCTTTTGGACAAGGGATCATAGTAGAGGACCATAGTTTCATCTCCTGTAACAAAGGTTTGCAGAACTTCTCTCTCGTTGCCACAACAGAGCTCCAAAAATGTCTGACTACAGATAACTCGTTGCTGCTTTTGGACCATCTTGCACCAACCTTATTCATGTTTAAATGTTCATGAATAATTCGAAGGACTGTTGTTTTAGAAAGGCCCAACCTTGCTGCTATTTCTCTGCCTTGGGGCCGCCGGTCTTCCACAATTTCTACTTCCACAGAGCGATGTTTTCAGTAGAGAGCATTTCCAAGGGCCGACCTGTATGCTCTTCGTCTTCAATGCTTTCTCGACCCATTCGAAAAAGTTTGGCCCATTCTTTTACGGTAAAATATGAGGGGGATGCTTCCCCATATACACCGTCCAATCGCTGTTTAATTTCATTTGGAGTAAGTCCATCTTTTGTGAAGAACTTAATAACAGCTCGATACTCCATTTTGAACATGTCACAATCTTGTATTTATAGCCTTCTGTATGCAACTATACCTGAACAACTGAACACTGCGGAGCGGAAGTTTGAGCAACAATTATTTACTTAACAGATAAGTTAAGTAAAGATAAGACTTTTGTGAGGGCGATACTTCTTATCAGCGAGCCCAGAAACTTATAGATCTACCCTTGTACTTGCAACCAAATAGCATTCTCTAGGAATGGGTTCAGATTTTGTATATGATTTACCTAGAAGAAGAAGAAGAAGAAGAAGAAGAAGAAGAAGAAGAAGAAGGAGGAGGAGGAGGAGAAGAAGAAGAAGAAGAAGAAGAAGAAGAAGAAGAAGAAGAAGAAGTGCTGCCAACTTCACCTTTCCAACATAAATATTGTACAGAATCACAACTTTTAATTTATGTCCTTGTTGCAGTGTTATTTCTTGGAGGTCATAACGATATCTGTGTAAAGCAAAATTCTTCATTTGTATATTTCTGCGTGTTTTGAATAGATGTGCCTAGAGTAGGAACTGCAGATGACATAGCCAAAGAAGAAGTTTCTGTTCTTTTTCTTTCAGTTCCTTTTTACCCTGGGTAGAATCCCATAGTACAAAGAAAACTACTACCTTCCATTTTACCTATCTAGAAGATAAGAATTACATTTATATGTTCAGTTCACTTATACATTGAATATTGACAGTAAATTTAATTATATGCTATAAACATGAGATATTACACAGATATATAATCTCCAATGGTTAATGCCGGTCCTGGTGGTGTAGTGGTAATCTATACTTGACCCTTCAATCTTTGAATGGGACGCTGATGACCTGAAATGTTACAGAATCCTTAAATAAAATAAACTTAATCCAATCGTTTCTCTGAAAATTAAAAAGTCAGGTTATTTGTTGTGCATGGCCTGCTCAGTCACGTTTTATACCGAAGAAGCAAATAATATATAACTAGTATATGGGAGAAAATAAATTTTCATTTAATTTCTGTCCCAAGGTATTCTCTAAATAAAACGCAGAGCTTTGGGATAAAGTTAACATCACCGAGCAAACTCAAGTGGTGGCATAATTTTTTGGCTGGTGAATCAGACATGGTTGAAGCTACATCTGAGTGAAACATTCATACCTATAGAAAATCGTTAATTAAAATAAATTATGAAGATATGAGTGAGTAAGGGAGAATTACAAGGTCCCTAAATTTTTCAACAAGAAAATTTGGGAGTATGTGCAGTTCTTGAAATTTCGTCATGTCTCACACAGCACCAGCCTACTCATCTGTAAATGAGATTAAATGATGTGGGAGAGCGGAAATATCCATTCCATTGACCTAAGCGACTAGAGAAAACCACGACAAAGCCTATATTCAAAGAGCCGGCCTCAAGGGATTTGAACGCAGGATTTCTCGAGTTCCAGCGTTACCTCCTGAGCCATCCCGTCTTTTCGAACTAAGTTTGCAATAATGTTTAAAATGAAATCATTTAAATATTAAAATTTCGGAATTACTCTTGAAGTTTTTCTTATCACTGTTAACAGGAGCTAAGGCTAAGAGTTCAAAGTTCACATAAACGCCACAAAACCAAGTCAGGTACCTACTGAACACAAGGCTTTCTCTTCTACATAGTTTTCTATGTGAAAGGTTTCGCTTAGAATGTCTTTGACTAAGAAGGAATTGTTGGAATGGCTCCTTTGTGGAGGTTGCCACCAGCTACTCACCGCATGCACGTAGAACTGAAATTTCATCGGAATCTCCTTGTGCTTCTTGAAATAACTTTGTAGTTATTCGTGCAGTAAGATTTCCAGTTTTGACCGTACACGGCAAGGAAGGTTTTGTTGGAAAATTACAACTGAAAAACGACATTATTTAATTATTACTATTTAAATAAGATTGATTGCAGAACTCAATGTTTGAGATTTTCATAAACTTAATCTGGTTGGATCTTGCCAGTTTATTTCTCGAGATGTTCCTTTTCCGATGAAAAATTATGCATTGTAAAGCCTTTCAAATAGAAAACATTATATCGAATATATTCTAATTAACAATTTACAAGCATTAGACACAAGATAAAAGTATGATAGATGTTTGTGTGTCATGGTGATGTAGTGGTAACCATACGTGCCTTCTAAACTCAAGATCGCGGGTTCAATCCAAGCCAGGACCAATGGATTTTTTCGGGCGTAAAAATCGTAAGTATGGCTTCCTTCGGAAGGGTCCCGGGTCGTACATTTACGGCACGAAAAAGAACCTCAAGACTTAAAGAAAACTCCTCTGAGGAAATTTTGTCGGCCGTTCCCTGAATTGAATGGGATGCTGATGACCTGAAGTGTTGAAGAGCGTCCGTAAATAAATCAAATCAACAACAAATGCTGGATGTTTTATTCTGGGATGATTGCTGAAATGTTTAACATGTATCGGGAACTATGCTATATACTTTCAATAGTGATAGAAGTTATCAATATAAACAACCGGAATCCATAAGGAAATGTTCCTATTACTGAATCATAGTCTTGATCTGTCTAGGCAAGTTGCTTTCTATTACATATTAGCATTCTGAAGTGTTTAGGTGGCCGTGTTTTGTTTACTCGGTGTAAGCGTTTACCAAGTGTTGGCGTAGTGATATTTGTTAACATTACAAAGTTCATGCCAACACACAGTTCTGTTTACTGTGTATGTTTCGATAGCTAGCGGTCTCATATGGTCCTCAAGACTGATGCATTGGAATCTCATGTCAGGTTACATGTAGGTTGTTAGGTTTATTAGGAACATATCATAAGTTTATTATCTCTGGAAAGATATACAATAAAGAAGTTCGATAAGGCGGACTGGGAGAGCAAGTCCAGAGAATTTACCTGCTTCTTTATGTAATAATTTAATTTAATGTTTTTTTATTCCATTACCTCGGTGATCGAGACAGAACCTTATAGTGATAATATATAATTTCTGCATCAGACAAGTCGGTCCTTGTGGTGTAGTGGTACCATACTTGCCTCCTAAACCCAAGATCGCGGGTTCAATCCCGGTCAGAATGGATGGGTTATTTCGAGCGTAAAAATTCTAAGTATGACTTCCTTCGGAAGGAAAGTAAAGCCGTGGGTCCCGTGTCGTACATTTACGACACGAAATCCAAGCCTGAAAGAAGAGGCCTCTGAGCAAAATTTGTCGACCGTTTCATGCCCTGAATTGAATGGGACGCTGATGACCTGAGATGTTAAAGAGCGTCTTTAAATAAAACGAATAAATATATCATGTGTCCACTGCCTGTGGTCCCTCAGCAGTAAAAACGGACGTTAAACACTAATCAAAAAAAAAAAAAAATATTATTAACAGGTTCTTCCCATTTTCAGATACGCATTGTTTTACTTCCTTCACTCACAAGAAGACGAAGAATAAAATCAAGAATATAAACACAGCAGGCATGCTGCTTTAGTACTAAATCATGAGAAGAAATTTCCCCTTCTGTTACATCTGCTGGCGCTATCTGTGCTTATTGACTTGCATCAAGTTCTCTTTACGACTTGAGCCAACACCATCTATAAAATCTGTACTGCGTCATTTTAGCTGCGACTGCTATCGATATAAACAAAATGGCGTCGTGAAAGGATGGTGCATTTGCTTGAGTGCTGTTGTAAACTGTGTTTTTCTTTAAAACTATCCAAAATAAAATATATTTACAAGAACAGGCAATACGAAGATGTATACAAAAGAACAAGCATGCAACAGAGTAATCAATATTAAATGATATAGAACTTGAATAATAGCGGTATTTGAAAATTACTAGGGACAAAAATAAAAAAAGAAATTGGTTGCCACAATGAATAGGGAAATATAATTTGTTTTTAAAAATAATAAAACTGCATATCGGAAATGCCTCCAAACAGATAAAACAATACAAGAAGCTATATGCGTTGGAAAATACGAGTATGTGAAGAAAATTGGAATATACATATAAATAAAATTTAAATAGATATATTACCTGTTTATTTTATGCTTACCGGCTCCAAGGAAGCAATTATCGTTACTTAGAAGCGAGCGCTGCCAACCTTACAAAAGGGTGAACGATATCGAGTTAGGTTGTCGCTAGCGAGAAGTATGGAGGAAGGGGGGGGGGGTTCTATCTGCATAACCTGAGCGATAACTGCTGATAATTTTATTTTGTTTCTACCCATTAACAATGCAGTCTGTCAAAGTTGTTTCTGTGCCTTCCGCTTTCCGCAGCGGTAGTGTTATGATTTGTTGCGGATCAATGTGGTAGCACCAGTAGGAACGGATGCAAACAGTTTGTAGCGCTCCCACCAAAGTAAACAAATAAATTAACGTAGACAAGAAAGTGCATATGAAATAATGAAACGCCTGAACGAAACAGAGTTACTGGGGATATACATGAAGAGCTGAGAGGCCAAGGGGTATACAAAATGGCAAACGTCTGATTTTAAAAAAGATTGTAATGAATAGAAAATATAAAATTCTTCAAATACATTTAAAGTTCTGTTGTTTTGTTTATTATTTATGTGCAAAAACATTTTTTGTCTAATTGCAGTAACCATTATAATATTATAATCTTTAATATATGATATTGCGTTTCGTTGGTACTCCTTAGCCTCTCAGCCCTAAAAATGTAATTTTCATACGTTACATGAGTAAGCCAATACAAAAATTATAGACGGGCAACCCTCTCTTATTCCTTTTTTTTTTTTTTTTTCCGAACTTTTTCTGTCAGGTCAGGACTGCGTTATATTTACACTCATGAAATTACGAGGTGGTATCCAAAATATTCGGGACTGGTTCTGTCATCTGGTCAAAAACTTACTTTGAGACTAATGACCGCCGTCCCCTTCGAAGTAGTTCCCTTTCACACGTATACACCGGTTCCAGGATTCTGCCATTTTCCAAGTGCAACTTGGAAGACATGTTCTTTGAGGGTGTTTAGCACAGACAGCGTTTCCTCTTGAATCCTCTCAATTGTGTCGAACCGACGTCCTTTCAACTTGATTTTCAGTTATGGGAATGGAGCAAAGTCTCAGGATGCGAAATCAGGCGAGCACGGTGATTGGGTTAATAACCGTCATGTTGTTTTTCGTCTAAAAGCTCCTGGTGAACAAGGAATTGCGACAGGACTCATTATTGTGATGGAACAGCCAGTTCCCTTGTCGCCAAAGTTCGGGCCGTCGTCTCCGCACATTTTCACGGTGCAAAACGTCACGGTAGTGCGTGGAATTCGCTTTTTGGTTTGGTGGGATGATTTCTTTGTGCATAATCCCCTTGGTACCAAAGAAATCGAATCGAGGAGCATACTCTTGACTTGTCTCTCTCTCTCTCTCTCTCTCTCTCTCTCTGTCTCTCTCTTTTCGGGCTCTTCCACTGGGAGGATTGTTGTTTTGTTTCAGGGTCATAAGCCTACATCCAGGTTTCGTCGCCAAAGATGACCCTGGACAAGAAGGTTGGGTCATCGGATACGGCCTGACGAAGCAAACTTCAAACGCTGCGCATTCTGATCAGTAGTCAGGATTCTTGGCACAACATTTACGGCGACACAATGCATGCCCAGTTCATCAGTTAAAATTAGTTGGCAAGTCCCATAACCAATTCCCACTTCATTAGCAATGGTTCGACGTCGATCTTCACGAACGAGATGTTGAACTTTGGCAACAATGTCAGGCGTTGTGCAGCTGACGGGTCTACCGGTATGAGCATTGCCTTCAATAGCTGTACGGTCAACTGAGCATGTCATTCAAACACATATGTAAGGCTCGTGTTTTGTCCCCCAAACACTTGTTGAGTCATTGCGAGTCTCCGTAGCATTTTTCCCGAGATTTGCACAGAATTTGATGCACTCTCTCTGTTCTAATCTCGGATCCATCGTAAAATCGCCACACACTACACACAGAGTATCATGAAAAGTACTACAGAATCTCAACACATCTACCCAGCTGCATGAAACTTTAAACACTCACTCATTAGATGTGCTAGTGTTGCCACCTAGCGGTACAAAACTCTTACTACGACTGCTATTGAGATGGTAGCACCAGTCCTGAATATTATTGATACCACCTCGTATATGTTGTATATATTTCTTTTCCATTCTATTCTATAATGTTTCGCAAAGAATCTTACCAAGAGTCATAACATAGTTTTTACAAATAGTAACATAAACTGGTTTCCCAGTTAAATTCTCTTCTCTTTGATAGATTCACTGTGTTGCGTTGAAAATGCAATCTGAACAGAAGATAATTCTATTCCTCTCTCTAGAAGATGGGTGAAATCATTTAATGACTAGCTAAAATTTGCAAAAGTCAGTAGCATATTTCTGTTATCTAATTAGAAAATGATTTTGTAGGTTTTCTCCATCCATCTGTAATGTATGTTATGAAGCATTAGATATTAAAAATACCCCTCCAGTTTTGTTTTAATATTTAATTAAGGGTATTTACTCTAGAGTTACCCATTATTAACTGTTCTTGGATAGAATGGGACATAATAGAATTATATATAGTATATACATGACAGAACGGAGGATTTTCGGTACCGCGACAACATTAAGCACTGCACACCGCACAGCACCAACTCATTTCGCTTAGCTCTTTCTACCCTGCAACCAAGCATAATAACGAAACGCTATATGACAGGAAGAGAGGAAAATTCATATAAAGGAAACTGCATTGCAGTATTGCAAACGGACCAAAGGAAACTTAAAATATTCCAGGTCAGGATGTCCGGCTGTACTTAAAAGTCTCTATAATTTCAATTACTTCTTTCAAAATTAATATTACCTAATTTTATCTCAACTGGCATTATGATTTTCCTTTTTGTTTTAAACACATATCTTCTTTATTTTATCTTATTTTGTACGTAATTCTATTTTTTATTAACTTCCCTACATCTTAATTCCAAATACAGAGGGTGCCAAAAAATGTATGCACACTTCAATCAAAGAAAACCCCGTGTTAACATAACAAAATTGAATTCACACAAACAGAAAATGATGAGCACTAATCATGTTACAACAGTTGCTCAAAATGCCCACCATCGGTGTCGATACTCTTTTGAGTACGTTGAACTACTGATTGAGCAACGTTTGCGAAAGTGTCCTCAGCGATTGCAGCACGTGCCGTTTCAATTTCTTCCCGAAGTGCTGTCAGTGTAGCTGATTTTCTACGGTATACAACATCCAACATCCCCATAAGTAGAAGTCCAACGGAGTTAGATCCGGAGAACGCGGTGGAAACTCAATCGGACCTCTTCGCCCTATCCATTGCCTTGGAAGATTGTCATCATGGTACGCACGTACATCACGGTGGTAATGTGCTGGTGCACCATCCTATTGGAAGTAAAATTCCTCATTTCCATAGAGTGGATGAACGGCGGTAAGACGGATCTTGTATCATTTTCAGGTACTCTAGGCCACCTTACTGTTCCTTCAAAAAAGAATGGTCCAATTAAGCCCGTAGATGACAACCGACACCAAACATTATTTTCAAGTTAATTAACAATCTTTCCCAAAATAACATGTGCATTGTTTGCACACCAATAGGCACAGTTATGCCGGTTAACAGTTCCGTTGAACTTAAATTGTGCCTCTTCGGACTAAACAACTTTCCCTACGAAGGCCTCATTCTCTTGCACCATGTTCCGAAACCACTCACAGTGCTGCATTCTCCGATCAGGGTCATCTTCATTTAATGCATGCAAAAGTATTGGAATGAAAACTTTCAACTTTGCTGTTTTAATAATACGACGTACGCTCGTTCTGCTAATCTCAGTCTCACGTGCACATTGCTTTGTAGATTTCTGCTTTGAGTGCTGAAAACGTTCCAAAACCATAGACGAGGACGTGGGGCTTGTTGCTGTGCGAGGTCTCCCAAATCTGCCCTTGTGAACATCGCATACGGTACCAGGAGTCTCAAATTTGTCTCGAATGTGTGCAATTGTTACTCGCGTTGCCGGTTCTGTTATATACCCATGTCTCCATTGCCTTTGAATTTCACCAACATTCTCGGTTTTCCAATACCACTTCAAAATTGCTTTCCTCTGTTCAAACAATAATCTTGGCTCCTTTTTATTGTAGCAACGCTAGCATAACGTAATGTGAGTCACATCTGTTTACAGAACATCATACGATAATCTTGGCTTCATTTGTTCATTGTTGATTTACCTGTCACGTAGCAACGCTATCATAATGTATGTGAGTCACATCTGTTTACATACTACACATTACTGTTGTTTTTCGGTTCAACTTTGAAATATATTAAATAGATATCTCCTGTGAAATTGTGTATACATTTTGGCACCCTCTATGTATAAGTTCTTGTTTCTTTCTAAATGCAAGCAAGAATGATTATCAACGTTTTATGATCAACTGAGAGTGTGAAAAAGATGCTTTAAACTTGCACTACTATTAAATATTTGGAATAAAATACAAAAATTACAGGAAGCGCACAATTTGCCTGATTTAATAGATGGATAAACACCTGCGAGTGGCTAATTGAATGGAGTTTTGTAGAACAGATAAAGTTTAAAGAAACGACTGTCGTGTGTATAGATTCTTGATGGACTAGTATAATTTAGAAAGTTACTAAAATTAGCTTCAAAAACAAAATTATGGGTAAACGGAAATCGATTTCCTAATAACTTCTTTATTAGATTTGAGAAGTTATTAGACAATGTCGGATAACATGGAATTTTAAAAATTCACTTTTATAGTTGGTTTAAATTAACCAATTAAGATTGTTTGGGCATCTCAAGAGGACAAATGAAAATAGGTTAGCAAAAAGGACTTTCCAATCTGGAAGAAAAGCAGAGGAAGAACAAAGATTACATGGATGGAAGGATTAATGAGATGATGGAGACAAGAGGTTTGCACGAGGGTGACAGGAAGGGTAGAGTGATCGCTCTAGAAATCTGCATCTTAATGAAGCTACTTTGCTGCAATTTAAAAAAAAAAAAAACATTTTTAGAGGATCTTTGGTACACAGATGGGGGAAAAAAACGATATGAACCATCCTAAGAAATTCTCAACTCAATGCTGCTACATATTAAACCTTTTTATCGATCGCCACTGAACTGTAAATAATAGAATTGCTCCTACCAGAGAATTTGCTGAGCTTGTTCACCAGATCAACAACAAACAACATGTAATGAAAACAGGGAATATTATAATAGTATTTTGTGGCGATGTTTTTCGTATGTGCTTCCTCCCCTCCCTTTTGTTGGACATTCTAGATGGTTCGTGTGACGTGAGTATCGCCGGTAGCTCGTTTTCATGCACATAAATGGATGAATCAGCTTGGAGATAATGATGAACTTGCTTTGGGGCTGCGGCCACGAGTGATATGACCTTTCGCAGTTGACTCCATCATTCTTCTGCATGGTTGGTAAAGTGTTACAGTGACCCAGGTAGCTATAACTTGGGTTCTGCTGCATTGGATTAAGGATGTAAAGGATGCTTTTGATATGGTTGATGAAAGATAAGGATATAATACATTTTTGGAGGCCCTTCTCCATAAATAGAAGGTTCACTCAATTGAAATAGGTGTAATAAATAACCCACTGTTTATATATGATGGTGCGTATCTCATTGTTGAGTCTACAGGAAAGGAAATACAATATGGTGTTTAAAATAGCACAGCTTTGTAAATATTAGGTCATTTATGTTTTTTATTGTACTCCCCATCGACAACCGTACGTTTGATCATTCTAGTGAACTACTTGGAAGACGTCGGTCCTGGTGGTGTAGTGATTACCATACTTGCCTCCTAAACCCAAGATCGCGGGTTTGAACCCGGCCAGGACCGATGATTTTTTCGGGCGTAAAAATCCTAAGTATGGCTTCCTTCGGAAGGGAAGTAAAGCCGTGGGTCGTACGTAAATGTCGTACATTTACGGCACGAAAAAGAACCTCAAGCCTGAAAGAAGAGGCCTCTGAGCAAAATTTGTCGGCCGTTTCACACCCTGAGTGAATGAGACGCTGATGACCTGAGTGTCCATAAATCAATCAATCAAAAAAATCAATCAATACTTGGAAGACATTTCATGCCACAACGTTTCTTCCACAATGTGCAGTTTAGATGTGTTTCAAGGGCAACTCAAAATATCTTTTTTGGAAAACCTGCTCAATAAACGCGCATATCTAAATTACATATTGACAATTTATCATTTTCAGTTCAAAGTTTTTAATGGAAATCAAGCCACAAGTTTTATATGTGTAGGTTGGGAGCAAATGTTCTGTGCAGGGTGACAACATAATGCTTCCTCGGTGCAATGATCTAGTGCTCAGCGAAACCCGCTTTGCAGATTGCCGAATCTTGCAGAGCTTATTAACAAAACCATAACGCACAAAGGGGAGCAACTATGCTGTAGTATGTCGATACAATGGACAGACATTGCCGCCTCCCTCCCATGTTTAATTAAACCACATTTCACCGTAGACCTGCCTCGCATGCGTGGCACCTTCACTATCCTCGTGGAGTGAGCAACCCTATCTTCCTACGTTATTGATTCCAGTGCTGGGTGGGTGGCATTGAAGAGAGCCTCGTTTCACAAATTGCATTGTAGCGTGTCCAAATACCAGCAAACGAACTGCGGCATTGCTAACCTTTTGAAAACTCCGCTTCTGGTCACTGCCTCACACAGAACGTAACCAAACATTCAGCTAAGTGGCTACCCCGATATGTGTCGCTCAAGAGCTTTTCTCCATGCAAATACTTCTGATGCAGAAGCTAATTTCATGTTTATTTCTGATACTGGAACATGTTTAACGTCTATCTCCTGCACCAAGTGTTTGTCAAAGATTGAAAAGAATGATGATGGTTTGTAGTATGGTAAGATAC
This sequence comes from Metallyticus violacea, assembly GCA_030762175.1. Classification (NCBI taxonomy): domain Eukaryota; kingdom Metazoa; phylum Arthropoda; class Insecta; order Mantodea; family Metallyticidae; genus Metallyticus; species Metallyticus violacea. Next base: position 7,402,080 of record CM060843.1, read on the forward strand.
TTGACTTAGATTACTCATTCACTAAAACGTTGAGCGCCTCCTATAATGACAGTTTTAACTGCGGACGGTCTTAAAACACGAAGTCACTTCAAAGGGTTTGCACATTGCAATAGGGTAATACAGTCGTTCTGATCTCGCCAGATTTCATTTGAGAGAGTGTTGTGCGTGAAATTCAAAAGAGAGAAATTTGAAGAAAATGGCTCAGGCCGGATCTTGCGAACTAAATACCGATCACTGCTATTAGCTCCGCTAATTATGACTCGTTAACAACTTTAGGGTATGTAAAGCTACTCAATATGGAAGATGTTCTCGCAATACATTTACTCAAACTGAGGTATGTAAATGTATTTCGAAAAATAATTAATGTTAACAAATGTTGTACGAGCTTTTGTATTTGATTGTCTTCCTCCTCACTTACCTAACTTTCACATAAACAAGAAGCCCACCAAGACACTGTGAAACAGTTCACTATCTTATTGCCATAAACTCGCCATGTTCCATTTTTAAGTAAATCGCTAGTCGCTACACGAGGTCCTGTCTTGACCCACTTTCACCTTCCATTTCAAGACCAAGGGTTAAGAATTATAATCAAAGGCAAGTTAACAAGCTAACACACAGAGAACATTCTACATCTAATCCTAGCTCACACCTAAACCTCGGATTTTTAGGCAGATGCCGCCTATTTGGTTCTTTTAGGAAAATGTGCAAAATAATTACAGATATTTGCAATTTATGCAACATTATATGCATTGGGAAGCTTTTATAGTACCTAAAATGGGGGTCAGTGTCTATTTCTGTGCCTAAAACGCCTAAAGAAGTATTTTTAATAATTAATATACTTTACTTATAAATTACTTATTTTTTAATTTTTCTCGCGTACGGAACGGCGCCACATTGTAGTGCGAAGTCTACAGGTAAATTCGTGCCAACAATGTAAAGTTAACCATTCACGGCCGGCCGCGCCAAGAATTGACATGCTTTAACTACCAACCGTGTTGAACGCTTCAATGACAATACGCAATACATAGTTGAAATTTCATTTCTAGTTTTCTTCACTGTGTGTATGGTTGGTGATCATATCCTGTATTGCTTATCATTGTAATAGAAACAATGTCAAAATTCAAGTATTCGAGAGCTTCTTTAATTCGTTCCTGGCTGGTGGATTATGATGAATTTGTTTCAGACTGGAAAATAATTTTTATCGTTTTTGAAACAAATAAAAAAGAATTAGACATTTTTTTGTTACTGCAGGTAAGCTGCTAACTAATTTTTAAGAAATGTGAAACCATAGACCTTATCTTCTTTGGATTTGTTTTAATTGTGTTTAACTACTGAGGCACCACAGGTGGTGGACACTGATGATATATGAAACGAAATGATATATTAGGAAAGAGTTTTTTAAGGAAGGAAACGTTTCAGGCCAGTTTAGGGTACCTCCCCGGCATTTTCCATTTATGAGCACTGAGGAAAACCTGGGCAAACCTCAATCGGAAAGGGCGGTCCTTGCGGAATTCGAACCCAGACCTCCCGCTCACGAATCCGCGCCTTAACAACCTCGGCCACTCGAGTCGATATCTTCTTTGGAGTAATACACATTTAATAACTAATTATATAATATAATAATTATTATTTAAGAAAAGTACTGCCTTACACCCATGTCATCTGAGTCCACACTCAGGAATTGGATACTGAGTATCAGAAAACACTTGCTGCAATTAAGGAAATAACAAATGTCCACATCTGAATAGGTGTCGACCAGACAACGGATGCTGTCAACAAATATATTGCAAATATACTTAAAGTTGATGCTACGCTTTCCCCCCACTTTTTGTAGTAACCAGAGAGTTCCGTAAAGCCAATGGCCAGTCCATTGCCTTCATTGTAAACAAAAGTTTACAGCTGTTACTTCCCGATGGTTTTGAAGAGAGTAGAGTTTTTCTTCTCTCACAGATGCTGCTTCCTGTATAATCTCAGGCTCTTCTCTTCAGAAAACATTCTACCCACCTTATACACGTCACCTGTAGAGCCCATGCCTTTCATCGGATCTCAGAAACCATAAGGAATGAATCTCCGCAAGTCAATATACCAAAGAAAACTTTCTGCAAAGCTCCAACCCGCCTTACAATTCCTCAAGTAAACACTTTCAGAAACCCCTCTCTCCCCTCCACCTGTTTTAACATGCTGAGGCACCTGGATAGAGGCAGCTCCAAATTGTGACGACATTGCTGCAACTGAGAGTACAGCCTGTGTTTTGTCTGCAAAGAAACTATTGAAAAATTCAACATTGGGGGTGGTCGTGTTTAAATAACGGCAAATTTTTCATTCCTGCCCTCAACAATAACGATGCTGGAAAGCAAAGAAAACACTTCGTTGGATCAGGTGCTAGTGGTACAATAAGCTGAAATGAAAATTAGTACTACTAAGGGAGAAATTGGGGATAAAGTAAGGTGCAAGTAGGAAATTGTAATGGAATAATAATAATAATAATAATAATAATAATAATAATAATAATAAAATTTCGCATATGCTGTAATGGTCCGAGTGGTAAATATTTTGGCGGGGGAAGGTGGATAAATTCCAGTAGAAGTGGGCATAAAATAGAAACCAATTATAAATTTGCTCATAACAACTATGTAAGAGGAACAGTTATGTTCAGCTTTTAAATGATTTTAACGGTCGAAAGACATAATCTAACTGTTGAAAATTTGGATAAAATCTTGATAATATGTCTACACATTGTGGCGGTAATTAAGAGTGAACACGTTGGGAGTCCTATGCGGAGGTAAATTTAGTTGGGCGTCATATGCTGAGGTAAATTTAGTTGTTGTAGACACGTTGTGACGTCGTATGCGGTGGCAATTATATTTTTATGTACCCTCTGAGATGATGATTAATTTATGGATGATGAGATGAAGTAGATGAGAAGTTGTCGGTTTAGGATGGTCGGCTGGCAGTAGAAATCTTCTTACTCCTTGCCTCCGTCTGCTCCGGCTATATGAGACATCAAAATGGGGATTTCTGGAAGGTAAGAAAAACCAATTCACGGGTAGAAGAAAATTAGAATAGGCCTATGCCTCGTGGACAAGTTTGAAAAAACAATCAGTTCGTTGTAGGAAAAAGTTTTATTAAACGTCCGTCCTACACTCAGGGTTAAAGTTAATCTTAAATATTGTTCTATTACAATAAGGAATTTTGATTACCGCCACAATTCTCAACTCGCAAGCTGCACACAGAACTGTACACGACTCCACTGCCCTCAAAACTCTCACGACTCAACTGCCCCCCAAAACTGTCACAAACTGCCCTCAGACTGCCGTAATCGGAAAGTTTTATGTCTTGGCGGTCGGTCGGTTTGTGACGACGCTTTCTAACTTTAGTTTAACTATTTTAAAATATTATGTTACGTTGCTATTGGTTGTAGTGTATGAATTTGTAATACGCAGTCTTCTGGTTGGTATATTTTTCGCGGTCCCTCTGGCTAGAGGTGAGGTGATAGCTTCTATTTCTGCGAAAAATATACCTTAACGGTTTTCCGTTTCTTGTTTACCAGAAGTTTGCGTAACAGCATTCCTTGAGGGTGAAAAATCAAAGTTCCTTTGTGCGAGTTACAACTAACGGTACCTAACTAGATTTCATGGTAACAAGGATTCTTGCAGGAAAGAGGATGTCTGCTTTATGGCCTATTTCTGCTCTTTCTGCACCTAAAAGAGTTTGGTGCTCGCCAAACTGACGGCCTACTATAATTCTAGAAGGACTAATTTTCAGCTTCTCACTTAAAATGTTATGCTAATCATTTTTTTAAATATTACTTTAATATTCATATAATTTTATATTCACCTAGTTAAGGTGACTACCTGGGGATGTGCGTGGTGTAGAAATCTACCGTTTCAACATTATAACAAATAACATATTATGCTTTCAGTTATATTCATAAACATTTAAAATATTTCTGCGTAATTAAAAATATACTAACTAATTTATTAATTTTGTGGCTCGTTGTAGATGCCAAAACCATAAACATTTTCTTGCCTAAAATTAAAAAATAGTGTCTAATTAAATAGTTTTGTAACCTATTTTCGGAGCCTAAAATACAAAATTTTCATGCCTAAAATTCCGAGGTCTATAACTAACGCGAAAATCGGAGTCATGCATACGCAGAAGCAAAATTTTTGATACAGTTCTCAACTTTCTTACAATGTAGGCAATCTTCTATTATATGCTTTGTTAAACGCCTTCGATTATAGTGAGGCTACTGGGGAAGTGCAATCGCCGCAATGTAAAAAGGGAGATTGAGTCATAACACGTAAAAATAATGTTTTTATTTTAGTATTTATACTTACGTTGAAAACGCTGCCCCTTAGTGCCAAACACTGCCAACATTGCGTAGGAAATTCCTGTTTTCAACTAACCCTTTTTCCGTAAGAATATGGCGGTTCGAAACACTTTCATTGTCATTCTTTCTCATAATTTTTTAGCAAAATGGCGGACAGTTTTTCTTCCTGGAACCAGTTCTCTACAAGAATCCCTGCTTCAAGATTACATTTATGTACTGACATTCTAATGAAGAACTGTTAGCGCACAATTTTCACGCACCGAGTAACACGTCATATTCGCTGAAACAGACTCCCTCAAACCAACTACAAGCTGCTACCTGCACACGCATTATAGACCTTGATTACTGGTTTCTCTCAGAATGCACCCGCGCTATGACAGCCCACAATTCAAACAACCCCACTGCACTTGTAAATGAGAAACTGAATATTCAAGCATAACTTCGGTTATGTTAGCGAATAAACATAAAAAAATATAAATTCCATAAATTAATAAACTCATTGAGGGAAATTTATTTCAAAATAATGCGGATTGCTTATTTTATTAAAAGTTGTATGATATGATAGAAATAAAGAGAACTATCTTTTTAAAACAATCAAACACTCACTGGTCTAAGCATACGTACAAACTTACAAATTCATTTAAGGATTTTTCTGGTGTCAACGAGAAAGAGCTGTAAAGTGTTTGAGCTTTTCAATCTAAAAAAATGAATTGCTTGGTTTTTGGATCTGAAAAAGACAAAAAATGGGTTGCACAAAATATTATCATAACATAAGATTCAAAAAGAGAACACTAGTACACAAGAACACTGACAGAGGAAATTTTCTCAATTACATTGAGTTGTATATTTAAAGGGATATATTTTAAAAACGTATTAAAACCTAATGCCGCAAAATAGATAGAAGTATGAAGGAAGAATAGGAATTCGATACACAAAAAGTTTGTTTTGTGCTTGAAAGTCATTATTATTATTATTATTATTATTATTATTATTATTATTATTATTATTATTATTTACATAAAATATGAACTAAAGTAAACAATTAAAGTAAAAATCAGAAATTAAATTCGCGTTCAGTAATTTTTGCGCTGCTACTTAGATATTAAATCAACATTATAAAGCTTTGTGTGCTGCTTTCCATTAATAATAAAGTAGAATATACAAGCATAGCTACTTGCCGGCTATTCTGTCATAAATTTATGAATTCGAAGCACAGGCAACAAATATATATATATATATATATATATATATATATATATATATATATATATCCCGTGTAGTACATTTATGACACGAAAAAAAAAAAAGTCTCAAGCCTGAAAGAAGAGGCCTCTGAGCCAAATTTATTGGCCGTTTCACGCCCGAATTGAATGGGACGCTGATGATCTGAGATGTTAAGTTTTCGTAAACAAACAAAATCAAGAGCGAGCGAGCTACAAGTGGCATAATTCGATATTTTGTGCTTTCAAATTTATAATTACATCACATTTCAAAATACAGTAATATTTTTCAAAACAACCACAATTAGAAAATACATTTAAATATCACAAACTCTCATTTAAAGTAATTCAATTCAGGAAATTTAAAAATATACAAACACAGCACATTAAAAAACTACAAATATATAATTAATTCTGCATTGCTATTTATTGTTATTTTTATAAAACAATGCAATAAAGTGATTGTGAAATGTTTGTATGTTTTTTGTTCTTTATTTGTGCTAGAACAATTGACGCCTTTTTAGTTTATTTAGTGTACCTAGATTGTATATTTTTGTTTAATTAGACTGGAACACTAATTCAGTAGGAGAAATATGATACACCTCTAATAAAGAAGTAGCATTGTAGATTATAGTATAGTGCGATTAACAGTAATGTTATGTAATCAATTATACAACAGATTTGGCTGTGATTGTTTGAAAGTAGCATGAGAGAAATTTTGTAATAACATTCAAATAAAATTCCACCAAGATCTCTTTAACACAGGACTGTTCATTACGGACTTTGACTCTACACTTTGTTTAGGTTTCAAAAGTGTTTGTTCGGCATTTTTCTGTGTATTTGGATAAGTTCATCCTGTATAATGACTGCATGGAATAACTGGTCGCATTTTACGACTGGAATTTTACTGGCTTCAACATTCACCTTCGATGAATTTGCATTGTTAAGTCTTCTGAAACACATTCAGTCTGTACAAGGTATGCTACATGTTTATCTCTCTGCACAATTTTCCCGAGTTCCTAATAATGTGTCATTGGTTTTGCGATTTCACATTTTTGCTGGTTTTCTTTTAAGTATTGTGTTGGAATTTTAAAATTATTTCTATTGCGCATGAAAATAAAAATTAAATGTATGTATTTACTTAATTAGGAAATTTATAAAATGTATACATTCATATTATCTTATATAATGCTATAAAAGTAAATAAAACTGATATTTTCTTCTTGTTCACAGGTATGTGCATCTCTTGGATCTGGTGGTGAGTTTTAAGAAATATATTTATTACTCTGAAAAAATGAAACGTTCTAAACATAGTAAAAGATTGCGAAATAAAATCAAAGGTAATCTTATATTATCTGATAAAGATCGTCATGGTTTTAAATTCGAGTAGCATTGCAGTTATAAAGAAAAGCTGAAACACTTCGTTGGGTCAAATTAGAAAACATGAGAAAAGTTTAGAAAATAAATCTTTTACTTAACTTGCAAGATATGTTTACTTTTCCAAAGCATCTCCTACAGCCGGATATGCCGCTTAATAAGCTTTGGATCCTTTTAGTTTCTCGTACACTGGGTCAAAGAGATGAAAGGCACATGATGTTAATAGCCCAGATATCTGTTCTGCTGCACCAAGTTCTGATTATCTTGATGGCACTTACCGGCCCTCTTCGACTAATTTTAGCTTCATTTCACGTAGCAGTGCGCATTTACTAGCATTACATCTGGATACGGTTTTGGAAATATTTGGGTTGCACAATGACACCCCCCACCATTTTCCGACTCTCAACTTTATTATCTAAGATTTCAAAAGCTCGGAAATATTTGAACTATATATATATATATTCCTCTCTCATACCCTCTCTCTTTCTGCTAAATTGGCAAGTTATAGAAAAGAGGTTGCTCTCTTGTTTATTTAAAATGTACTATTGGAGACATTCGCAATGTTGTTGCATGCGATTTATGTGTCTTAAGGAGAAATGCGATAACAGCCTGAACTTCTTCCCCGTCTCTTTTCCAGCTTGTCCTGTTTTAGGTTTAGATTTAAGCCAACCAACAACTGTCTCCTTAAAGTATTTTTCAATATATTCGTTGTAACTCAATTCCTTTTGCTGTGAATGATGATGCATATTTCTATATTAAAATGTGATGGTTAGGGTTCAAAATATTTGCCATATTTATTGGTTTAAAAAGCATTTCTTTTTAAGTGCAGTTATATAATAGGTCTCCATTGTTTTAAAAAATAACGTGCAAGACGAAGGTAAGGTTCTGTTAAGCTGGCCTTTAAGCTTTCAAGTTATACTTTCAAAGCAAATTCACTGAATGAGAGGGATAAAGCAGTTAGAGTTGTCTGTGGTGCTGTATTGATGATGAACAGTTCTCTGAGCCCTCTTTTCTCCACCTTTGATTTGCTCTTCTGTAAGCCAGCCAGCAATGTGCAGCTGTTCAAACACTGTTACCCAGGTATTAACAAAAGGAAGGAAGTGTTGAGGGGTGGGTTGGGCAACGCGCATCATGGTCTGTGATCCAGGAATGTTACCGTTGAACAGTGAACTGTTCAAACATTTATAATTTTTTGGTCTCAAAAATTGTAATGTATAAAAATTAATTTTAAATGTTGATTAATTGATCGTAATATGTGTCATACAGTTTTGTGTGTGTTTGCGCAATGTATCGAATATCCTAACACTTTCTGTGTTACAACGATACTTTTTAACTCATCTTAAAACGTAATATCCATTGCTTCAACGTTTCAACCTAAGTTGCTACTGCTCAGCAAACAAGTTCAATTTCACAAGTTTAATTTCGCAATCTCCCGTTAATGCCACTATACATGCAAACTCTAGGAGTTTACTAGGCATATTAATTTCTTTTAAAATAGAGCAAGAAAAGTTTTAAATTTAACTTTGATTTATTTAAACAATTTAAAATAATTGCTTGCAAATTTTCAAGAAAAGTCTTGCCTTTGAAAAAAAAAATATATAAGGAGCTAATTATAAAAATCAAATATTTGTAATGTACACACTTCAAATAAACCACAGTGAAACACCATAATTAAAAGTCTGTGCATATTGCCAATAAATTCCAAACTTGAACAGTAAATTTAAATGTAAGTCAAAGTACTTGATATTTTCTTGAGTAGGAATTTTCATGAAAATGGAATTTGAAGAAATAATTCCCGGTCTTCAGAATGTCATCAGAAGCGAAAACAAAAATAGTTCAGCTCATACTTGCAGAAACAGTGACTACTGTAATATTGTTACTGCCTATGACATCCAAGAATAGGAAGGAACATAGTCCTACTTGCCTTATCTAACTAAAAAAGTAACTACATTTTGAAACGGAAAATATCCTGTTTAAGGCTCTAAACTTCTTGATAGCAGTTGTTTAACTATATTATTTTAATAAGCTCATTTTCACATGTTTGTATATTACGTAAAGGTTATAATGCTCAATATAAAGCCACAAACATTTAATAGTGACAGCTATTTAGTTATGTTAATTTAAGAAGTTCATTTTACGTATGTTATTATGTAAGAATAAGGCTATAATATTTTATTTAAAGCTCCAAGCATTAATTGATAATATGTTTTAATCATATATATTTAATAAGTTTTTGCACATATTTTAATGTTAGGTTATGGCTTTAATTTTCAAGTTAAATAACATATATTTGTTGGTAATACGTTTTAAATCGTATAAATCTAATAAGCTCATTTGTATAGATTTCATGTATCACGTAAGAGCTATTACAATGTATGTCTTAATGTTTGTTTGTTGGCCTTTGTGACAATTCCGAATAATAAAAATGTAACGATTCAGAGGAACACATACAAAGCGAAGAATATGAATAGATTAACTGCAGATAAGAAAATTGCAATACTAAGTGAATCAACCAATGGCAAGCGTAACAACATGAATAATGTGTACCAAGAATGAAACACGAGGCAGACCGCTTTATTGCATGAACGAATTTCATTCGCTTAGTATACGTTATGTTGAAAATATAATGCATTGTAATATATAGTATTATTACATCCCTATTGTAAGGAGTGACTGTTTTTATTTCAAACATTTTAGTTATGCTTTGGATTCCGTCGAGAGAAGTTGTGTTTAAATTCCATTAGCAGGAATCGTGATTCTTACTATAAAGATGCAGTACTTTAACATTACATTAAGATAAGTGACGATTAACATTTCGTAGAAGAAATTACAAAAGTATTATTTGTGGTGAATGATAGGAGTTACGATTTTGAAATAATTTCCATATAGGAAAATAGTATACGAGTTACAACAGGACAAAAAGCACAGTTTATGGGAGAGAAATAAATTATAACACGTCTGTCTCGTATTCAGTCTGCATCTAATAATATCCTCAGAGCATGTCGTAATCAGAAAAGTGTACTGTTGTGTGGTAATAACAAAACATTAATAAACTCCGTAGATTTCTATCCATTGTGATTTTGTTATAATTAGAAGCACACTCCTTTCACTTCAGAATTATCGATCTGAAAAAATTCAACTATATTATCGAACTCTGAACTAGTCGAGCTTATAGTACTGTTAGTCAAGTGAGCGTCGGCGTCGGCGTCGACAATATTTCCGCTACAATGCTCATTACACATTCACTGGCTAGCAATGGTGGATGGATTTATCAAATCAGACCTGTTAAGTCACTAAATCAAATCATAAATTTATTACATTGTCCCAGGTTATTAAACCAAAATGCAATTATAACATACCTGATGTAAATACCTTACTTATTCTCGAATTGGTTCCTTCTAGTGGAAAGAGATTTGACACTAGTACTAATACGTCCGACCGCTTGGTAGTTTTTCTCCAATTGATTGACTTATTTCCCAAGCTCCTGTAGAGTAGTGGACACTTTTCCCCAATAATGCTAAATCAAGAAACTACAAAAATCTAAACAGTGCTTATACAACAATGTACATAACACCTGCAAATAATCAATATCAGTATTATGTATAACTGGATTTGACTCCAGTCCAATAAATTTTGAGATAACCGCAGGCAGAAGACATCTTGGCGAAGAATGGTTAAATTATAATACGAAACCCGCAATGGCTGCTTCAGTCTAATGAAGTCACTGCCAAAATGATTACCTTTCTTGAGGTTCCACAACCAAATGAAGCTTAAAGAGGAAGGCAAGAAGTTTTATTACACCTCATATAGCAGACACGATCGATGCTGGTTACTATAGCCCTATGGTTTTGCCACATAAGCTAGCGAAAGTATGAGGAAAATAAAGGGAAAGGTATGGGAAATGGGAACATGTAACAAATATCGCCACACCATCATCCGTTATTTGTTTTTTTTTTATTATTTATTTAATGACCTGTTTCGAACTATATGGCATATAACTGGCGAGTAATAAAATGGTTACAATCACATATAAATGGTTATTAAACTGTGGCACTATCAAAAACCCACATTCTCCTTGACTCGGCTTCATAAATCAGAGTTTGTTGCTACCTTCATGAAAATTAGCACGCATGCGAACATCTTCCTACCTTTAAAGATCTCCAAAAAAGCACACAGAGTTTAATAATATGTTCTTGTGTCAGATTAAGAAAGAAGGTAATTATTCTTTCTTATTTAGGCACGTAGTTATGTGCTTTCATACTCAAGTATGGTAATTTTGAATGAATAGTAGACGCATATATTTTGACACATTCAGATGCACATGTGCTTTGAAAAGAACGCAATAATTACTAAATATGGATTTGTATGAAATTTAAAAAGATATCAAGATGTAAATTGTAAAGGTGACATTAAGGTTTGATTCATGAAGTTAAGAAAGCAGTTTAAAATTTGCATTTAAAAATAAAACATTTAATCAGTGATAAAACAATGAAAAAAGTGAAGATAGGGGGTGAGGAATTAATAGCGAAATTAAAGATATGTCAAATGCATTATTAGAAATAATCGCATCAAGTTTTACTAAAGTATGACAGAGCCAATGTCACTGCATTAAGGTCGTAATTAACAAAAGTTTTAAGTCTCCGACATGCATGTTTTCAGCGATTGATTTTAATTGCCATTATTTCATGTTCAATTTAAATTTTATTTATTTGGTTTATTTGTGGATGTTCTTTAAAATCTGAAATCATCCGTGTCTTATTCAATTCAGGGCTTGAAACGGCGTATAAATTTTGCTCAGAACCCTCTTCTTTTAGCTTGAGGTTCTTTTACATGCGGTAAATCGACGACACGGGACCCAGAAAGCCATGCTTCGGTATTTTACGCCCGATATTCAATTTAAAGAAAATAGCGGCATTCTCTATGCAAAAGTAACTGTTGAAAGTGTATTTTTAATGTTAAATTAAAATTATTATCATGGTTTTTTGCGGAAACAGCTAACAAACTTCCATTAGCTGCTTCGGGACAATTTTTAACAGAGACAGAGAAGGCAGATGTTAAAATATTAACGTTATCTGTCTGAGAAAATAATTCGCTACTGCTTCAGTCGACAAAATTTCGGTCCTGATTGCAAGCTACATACAGAGGACTTTAAGTGCTCCCTTTTCGGAGAGGGGAACTGCAGCAGCTGTTGAGAACATTCAGGGTTGTGCGTCACGTCTGAGATCACGCGAATAAAACGATGACTAAGAGCTAGCTGATCCAATGCTTTTCATAGCACAGTAATTACGTAAGGCGATTAATGGAACTGTGTGCATTTGCAAATAAATTGCAACGCTGATTGATGAACCTTTGAAGTTTACAATGTTAGCTTTGTGTACTTCATCAACGTCTCCAGGGCACATTCCAACCATTAAAGTGAGTTGTGTAAACTACGAGATTTTCTCTTGACCTAATCAAGAGAGAACCAAGTAATTTATTTGTCATCCTTTTACGTTCTTAAGATCCTGTCACAGAAAACTCTTTTAATGTAATTATATTCCGTCTCCCTCCCCATCTGTGCATCTCTAGTTAGGTCCTTATTCTGCCCACTCTTCTCCTTCTACTCTTTATCTTGTTTTCCTTTTGCTGCTTTATCATCAACTTATTTTTCTTCCTCTTCACCCTCCTGTTTATGTTCTACACGTCTTCAGCGTCACCACATTAATATTCTCGTTTTCCTTTCGTAATGATTTTGTTATAGCATTCTATTCACACTCCTCCTTTTTACCTTCTGCTTCTTCGTGGCGCTGTTTTCTTATCTTGTTCCTCTGTTTTTTCTTTTGTCATCATCTTTCACTTAGGTTTCTTTCTGTTCTTACGCACTATTTTTCTTCCTTATCCCCCTCATATTCATCATCTTCAGCCCCCTCTTGTTTGACAATATTTATTATTTTACTGTTTCATAATGACCATCTCTTCCTTATCTTCATCTTGTTCTGTTTTAATTTTCCTTCAATGTTCCATCCTAACGATACTTCTTCCCATCGTCATTACATTCCTTTCGTGAAAAAAACTGCCTCTTTTTAGTTCACATAAGTTGAAACTTAAAATAGCATACAATTTAATAAACCGCCACCCACCGATGGACAACGTTTGCGAAAGTCCCCTCAGCGATTGCAGCACATGCCGTTTCAATTTCTTCCCGAAGTGTTGCCAGTGTAGCTGGTTTTCTACGGTATACAACATCCTTAAGAGTTCCCCATAGGTAGAAGTCCAACGGAGTTAGATCCGGAGAACGCGGTGGAAACTCAATCGGATCTCTTCGTCTTATCCAGTGCGCGGGGCTTGTTGCTGTGCGATGTCTCCCAGATCTGCCCATGTGAACATTGCATACGGTACCATAAGTCTCAAATGACATGTCAGCATATGTTGTCCTGAATTGTTACTCGCGTTAGCGGTTCTGTTCTGTACACAGGTCTCCATTGCCTATGAACTTCAACAACATTCTCGGTTTTCCATTACCATTTCAAAATTGCTTTCTGCTGTTCAAACGATAACCTTGACTCCACTTTGTTGTAGCAACGCTAGCACAACGCAATGTGAGTCACATCTGTTTACAGAACATCTTAACCGCCTGTGATGCCTCAGTAGTAAAAACGGGCGTTAAACACTACTCAAAAAAAAAAAAAAAAAAAAACCAGAACATCATAAGATAATCTTAGCTTCATTTGTCCATTGTTGATTTATGATAATATTGGCTTCATTTGTTCAGTGTTGATATCTGTCACGTAGCAACGATATCATAATGTATGTGAGTCACATCTGTTTATAGAATATCATACTACACATTACTGTTGTTTTTCGGTCCAACTTTGAAACATATTAAATAGATATCTACTGTGAAAGTGTGTATACATTTTTGGTAACCTCGGTATATATATATCCTGTATGTTTCTATAAAATGTTTTAGTTTCATTCATATACAGTTATGCTGATAGAGCCGGTTCGTGCAGTTCAAACAAGGTTTGATCAAACATCTTTGAATGATAAAGTGCTGGTTCATCGAATGTGTTATAATCTACTTAATATATTTTGGAGAAAAGAGAAGTGACCGGAATAAGAAGGAAAAATGTAACCAGATTTTCACTTAGAACCATACATTTTTATCATTATTATTGTTATTTTTTGTTTCTGTTGGTTAATAAATAAATAAATAATTATAGCACTTTGTTTCATAAATTATTCAGAACCGTTTATCTTAAATGTTATTATGGTAGACCCGTAACCCGCAACTAGCGGCGCGTTCACTGCAAATGATAAGAGCACGATTCTATGGCTCTCTCTACTGAATATTTACTTTTATTGAACCATACTTTTTTGACCTCAATTTTGGTTTTCAGTTCGTGTCACTTCTTCAGAAAAATAATGCGCTTGGGAAAGCCTATTAATGCAGAACTGAAGAAAATAAAGAGAGAAAATGCAAAGTACGCACGTTTTATAAGTATAAACACCAGGGTTGACTGCTTTTAGATGTTTTAATTCATTTATGGAAGCTCTTTAACATCTCAGGTCATCAGGGTATTGCTTTTAGAGGTTGCTGTTTTGCGCTGTCTCTCCCCTCCACCCCCCCCCCCAAATCATTGCAAAGCTTAATTTCCTGTGATTTGTTGCTTGATGAGTTATGCCTTAAAACATCTGTAGGGGACTTCTATCTTACACCTGACGTTTACATTTGTGGCTATTATTTGTAGGTGACTTGATCTACAATGTCTCAGTAAGCGGGATAGGTGAGAAGAAGCGGTAGGAAGAGCCTCTTACCCATAACCGGCATCCTGCGCATCACCTGAACCCTCACCTTTCGTCGCGTGCTTTTTAGGGAAGTTTGCCTTCAACAGCTGATCGTTGTTGCGTTAAAGCTGAACATATATTTGATAATTATAGTAAAACAGAATATTTATGGCAACACATAATGTATATTAAACATGGGAGAACTTGCAGTTATTTCATTATACAATAATGTCACTTTTAAATTAACAATGCTCTCATGCGAACACTCTCCAGCAGTGATACTATTCGTTCGTTCCGTTAGTAGGAAACTGTTGCTGAATGGCAGGCTGATTCAAACCGTTACTTCTCACCCCTTATCCCTAGAGTAGACCGTTATCGTAGACTGGCACATGTTGTCCGCAGTTAAACATGCACTGACCCCATTTTAATGGAATTTGTTCCTTCAGAGAGAAGATTCGAGAAAAACGCAGTCTTGCTTTAAGAACATGCATTGATGCCGGCTTGTGACATACATTGTCAGCTTTGTAATTATGCACTTCAGCCACTTTACCCAAAACAGGAAGTTTGTTCGCAATGTAAGTAAAAGTCTTGTGTGCATTAATAAGCAACAATATAAAATAAAGAAAAATCCTGGCGAACGTTTGCTACAGCCAATAATTTCTTCCCATGAATTAGTCGGCTATACCATCCAGATCGAAAAAAGATGGTTATGTTTCGATGGCATTTAAAACGAAAGTCCCTATATGATCGTAAGTAATTTTTCCCCAAAATGTTCATAAGGGGATCTTACATGTGAGAGGATATCTGCCAGGAACTTACCCTTAAATATGCTTCCTGAAAACTCAGTGATTTATTTTGTAGCACAGTATTAATTTACATAATACAAATGCAAATTAAGTGAGTGCATTTGGAGATCTTCAAGAAACTGAATAAATTACTCATAATTGAAATAAAACATGAGAAGTAAATCGCTTTTGATGAACAGAATTACCTTATGTCAGCTGCTTCATTAGTTTATTAAAGTTACCATATTCAAACTTAAAATGAAACATGTATTTTTATTGACATCCCACCTTAGAAATATTGAGGGAGCTCAGCCTCCTTCGCTAAAACTTTGGGGCCCCTAGAAGTCGGCTCCAGGACACTCAATGGAAGATAAATAAATGAACAATTTTGAATAGCAACTATTGCTGCTCGGTACAACTTTTGGCGTTTAGAACAGGGTTCATTATGGTTCAGTTTACTTTTTGTTTATCAAACAAGATTAATACAAATATTTGCTAGCTCTACTAGCAGAAACAGTAGGACCCTTAAGCCAGAGTTTGAACAGGTAGTTTTTAAACTGATCCAATTCCTGATGTTAAGTTTCTAGTTTTTGAAGTAGATGTTTGAATTGCCTTTTTCTTCCTGACACGCGTTCATACCTGCCTTTCAGTATTTCTGGCAGTTCGCTGGAGTCGAGTTTAGTGATGACGAAATCGTCAATTGTTTTGTCCATCTCCATAAATTCTATCTTTAAGATAACCCTATACGAAGTAATCTGGAGGTTTTAGGTCCAATATTCTGGGTAAACACAAATTTCTAGAAATTAGTCAGTCATCAAAAACTTCTGATTAAGCAAGAGATTCGGCGATGCACAGCAGTGGCACCATCTTGTTGAAAATAACCTTAAATGGACAGCTCAGAAATTGCTCTAAAATTCAATTGTGCGCAAACAAGTCATGTGAGGCCCACATATTCAAATAGTTGAAATCAGGCGTCATCTGTGAATGTCACGTTGCAGTAATGAAATAATTTCTGCTTGTCAGACTCCCGCTACTCGTGTACAACCTGTATGACAGCTGCACCACTTTTTCATTATTGATATAGCATTACCCCTCTCTTGAGATAATGATCTTTTGATAACATTTCTGAAATTGACCCTTCTTCTGTGACATTTAGCATACAAGAAGTGTGCTTCCCCAAAGATCGTGTTGTTTCCAATGCAATCATTGTGCCTCTTGGAGAATACTTTTCGTACTATTTTCTGAATGCCCTTCTCATGGCAACAGTGCAGGTCTATATTTAACAATTTTAACTGCGGCACTATGTAGTGCATCTTCATCCATAGACAGCAATATCAGAACGAAAGTGAAAATGAACGTCCCTGATGATGCTGACATCATTCGGGCACTTTGCATAAACAATTAAATACCAAACGCCAATAGTTCTCACATCCTTTAAACAACATTTCCCAAACTATGATTTGCGAACCCCCTGTTCCCGAAATCTTCTAAGGGGTTAGGTAAATGTTTTCCCCAATGGTGGATTTTTAAGTTTTTTAAATTTTTAATTTTTTCTGTAATGATATAATTACAATGTTTACCTGAAATGTCGAACTGTAGCATGAGTTTATATATTTAGTGGTAGGAAATAGTTTCCTTAGTTTGTTATAAATGAATAAGATAAACTTTTGGAATTTCCACTGGTTTTTTACGAGCCAAAAAGTTAAATTTTTTATCATTAATTGTTTTATTGAAGTTTAAAGAGTTCGCAGTGTTAGCGAATACGGCATTAACAATCTTATTACCTTTTAAATCCACATATTTTTGTGAAAGGTCTTTCTCTTCATTGGCCTGTTCAAAAAATAAATCCAGAAATAAGACTGTGCTGAAAGTGATTTAAGACTTTATTTAATTTCTGTGGTTCCTGACTTCAAAGCTCTGAGTCATCCAGAGCAAGTTTGAAGAGATGAGTAAATCTGTAATGAAAACTTGTAGATAAGATTGAGATTGGCTTACATTACATAGAGTTCTTGTACAGTGAGATCAGTGATACTTTCCCCCGCAGTGCGGAGTTTAACCTGTGAGAGAGCCCCCGCTCGTTTGCCGTGCCGTGGAGAGAGTAGCAAGCCTGCTTGCTTACTTGTCACGGTCTTAGCGCAGCTGTTCCCGGGTATGTGTTGTGTTGTTTGTTTCTTAATTCGATAGCATACCTAAAGCGTATTATAGTCTCGTGTGTTTACAACGACACAGAGTGTCTTTGTGTGTTAAACCCAGTGGTGAAAAAAAAAAAAAAAAAAAAAACATAGAACCATTTTTTTTTTTAGCATACACTTGAAACTCTTACTTATGTGAATATCATACTAACCCCTTTTTCAGAGAATTAACCGGATCATGCATTTTTTCAACAGGACTCTGCTATTGCTCACACTGCCAATAATTCCATAAGGGCAATTCACAATGTGTTTCCACAAGAAGAAATATTAGTATGGGTTTGTGGCCCCCAGGTTCCCCGATTTACAACCTCAGATTATTATCTCTGGGGTAAATTAAAAAATGTCGTGTACAAAACGAATACGCACACCATACAAGAAATTGTCCTGATTTTTCAAAATGAACTGCAGCCAGCGATAAGTGATTTCCTAAAGAGATGCCAAAAATGTTTGGAGAATGACTCGACTGATCGGCTAACCGGATAAGGAGCGGTGCAAAACACTCCGGGGGAAAACGAAACTAATCACATGGTACAATATATGTACTGCAGAACATGGAATAAGTCAAAATGTACATAGAGACATTTTAAGTTTATAAATACATGCTCAATCCGATACACATGTCAATTTAGGTTAGAATACAAGAAAGAAAGAGGAAGGGGGAAAAAAGGGCAGACATTGTCATATGCGATACAGTGATATTTTCCCATTTGTCTTATGACTATTTTAACCTCATGTATTATTCATTTGCGAATTCGCAAACTGAATAATAAAGAAGGCAGTTACAATTTTGAAACTATGTAACTTAAGCCCGCATGGATTGGATTCATTTATTTATGGACACTCTTTAACAGCTTAGGTCATCAGCGTCCCATTCAACTCAGGGCGTGAAACGGCCGACAAATTTTGTTCAGAGGCCTCTCTTTCAAGCTTGAGGTTATTTTTCGTGCCGTAAATGTACGACATGGGACCCACGGCTTTACTTCCCTTCCGAAGGAAGCCATACTTAGGATTTTTACGCCCCGAAAAAATCCATCGGTCCTGGCCGGGTTTGAACCCGCGATATTGGGTTTAGGAGGCAAGTTATGGTAACCACTACACCACCAGGACCGACAAGCCCGCATGGAATGCTGCCCTTATCTAAAATAGTTCAATAATATCAAAAAAGCAATCACTACCTGGTTTAGATTAAATTGTGTGAAATATAAAAATGTGATTTTAAAGTTAGGATTGCATTATTTAATTTCGGGTTTAATGTTTTAAATGTAAAATAAATCTATAATTAATTTAGTTCCGATATTTTAAGCGTTACTCCGTCATTTTTGGGGGGGAATCCTTGTAGGAATATTTATCGTAACTGCCAACAAATTTAGGCAAATTAAGGTTATATAATGGAATAGTTCTTTCACGCTAGTCATGTGCAGGTCATTAGTTGGAAAGAAAAAATCAGACTTGGGAAATTCGGGTCACTGCTAAGAATCGAATCACGTTCTGCTGCAGATCGTCGGCAACGAAGGCCGATGACCCGCGATTCGAATCCCGGCCATGGCCCGAATTTTTCAAGTCTGTTGTTTCTTTTCAACTAATTTAATGTTGTTAACTTTTGTGTATTAATAAAGAATTCGTTCAGGTCAGGCTTTGTATGCTAAGATGTGCCACTATTGAATGGTAAGGCCTAAATATCTTAAGGTTTAACTTTTGAGGTTCTACCAAGGGATGTCTGTTAATGTCAGGATTCACCGATCGGCCTGTCAAAAGTTAGAATGAAGTCTTTCCAGAAAGAATGTGAGAATTAGAGTATCGATGAAGAATGGGTCAACATCGGAGCAAAATCAATAATAGATGTAATGAATATTGTAGATGAAGTTTATCAAGTTAGAACCAAAACCGTCAAACTGAGGTCTTTACATTGTGCAAGTAAAATATTAGCAGCGTCGAAGAGATAAGTGTAGGAAAAGTGGTTTATTGGAAACCTTGGGTTCAAAATGTGGAGCTGTTTCAAAATATGTTCTATGAAAGACGCTGGTGTAAATTTTGCAATTTTAAATGTCGTGTTAAACGTTCTTATTGTATGAATTAAATTCTGCTTGTGCACAAGTAATGATTGAATTTTCACAAGGTAAAAACAAGACTGTGTTTAAAGTTGAGTTCAATGTATCATAGTAGATATTCAATATAAAGTGTGTATTACTTTAATTAAAATAAATTTGTGTTCCCTTAATTCGCGTTCTGCAGTTTTCCAAAAGGAATAAAAAGAACTAATAATTAAATTAGCAGGTTACATTAAATAAAACACCACAAATGCAATGTCTGCTTGCCATAATCGTGAAGATCCCGAGCGTGAAAAGAGAAGGAAAAGAAGAAGAAAAACGGGGTAAAGGAATATTGTATGTTAAATATATTTCGCCGTATCATTAGAAAAGTTCTGTTTACGAGAAGCATTAATGAGATCTGAGAAACATTCATTGAAATTTCTGAGTGTGAAGCTGATAAGCGTGTAGCCAAAATGGAAGCAAAGTCACTGGCAAAAAAAGTTTAACGAAAATGGAACTGCCTTCGCGTCTGTCATATGGGAACGGCTATTGCAAAGAATCAACAAAATTCAACAAATGATTGCAGAAGGAAGATGAAGCTGTGTGGCATTAAACCTACTTGAATCTCTGAAATTATTCTTTGATGACGAAACCGACTATTATTCTGACATTGGTGGAAGCCTCGACTTTGTATACGGATGATGATGAGTTACAAACGATGAAGAAAAGAAGCAGATGGAAGTGCAGACGAGAAGAGAAAAGGAACAATTCGAGTAAAGATACTGAATATTATCCATGACAACCTGGTAATTGAGCTGAAGAAAAGTTGGGATACAATATTCGACCTATTCAAAGCAGCTTTGCTGATGAGCAACGTGTTCGCAAGACATAAGCAAACGTCATAAATGTAAAACTACTTTATGATTAACTGCAGCACTTCCGTTGTTTTATGGACTATATGGAACAGAAACAATCCACAGTCAGGCCGAAAGACGGCTACAGACTGCTTGTAGAAAACGATGATTTGAAAGAGATATTTCTAAATGTGCAATTATTCTCACATTTTCCCTTATATTCCCACTTTCTAATGCAAGTAGTAATAGATCATTTAGTTCTTTTAAAAAAATTAAAAACTAACATCAACACTTAAGTACTTGAATAGTTTTTAGTATTGTACGCCTGAATCATGTCAATAATGATACTTTTGCTGCACTTAAAGGCAGGGAGCAATTGTAAATATAATACTGCGTACATACTAGGGCAGTTCCATAAGTTTCCGGCCTCGCCGATAAAAATTATCGCCTTCACAAAACCCTTATGTCATACCTTATCTGTTAAGTAAATAATTGTGTTCAGTTGTTCAGATATAGTTGCGCAAAGAAAGCCATTTGTAGAAGATTGTGACATATTCAAAACGGAGTATCGAGCTGTTATAAAGTTCTTCACAAAAGAAGGACTTACTCCAAATGAAATTAAACAGCGATTGGAAGATGTATATGGGTGAGCACCCCCCTCATATTCTACCGTAAAAGAATGGGCCAAACTTTTTCGAATGGGTCGAGAAAGCATTGAAAACGAAGAAGGTGCAGGTCCGCCCTTGGAGGTGCTCACTCCTGAAAACATCGTTCTTGTGGAAGAAGAAATTATGCAAGACCGGCGGCTCAAAGTTACAGAAATACCAGCAAGGTTGGGTCTTTCTAAAACAACAGAATTATTCATGAATATTTAAACATGAATAAGGTTACTGCAAGATGGGTGCCTAGATTTCTTTCCTCAGTCCAAAAGCAGCAACGAGTCATCTGTTGTCAGACACTTTTGGAACTCTGCCGTGGCAACGAGAGAAAAGATCTGCAAACCATTGTTACATAAGATGATAGTCTTCTGCTATGACCTCTTGTCCAAAAGAGAATCAATGGAGTGGCGTAAACCTGGCGAAGCACCGCTTCTAAAGGCCAAAGTCACTCAGTCAACCAATAAGATCATGGCCACAATCTTTGGGGACTGTGAAGGAATACTCTTCATTGACTTCTAGGAGAGGAATACCACGGTAAATGGGGAGTACTATACTGGCCTACTGCAAAGAGTTCGTGCTTCCATCAAAAAGAAAAGGCGAGGAAAGCTGAGTGGTGGTATGCGCCTTCATGACAACGCGCCTGTGCATACAGCTCTTGTTGCAAAGGAACTTGTTGTGAAGAAGTGTGGCTTCAAGGAGATCGAAATCCACCCTACAGCCTAGATCTAGCACCCAGAGACTATTTTTTCTTCTCAAAACTCAAGAGGGACTTTTGAGGAATGCAAAGGTGTGGTGAAGAAGTGATCCATTTTGCACACAAGACTTCCGACTATTGGGAGGGGGGATTGTGTTAATTTAAAGATGTGAGAAGCGTATTGCAATAAAATTAACTATATTGAAAAGTGAAATTTAATTTTTGTCTTTATCATACCGAGAAAATGGTTAATCCGGAAACTTATAAACCTATTCTCATAAGTAATTAAAATTTTGCGTTCGCTTTGTTAGAAATACAAAAATAATAAAATGATTTATAATGGTGAAATTGATAAAACTTGCAGCAAATATACCTGGATGTCTTAAGACAAGGCTCTCCCAAATATTAAATGAGATAGGTCCCCTATAGTATAAATCCATACCTAATTGCAGGACGTTTCCGAAATACTATTAAAAACTTTGGTGGCGGTTCCTTACACCAAAACAAAAAAAGGGGGGCATATAAACTTATGCCCCGAAACCCTTTGTTTTTGGGTTATTAATAAAAGTTTACTTAAACTAGAAAAAATGTCCAAGTGTCCAGAAATTATTAGTTTTATGAGTTATTAATAAGAAAAACAAATACTCATATAAACATATGCCTGGAAAACCTTAGTTTTTGAGTTATTAATGAAAGTTTACGGCAGAAATAAAACCATTATTTCTACCACATTTTCATTAGGGTTATTACTAAATCACATTAAATGGCTCACCAATAGTCTTAATGCTGCATTTTGCGAATAATATTTTGTCATATAAGTATGCAATGCTGATACGCCAAGTGCATAAGCAGACTTGCATCGATAACATCTTTCAATTACTTTAAAAGATGAATTTTATTTTCGGTTGCGAATTTAAGTTGTTACATAGTACCTTGAAAGCATAAAGGTAAACTTTCATTAATAACTCAAAAACTAAAATTTCCGGATATATGTTTATGTAGACTTTTTTTTTCGCTTGTTTTGGCAAACTTTCATTAGTAACTCGTAAAACTTAATAATTTCTGGTTATTTGTTTAAATGTTTTTTTTTTCTTGTTTTGATAAACTTTAATAAAAACTCAAAAACTAATGACTTCCGGATATATGTTATATGGCCTCTCTCTCTCTGTTCATTTTGGTGTGAGAAACCAGCCACCAAAGTTTGTAAAAGTATTTTTTCGAAATATCCTGACATCAGTAAATTGAA
This sequence comes from Metallyticus violacea, assembly GCA_030762175.1. NCBI lineage: Eukaryota > Metazoa > Arthropoda > Insecta > Mantodea > Metallyticidae > Metallyticus > Metallyticus violacea. The sequence continues at coordinate 7,425,237 of CM060843.1, forward strand.
ATTAGAACTTTTATAGCAAATCTGCTAATTTTAAATTAAAAAGTAAACTTGCAAACTTATATTTGATTTTTAATCCAGGGAATTATAAATGTTATTATGATATGTGCCTTTTTTCTTTCGGCGCCACGATAATATACAGGATGATTCAAAAGTCCAGGTCTATGTCATAAAAGACTTTTTATGCCAAAGTAAATGGGTGTTACAAGTGTCCTTGTAGAGTAATATATTCAATAGAGCTTAGAATGCCCCCCTTCCATTTTAAAGCATTGTTACCAACGATCTGCAGTAGTTGCTTTCCCTACTTAATAAGTGCTGTCATCGGTGGGGTAGATTAGTAATCTGTTGTTTTGTACACTTAAGGCATAATTCGAAGGTTACTATATAATGTAAGGGATTCCATTGAGTAGAAGGACATAACTCAACAATTTTGTCTATTTCTTTTGAAAGAGGTGTGAATCACTCTATATATGAATGAATATTAACTGCACTAATATCATTTACACATATTTTTAATTTTTTTACTCGTTAGTTTGATTACAAAATGAATGTAAACTTATTTCTGTTTATAACATTTAAGTTTTCCACTTTATAACGCTCAATTTATGATGATGTATTTCTTCCGTACCCCGTTATAATTAACAATAATTAAATTCTTCTGCGTCCGTTTTCATTTGGTAAGTTTTCCCACATTCGTAAAAGGAACTAACTGTTCGCTCCAAAACTTGGTTTGTTTACATTCTAAAATACTTAGATGGATCAAATATAACAAGTCTTTTGTTATTAATAAAAGTTATTTTAAATTAACATTTTTCTTGTTTTTCTAGATAGTTTTCCATCTTATTTATGCATTTGTTCCAACAGATAGGCAATTTTAAAGCCACTTTCAAAGAAAGTACGAGGACGGGTGTGGAGCCAGCTGGACACGAACTCTTTTACCTCATCGTTGGTTGTGAAGCGCTGTCCACCAGGAGCTTCTTTGAGCAGAATGAGCATAAAGAATTCGCATTGTAGAGATCCGCACTGTAGGGTGAATGTGGAAGGGCAGTTCAATGCATATGAACCAATTTTTTTGTGTTGCTGCTGCGGTATGTGGTATGGTATTCTTGCAGAATCAACACATTTTTGATTGAGCTACTGCGCCCTTTTGACCGAAAGACGGCTGTAACTTGACCGAGAAAGTCACAGTAGTAGGCAGCATTAATGGTCCGTCATTCTTGGAGGAAATCAATCAGCAGGACACGAACACCGTGGCCAAAACCTTCCCTACAGACAGCCGTGTCTTGGCTTTCACCGTCGGTGGCTCGCCACTTCTCCATTCCAAATTGGTCCTCTTTGACTGGGGGGGGGGGGGGGTGTAATGTTACACCCATGTCTTATCATACGTGATGATTTTGCCCCAAAAGTATCATCTTCTTTTTCGTAATACGCGAGAAGAGTACGAGAAATTTGAACCCTCACAGTTCTGTTCTGCAGTGAGTAACCGCGGAACCCGACAAGATGACACTTTTCGCACTCTCAATTCCTTCCCAATGATTGATTGTACACTCCCATAACGTATGAGAAGTTCTAAAAATATTGCAAGCACTGTGATGTGGCGGTCCTCTTCAATGAGGTCACGAACAGTTTGGATGTTCTGCGATGTGAATGGGTCATTTTTCAACATGTTCACGTCCTTCCTTAAACTCGCGACACAAATGTTTCACTCGGGCCCATTTCCCAAACTGTGGGAGTAGCCGACGATAAATTTCAGATTCATTAGCATTCTCGTTCATGAGAAACTTTATAATGACACGTTGCGCAACAGTGGAATGCACCCCCTTTCTCGCTCATCACGACAGCAACTGACTAACGGAATAAAACCAGTTCCCAAGGCCACGGCTCCCCTACAGAGACCCCACCATACATGCTGTAAAATTCTTGAATCCCTGCTGCACTCTGCAGGTATGCAATAAAGAAAGGCTTGTTTATATTTGACCCGCCCTCGTGCAATGCCAATTACTATCTGCTTCTTCATACATTGGATGCATTTTCCCTTAATACATCCTTTCCTTAATACACTCCTGTTCTAAACCATGTCAGTCTTTTCTTTTCCCTCTTATCACGAATTTCAATGTATTTTTCTCTTCCCCAATCATTTTTCTGTGTTCTGTATAATTTCAGAGTGTTTTTGACATTAAAACTAGCTCATATTTCCTGGTTTTCAATAACCTCAGTTCTTATTTTTACCTCTTTCCAAAATCCTTTTCCCATTCTTTCCCCCTCATGCCATATTAATACCATGCCAACTTCCTGTGGGGTATCACTCTATGTATAAAGTTGCACTCTTCGAAATTAATGGAAACAGCCACGCCAAGCTTCTTTAGAGATACCACCAACTTCTTCCTCCCAGGATGCAACATCTTCTTCTGGATTCCTTCCCAAACTGATGACCCTATCTTTTTTTTTTCTCGTCACAGGGAGCCAGATCTGGGCGGTTCACCAGTGTCACTCCCCATTCTTACAGTATCCCCCCCCCCCAAATCTGTATGCGTCTTGTCCTGGTAAAGAAGCAACCCAGATTCTGTTAAGAGTACTGTAGATCTTGGGAAGACAAACTGTAGTGTGCCAGTTGGTAGCAACATTTTTTTCCCCTTCTCCAGAGTGAAATGGTTGCAATAGGCAACTTGCTGGGGAGAAACTGGTAACTATCTTCTGGCCTGCACTTCTACATCACTTAACCTTCGTTGGGATGGTCATTGGGAAGACCCAGATCGCCATATGTCTCTTTGATTCCGGGTCGTCTTGGTAAATCCAGCTTTCGTCATCTGTAATGATAGCGTGCACACATCCGGAGTTGCCGTTGTCAAAACAAGAATCATTTCCTGGCATTAATACACTCTTGTTTTGTTTTGTTCTTCTGTGAGGTTTTTGGGGAAATTCAACGATAACAAAGCTTCCTCACACTAAGATATTTTCATCAGTCCTGGTGGTGTAGTGGTTACCATACTTGCCTCCTAAACCCAAGATCGCGGGTTCGAACCCGGCCAGGACCGATGGATTTTTTCGGGCGTAAAATCCTAAGTATGGCTTCCTTCGGAAGGGAAGTAAAGCCGTGGGTCCCGTGTCGTACATTTACGGCACGATAAAGAACCTCAAGTCTGAAAGAGAGACCTCTGAGCAAAATTTGTCGGCCGTTTCACGCCCTGAGTTGAATGGGACGCTGATGACCTCAGCTATTAAAGAGCGTCCATAAATAAATCAATCAAAAAAAAAAATTTAAGATATTTGTGTAGGATTTCGGACACCTATGAGGATTGAATATTTAAAGACTCCTAAATCTCCCTGTTAAGTCAATCACGGAGCATTCTTTTCTATGACTTTTACATAGAAATGCTTTCATCTTTTGACTAAAAGTGTGCTCCTCGTATTGCAAGGCTTTCTTCCTCTTCTGTACTCTGCAAACCAGTTATAGCAGTTTGGACGAAGAGGAACGGAGTCTAGCAAAGCTCTCCTTGTTTTTTCCAGGAATTCTTGTTGACTGAGGCCACAGTTATAGTCGTAAAAATCACCGCACTAAAACGCTGTCAAATCACATCCATCTTACAAGATCAGCAAGCGAGCGCGCAACCACAATTAATATTTTGCTGCAACTGTAACAATAGGCAAGGCGCTTATGGTACTAATATACGCTCTTTCCAGTGCCGACACCTTCCTTAGTTTGTTCAAATCTTATAAATTAAATAGCGACCATTGTAATACATTAGACAAAGCAATCAAATCTGGTAAGCATGTGCTCTGTGTTGCGATTCATCTTTACCTATCCACCATTTCCAAAAGGTATTATTGGAATAACTATACCTCACTTAAAAATGTGATGCAGCACCATTCTGCTGAAACACAACGGAGCTCATCATATGCTGTGGTTCCAAGAATTTATTAATATGTCCAAGTAGCTAGCGTTCCTAACTGTGGGTTCCATGTCGGTCCTGGTGGTGTAGTGGTAACCATACTTGCCTCCTAAACCCAAGATCGCGGGTTCGATCCCTGCCAGAATCGATGGAATTTTTGGGCGTAAAAATCCTAAACATGACTTCCTTCGGAACTGAAGCAAAGTCGTGGGGTCCCGTGTCGTACATTTACGGCAGGATAAAGAACCTCAAGCCTGAAAGAAGAGGCCTCTGAGCAAAATTTGCCGGCTGTTTCACCCCCTGAATTGAATAGGACGCTGATGACCTGAAATGTTAAAGAGCGTCCGTAAATACAACAAATCAACAATAATGTGACTTCCATAGTGATGAAAGACAGTAACTTTTTGTTTTTAACAGACCCAGCCAGACATTCACTTTAGTCCTCTCTTTCTGCCTCCGATGCATATTATGCGGCTGTTCTTGTGCACAAATTTCACAGTTATGACTATTTTTACGGATTATGTATGTGGAAGGTTGTTTCATCACTTAGCGGAATGTTTTCCATCAGACAGTCCTGGTAATGGCACCTAGTCCGATGACACAGCACACTCTTCATGTTCTAAGTAATTTAGAACTTGAATATGTTGTGCTTGTTTCTTCGATTTGAAATTCATGCTCCCCTTGACGTGTACAGTTATTTCGCTAACCGGTACATAATGGGCGTGTTCAGCAGCTTGAAGATTCGACCTCATTTACAGAAGTTCGCGATCTACTCGAATTTCCTCTTCCAGGGCACTTCCCGGTTTCTCAGTCGTGTTGACCAAAAGAGGGCATTCACTCTAGTAGCAGCTGTTTTTCGGAATTTACATTCAAAATGTTTATGCTGCTGTGAATGGATTAGATCACGTATTTAGGCAGAAAAGAACGCTAGTGTTCAGTGTTAAAGCACATTTCGTAATTAGCCTAAAATACAAAATAAAAATTTAAAAATTCATAAAATTAAATAGCGACTTTTGAATCACGATGATAAATGCTAATATTTAACAAACGCATAAAACATGTGAGATATTAACACGAATTGTAATGGTAATCAACATGCAGTTTTGGCGGAGATTTACAAAGAAATCTAGAAAAAAAATTAAATTCAACAACTATAATGGTTATAAAAAAAGAAAGCTTTTGAAGTCACGAAAGAAATTTTCGGGAATGTGGAAAAGTCAAGAAACACCAGATTTCCGCAACATTCTAACCTTTGGACATAGCAAATAGAACGAAAATGACGAAAAGTAGATTCCAAAGAAAAGTATATCATTTGAGCACACCATATACATGGAATGAAAAACACGATATAATTTTTTAATTTATTAAACAAACACAAATCCTATAATATTAATAATACATTTAATAATAATAATACATATGTATAACATGGTATCGAAACTTCATTACCATATTGAGAGCTTGAATGTAATATACAGAGAGTGCCAAAAAATGTATACACACTTCAAGCAAAGAAAAAACTGTGTTAACATAACAAAACTGAATTCACACAAACAGAAAATGATGAGCACTAATCATCTTAGACTTTTACAGTTACAACAGTTGCTCAAAATGCCCACCATCTGCGTCGATACACTTCTGAGTACGTTGAACTACTGATTAGCAACGTTTGCAAAAGTGTCCTCAGCGATTCGGCACATGCCGTTTCAATTTCTTCCCGAAGTGCTGCCAGTGTAGCTGGTTTTCTACGGTTTACAGCATCCTTAAGAGTTCATCATAGGCACAAGTTTAACGGAGTTAGATCCGGAGAAAGAGGTGGAAATTCAAGTGGACCTCTTCGTCCTATCCAGTACCTTGGAAGATTGTCATCAAGGTACACACGTACATCTCGGTGGTAATGTGGCAGTGCACCATCCTATTGGAAGTAAAATTCCTCATTCCCATAGTGTATGAATGGCGGGTAAAACGGATGTGCGTATCACGTTCAGGTATACTGGGGCCAGTTTATAATCATGACGTCATTTGTTCATTGTTGATTTACCTGTCACGTAGTAACGCTATCATAATGTATGAGAGTCACATCTGTTTACAGAACATCATACGATAATCTTGGCTTCATTTGTTCATTGTTGATTTACCTGTCACGTAGCAACGCTATCGTAATGTATGAGTGTCACATCTGTTTACAGAACATCATACTACACATTACTGTTGTTTTTCGGTCCAACTTTGAAATATATTAAATAGATATCTACAGTAAAAGTGTGTATACATATTTTGACAACCTCGGTATTTTTTTTAATATTGCATGTTTATTCTTGTACTATATTTACGGATTAGTTTTATAACATATACTTACTATTACTATGATGTACTGTTTAATTGTATTATTTTACTGATTTTTTTTTTTCATTTTATTTTTGAGTCTTTTAGTAGGTACATATTATTGCCATTTTTATAAATTGTTTTGTGATTAAATAGCTGCGATTAGTGGTCATTTTACTTGCATTGTAATGTTAATTATAATATATTTTGTTGCTATAGTGGTTATAAAATAACTGTTAGTTTGCACCTTACGTATTTTTTTTCATAGCGGTGGAAATGTATCAGTTATTGTAACTGGATCTACGCTCTGTTATAGGTTAATAAATAAATAACTAAATATGTCCCTTATCAAGAATGGCTATTTGAAACTTCCACCGTTTCCCAAACCTGCAAAGGCAGAGAGCATACATAGTTCCGGAGTCACCTGGGACAGCAATCTGAGAGCCGTAACAGAAAAACCACAACACATATGAAGTTACAACCACAAAACATTATCCTTTTAAGAAAATTGCTGCGGGCAAAAGGAAGGTAATGATATTTCACTGGTTTGACTGCGTGATACTCGCCGTAGTTCTATAAATCCTTTTTAAAACGTTTAGGGCGCTATGGAAATAGTAGACTATAACATTTTATATCCAAAAAAAGTCACGCATTTTTCTTGAGCGCTTCCCTTCACCAAATGCCGGTTTTCGGATTTTGGCCTATTTAGAAGCATTATAGATAAGAGTTTTTTAAGCTATATGGCGAATATAAAAATGAACGTAGAGAGAAATCTGATGGATTAACAAAAAAAAAAAAAAAAAAAAAAAAAAGGAATTGGATGCGTTCGAAGAAACCTTTTAAGCTGTATAGAACTGTATAGAGCTGTATAGAATCTTTTTTTCTGATTTTGTTTACTGAAACGTGAAGAAATTTGAAACAATTTTGATTTAAAGTGTGATCATTTATAGAAAAAAAAACCATAATGAATAAATGTTAAGATAAAAAATAAATTATTTGTGTAGAGTAAAGAATAATGGATGCGAAAAATGGTAGGAAGAAAGAGTGGTTATACAGCGAAGTTATTTGAGTTACGGGGTACTTGAGCGTGGCTGTTTACCCGGGAAGCATCCGTCGCAATCAAAAAATGGAAGATAGATTTGCCGAGCATAAAGTTATTATTTTTTTTATTTTGTAGTTCTGTTTTTACTGAAAGATTTAAATGATACTGTAACCTGTGACATAAGAGGTGTTGAACATAATGCCCCTCAGCGGCAGTACATTGCCGGCATTTGCGTAGGCGATTCCTTATTTCATCTTAACTCTTCTGTAAGATCAAGGCAGTTCGTTACATGTTCCTTACCATTGAGAGATCCTATCTTCCCTAAATTTTTAATAAGTTGGCGAATAGTTTTCTCTATCTGGTCGTACACGATGGCCAGAATATTTTCGTGCCAATAGACCTATTACTTTTCTGTAAGAATCCGTTTTCATGTATGTGTCGTAAAACCACTCGTTGACAAAACATCCCTCGAACTACGACCACGGGTGGTCGAGGTCGTTAAGGCGCGGAATCATAAGCGAGAAGCCTGGGCTTCGAATCCCGCCAGGACCATTCTCCCTGACTGAGGTTTTCTCCAGGTTTTCCCCAGTCCTCCTAAATGCCAAATGCCGGGGAGCTACCCTAAAATTAGGCCTGGAACGTTTCCTCCCTTAAAAATAAATCCTTTCCCAATATATAATTTCATCTCTTGTGACAAAGTGTCGGTCGCTTGTGGTGTCTTAGTAGAAGAAACGGGCGTTAAATTTCATTCATTCCCTCAAATTAATTATAAGATTCTACGTGCACATGTATTATAGCCTTGACGACTGACTTCTCCCAGTAGGTTACGGACTCTGTCGACCCGTAACTAAAATAACTTTGTTGTAGGTAGGTGTAAGTGAGCTTTGTGTGCCCAATTTTGAGACCAATGGTGAAAACTTGCTAATGGTGAGTACGCTTATTAATTGAATTTTCAAATACTCTTTTGACCACATTAAGTTCAGAAAAGAAGACTGAATACAATTTAGGTAGAGTATGTAGCATGGTATGTTCGTAGATTATTGCGCAAGGGTAGCCAGCTTTGGTTTTGTAGCCATTATACAGTACTTTCAAATGGACATTTATCCACTAGAGCTCAGCAGCGATAGTAGAGAAATACGTGCAACTTTGTTCCTCTAGCCTTCAGTGTCCAGGCTTAAAGCAGTTGGAGCGTTGTCTTTATGCCATTTTCAACCATTTTAAGATGATTAGTGATGAAACGAAGTAGGTTTTTTTTTTTTTTTTTTTTTTTTTTGCTGTTATAATGTGAAAATGATGAATGAATGATTCGTATGTGATTAGAAAAGTGAGATAGTGGTTTGTAAGAAAATTCCTCCTCTCACGAATGTAAACAACTATCAGTTAAACTAGTTTATTAGAACAACTAAAAGCAAAACAAAAATAAATGAATAAAACCATTAAACACAAAATAAAATTTCATTCAAGTCCAAATAATTGGTTAAAATAAGTCAAATCAGGTTAAACCGCGCCCCCTAAAATTTTGCCCAAACTTTTCAATTAAAAAAAAAAGACATTGGACAAGAATTTGTTAGTAGTCGTGTGAACAGATTTAGGGAAACGATAACGATACTGAAAGTAAATCGCCGTATGCCTACCTGACGACAGTTAATTGACGAAGTTAGAACGAAGTCCAAGGAAACAGAAATTTTGCCAACCTCGCCTTGAAAAGTCACTAAATTTTTAAAATTACAACCATGTATGATAATTGTCGTTCAGGCATTGCAGCCACTTGATAATTTAAGTAAAGTAAATTCTGCAACAGTTTTTGGATAATGTTAGGAATGGCTATTGACCCCATATTTAATGTTTTCACGGACGAAGCATTTAATTGTCATGTAGCGACATAAAACAACAGATACTGGAGTGCAGAAACCCCCGATCTTGTACACCCTAAGGGAGGGAAAAAAAGACAACAGGCAGAAAACGATTCGAAAAATATCGAAAGTATTCTTTAAAGCTGGATTCACAATGCCGCGTTCAGTTCATGTTCAAGTTATGCCAGACCGTCTCCGTGATCTAGTGGCAGCATTTGCTACTACTAATTCGGAGGTCCTGGGTTCGATTCCAGGTCAGGTCAACCTGCCTGAGTAAGTTTTTTTTCAGAATTTTTCCTTACCCTGAGGAAGTGAATGCCAGATAGCTTTAAGGCGCCAAGGACTCCGAGCTCATTTGCGCCATCATTCATTTATTTCATTCATCCTTACACCTGCAGAATTCATGTCCAGTCTACAGACGTCACGAAAAAACCAACGCAGTCAAAGCGACAATAAATAACACATTAACATAATAATAATAATAATAATAATAATAATAATAATAATAATTCAGCTTTCACTCCTTAAATCCTACATCGTTTACTTCTTGATCATTTACGAGCTGTGACTTTGGAATAATATATTCGTAGAAAACAGCAATGTCTTGTCTTGTAGTTTACCACCCAGATACCCGATTTGAAAAGTTAAATATAATTGCTTAATCAGAATACAATAATCATAATATTTTATAGGAAATGCGACTGTCAAAGGTCCACTAAATTTTACAAATGAAATCTTGCTCTTCTTTGGTTAGTGTTGTAATGTTAGTATTAGTTTTATCTTATCAATAATATAAATGTTTAACTACCTAGCTAAAGTAATATGTCATTGATTATAAATTAAATTTTGCAATTCCAGTAATTTACAGTTTCGAAGTTTAATGAGGATGATTTTAATAATTCATATCTTGTAAGTACAAATTGATGATGTTGAAACAGAGATTTACTTTATCCAATTTTTATGGCTAGCTTTGGCTTAGAAGGTACTCAATAGGATCATAGGATAGAAACAAGACATTGAAATTTTCAGAATTTCCAATACCATTATGGCTTTATGGTCTTAATCATCGATAAAATACAGGGCCATCAGTAATTCTTTGTTCATTCAGTGAAGATTGTCGATAAGCGTATCACCAGCGTTAGTTGCCCATATGAATGGTTCAACGCACAAATCTTCGTGCATCTTTATGCACCAACCAATTTGCCATTTCATCAATTATATTGCTTTGAAGGCAATCCTTGAGGAGTTCAAAGGAAAAGTGACGAGAAACAAACATTTTCTTGGATTTAAGTTAGCATTTAAACGTGCCTAATGAAATATTTGGGGTAGCCGGCACATCTTGGTCGTTTGTCTTCACCTGTGAAAAATTACTCCTCCACCTGTTAGCGCTTTTCTGGTTGGTTTGCTATCCTCTCTGTTGGACAAGAAACCCCGCCGAACCTCGCAGCGGGGTTAAATTAAATTTCGCCAATTGAGCGAGACGGGGCTCCTGTGCTGCATGACGTTTTAGGTTCTGTAATTGAATGTCGTTTACCCGGATTGCAGCAATGCGGTGCGGTCGTTCAGTGCAGCGAGCCCTACTTGCTCTGTCACGCTTGGAACATCTCTGTCGATAATAATTAAATGTCATTAGCACTTGCGTTTGGTATGAGGGTTTATAAAACTCTGTCATGTCCAAAATGCTCGAACAGTTGAGGGCGCTCAGGCAGGTTGAGCCATAAAGACAGCTTAACTTGAGTTTGTTATAATAGTCTCAGTTTCTTCAGAAAGGGTTTGGTGGAACATCTTTCACTGTAAATTTTAGAATGCAATTCTTATTATGTTCTTTGGAATACTTTATGACCTCAGAATATAATGCAGCTGTGTTATGTTCCCATTAGATCCCTTCACTTCCCTCAGTGAACCTAGTCAACCAAGTCAGTGCAACTGTGCTGGAATTGATCGTAATTATATTATTATTATTATTATTATTATTATTATTCGAAATTCAATTTCGAGTCAGTTACATATTTTCCCCTTTCTTCTTTTTCTTCTTATTTGCAATAAGTATTTCGTTGATATTCTAGTTCTTGCATTTATCTTTTGATAACAAAAGTAGTGCATTATGTTTAGAATGATATCCCCAGAATTATTTTGGTTATAATTATATTTATGCATATGTATAAAATTTATATAATTTTAATACATCGCACAAGTACTCCGAATTTCTATTTTGTACAAAAATACTGTCAGAATTTTATAGTAAACCTACCAAAGAATAAAGCTAAATATAAATATTTGTTAAACATTCTAAACTCTTAAAGACATAGTTTGCAAACTTACTGAAAAGTTCCACAGATGGATGCCTTAAACGTTTTAACAAATAGTTCGCAAAATACTAAGTTATGATCACTAATATGAAATTTCTGTTCGTATTTTTTCGAATGAAAATGCAATACTTTCTATCATTTCTCTACCCAAATGCATTATGTTATGACAAAGGCTACAATAATGGTTATGGTTGAAATTCAGGCTTTATTTAATTTTTTGAAAAAGTATAAGATTTTCTTGAATCACAGGTCACTATTGACCTCTGCTAAAATTCAATATTGATCTTTGTTTTCAAGATATCGTTGCTTGTATTTGTGTTATGATGAATTCTTTATTATTTATCTACATTTAGGAAACTGTGAAAAGCTATGAAATGTGCAAAATATGTTGATTATGTGCACTATTGTCATTGGATGCTGAATTTATGTTGACGCTGTGTCCGTACGATTCCCTTCTTGTGCACAAACAAAGTGGATTATTTTATTGTTCTATTTTATTATGGTGGCTACTTATTCGTTGAATTAAAATTGGTAAAGTAGCAAACAGAGGAGTGGAGACTATTGATTACTCTCGAGTTAGGAAGAAAGAGATATGTATTAAGAATTGGAAAACAATTGGCAACTATGCATTTGTTCAACAATCCTGGTGGTAGTTGGTTAAAGCTATTACCATTGATTATTAACTTTGTTGGGCTGAAATGCACAATATAAATAGGCTATTAATAGACATTTTAAGCGTTTTCGCCATCAATATGTCAAAGGTTGTTTCAAAAATGATTCTAATATCAACTTCTTTTGTTACTTTAAAATTAAGGAGGCTGCAAAAAAATTCCTACCCTCGTACTGGCAATAATAGTACCTCTAACCCTAATATGACCCTGTTGTTTCGTTGATAGGTATTAATTATATGTTAATCTTTACCGTGAGGATTGCTAAATAGCATTGTTGCAATACTTATTAATATGTTCTTTATATATGTACAGATAGTGGCAATAATGTATACATACTTCAAGCAAAGAAGAAGCTGTGTTAACATAACAAAACTGAATTCACACAAACAGAAAATAATGAGCACTAATCTTCTTAGATTTTTACAGTTACTTGCGCATAAGTCTTAGGATGGAAACTTTCTACTTTGCTGTTTTAATAATACGACGTACGCTGGTTCTACTAATCCCAGTCTCACATGCACGTTGCTTTGTAGATTTCTGCGGCGAGTGCTCAAAACGTTCCGAAACCATAGCCGAGGACGCGGGGCTTGCTGTGCGAAATCTCCCAGATCTGCCCTTGTGAACATCGCATACGGTACCACGAGTCTAAAATTTGTATCGAATGCGTGCAATTGTTACTCGCGTTGACGGTTCTGTTCTGTACACACGTCTCCATTGCCTTTGAACTTCAACAACATTCTCGGTTTTCCAGTATCACTTCAAAATTACTTTTCGTTGTTCAAACGATAATCTTGACTCCATTTTGTCGTAGCAACGCTAGCATAACGTAATGTGAATCACATGTGTTTACAGGACATCATACGCTAATCTTGGCTTCATTTGTTCATTGTTGATTTACCTCTCATGTAGCAACGCTATTATAATATATGTGAGTCACATCTATTTACAGAACATCATACTACACATTGCTTTTGTTTTTCGATTCAACTTTGAAATATATTAAATAGATATCTACTGTGAAAGTGACACCCTTAGTATGTATTAAGATATATGAGTAGCTTAATATCAAAGTCGGACATCTGCAGTTTGCAGGAATGTGAGCTAAGAAGTACTGTTGTGTTAAGAAGAGGAATTAACAAAGGGTTGAAGGGTTTAACGGAACCTTTTTATTTAAAAGTTTGTTTTTGACAATTTCGCATGATCTTTTTTCCAATTTAGTTAGTGTAAGACTTTAGGTGTGCTAACCAATCAAATTGAAATTCTACATTCATTTGGTGAAATTTAGATTTCAAAACAGATAGCCGCCTTTGAAACACAAATGTGTAGATGTCCGCTTTTGATGCAAACTGCAGTTGCAGTTTTTGCAGCAAACAGTAACAAATGCGAATTCTGCAAGTTTGTTTATTTTCATAGATTTTCTAAGTCAAATCTCAGTAGTGAGAGGTATTTTAGCCAAAGAATGTATGACCCTTTGAATGATAGCGTATATCATTTTGCATACCACAGAATATTTTATTTTTATGATAACCTAAAAAACTAATTAACATTTTTGAGAGTTAATCTAAACATTAAGTTGAAGTGCTGCCTTTAAAATTGCTTGCATATTCAAGAAACTAAAATAGAAATAAACTACTTTAATCGAACAGCCTGAGCTTTGAAAACAAGATATAACTATTCCCTTTTTCATTGCGCAATTTCTGTTGCATGTATTGTCACGTATGTCAGGAGCATGAAGTTGTTTATCAAGTCGGTTTTTATACCACTCAAGATTGGAGAATTTTCTCCAATCTTTCTCAAAATGTTTTGTAAACAAATTCCCAACGTCCCAAAGTTTACTGGCACTCTGACAGGAGTGTCTGGGGAGATTTTTTTTTATTTTCAGGCATGTGTACTCTTTACAATTTGCTCTCTCTCTCTCTCTCTCTCTCTCTGTTCTTTTGACAATGTAATGAGTTAACTACTATGTTTCTCCTCTTTCCATGTTAAATACTTTAGGCCTAAAAGTTTCCAGAGAGTCTGGAGGTCGCGTATTGCAAAAGGGACTGGGTAATTGAAATTCAACAACATGTAAGGTGTATTTATAATTGTATTATACAGTAAAGTATGCTAAATTCAGATGGAAGAGCAGTAAGTACTAATACTACGACAATATTCGTAACTTGTTGCAGCCAAGAAACTGCTCAGTCCAGACTGTCGCATTGTTGGTCGCGGCTTGGCGGTTTTTGTATTTACAGCTCGGTGTTTGAAAGTTAATGCGTCTATGTGTAGCCGTTCATCTGTTAGACATAGTGGATAATAAAAAAACCTCCAGAGTGATTTATAAATTATAATTTGCTCACTTTCTACTTAGATGCATGAGATTATTAAAATATTTTCTGTACTTTTACATCATGCATAAACTGCAAAGACATCCATAGATCTAGGAATAAAACATTTAACAAAATACAAATTGGCTGTATGTATTTTTAATAGTATTTAACGTCCTTTTTCCTACTGAGGCATCACAGACAGTCGACACTGATGATACATGAAATGAAATAATACATTGAGAAAGGATTTTGTTTTAAAGAAGGAATAGTTCCAGGCCTAAGTTTAGGGTACCTCTTCGGCATTTGCCATTTATGAAGACAGGAAAACCTGGAAAAAAAAACCTTAGTCATGGAGAATGGTCCTGGTAGAATTCGAACCCCCGAGTCCGCGCCTTAACGACCTCTGCCACCCGTAGCGGTTGTATGTATTTAATATAAATTGTTTTTTTAAAAAAAGATGATGATTTTCTAGAGATTTTATTGACAGAAATGTTTAATTTGTACCGTCTTGCACTAGTTGAAGTGAATAGGAACAAAATTTCACTTGTTGGGAATCTTTATGAACATAGTCGATATCATTGATCAGCTGTTTTAGGCATTTGTGTATTATTCTCTACCATTGCTTGTACAATACAAAGTTTCATACACTAATTACTACAACGGTAGACACGCAATTTTATTTAGCGTGAAAAAAAAATTCTAAGGCACTGAGCATCTTTTTTTTTTATTATTTGTTGTTTTTAAAAGCTTGTGGTGAACAATTGACCTGGGAATATCTTCTCTCCATGAAGTCCAGCGTGTGATGGTTTGTCCAGATCTTGCACCGTCGTGAGCTGGTTCATTTGTTGACTGTGTTGACTATAGAAAGAAAGTTTGGTCTGTGCATGTGCATTAAGTAACTTAGCCGGTCAGTAATAAGTTAATTAGCAAATCGTACCTTGTTCTATGTGTTTTTGTCTGCAATTTGATAATGAAAGGCCCAAACGGTCTGTAAAACAAAACAAACACATTCCGAATTTCTTGAAATAACACGCACGACTATTAATACTTCTTTCATTTGGCAAATGGGGTAAGTGCATGTTTCTGAGTTTCATCTTTAGCTTTTGTTGTGCATACTTAATAGTTGCAACTGTATGGTTTGTATATGTGGCAAGGCGTTTGTACGAGTTTTTATTCAGTATGGTTCCTATTTTAACAGATTTTTTTTTATTATTTGCTTTGCTATGGCGTCTATTTCAGGATTTACACATGATCGGATATGGGTATAACAGCAGGCAAAATGTAAGATAAAACTAATCGTAATATCATGGAACACACATACATGGTGGCAAACAACCAAAGTGAATCAGATTTTAGTGCAAGAGAAGATGGTGTCCCAGAGGAGCGGATAAAACGTTGCAGGTATTGGATTGATATGATATTTAGGTACTTCAGCCTTGCTTAAGAGTGGCCGTTTGTGCCTACACCCCCCCCCCCCCGCCCCGAGACATCTCCGGGAGAAAGGGATGAAGTGAGAGACACTGTGCAGCGGTGATACATGGACATAAGCGGAGTCCTAGCATTTTAACAGACAGGAAAACCCGATGTCACCCCTCCCCCAGTTGAGTTTAAATCCCTCATAAGAACAGCTTGCTTACCATATACCTACCAGAGTAGAACTCTTTCCAAAATACAAGCCGCCGTCACACCGCACATTGCTCCAACCTACCTCGCCTAACACTAAAAAGAGATCAGGATAGCCAGAATTCACGAATAGCTTTGTTAGATGTGTTTCATGAAATGGTCTTCAAAACCTATTTTACATTCGTTTCCATAAATAAAAATATTCAATCAGAATATTATTTGTTTGCGATATTAGGTTTTAGAACTATCAGGTTCAAAAATTAAATAAGAATTTTACATACCTAAGAGTATAGGTCCATAAGTTTCCGGCCTGGCCGAAAAGGATTATCGCATTCACAAAACCCTTATCTGGTGCCATACCTTATCTGTTAAGTAAATAATTAAAGCTGTAACTTCCGCTCCGCTGTGTTCAGTGGTTCAGATATAGATGCATAAAGAAGGCTATCTGTAGAAGATTGTGACATGTTCAAAATGGAGTTTCAAACTGTTATTAAGTTCTTCACACAAGAAGGACTTACTCCAAATGAAATTAAACGGCGATTGGACGGTGTATATGGGAAAGCATCCCCCTCATATTCTACCGTAAAACAATGGGCTTAACTTTTCTAATGGTCGAGAAAGCAATGAAGACGAAAAGCTTGCAGGTTGGCCCTTGGAGGTGCTCACTCCTAAAAATATCGCTCTTGTGGAAGGAGAAATTATGAAAGACAGGCAGCTCAAAGTTACAGAAATGGCAGCAAGGTTGGGCCTTTCTTAAACGACAGTCCTTCGAATTATTCACGTTTAAACATGAATAAGATTAGTGCAAGATGGGTGCCTATACTTTCCTCAATCCAAAAGTAGCAAGGAGTCATCTGTTGTCAGGCATTTTTGGAGCTCTGCCGGGGTAACGAGAGAGAAGTTCTGCAAACCATTGTTACAGGAGATGGAACTATGATCTCTTGTCCAAAAGAGAATCAATGGAGAGACGTAAACCTGGCGAAGCACCGCCTCTAAAGACCAAAGTCACTCAGTCCACCAAGAAGATTATGGCCACAATCTTTTGGGACTGTTACGGAATACTCTTCATTGACTTCAAGGAGAGGAACACCACAGTAAATGGGGAGTACTATGCTGGCCTACTACACAGACTGCATGCTCCCATCAGAGAGACAAGGCGAAGAAAGCTGAGTGTTGCTGTGCTTTTCTTCATGACAATGCGCCTGTGCACACAGCTCTTGTTGCAAAGGAAGCTATGAAGAAATGTGACTTCAAGGCAATCGAACATTCACTCTACAGTCCAGATCGAGCTCCCAGTGACTATTTCCTCTTCTCAAAACTTAAGAAGGGCCTTCGAGGAAGGAAATTTAAGTGTGACGAAGAAGTAGTGGATGCTGTTTATGCCTATTTGGCAGACAAGACTTCTGACTATTTTTGTGGTGGAGGGATTGAAATGTTAATTCAAAGATGTAAGAAGTGTATTGCAATAAAGGGTAACTCTATTGAAAAGTGAAATTTAGTTTTTGTCTTTATCATATCTAGAAAATGGTTAGGCCGGAAATTTATGGCCCTACCCTCAGACATCTTGTAGATGTTTATAAAATCGCTACTAGAATATTCCAAATTAGGGCAATGACTGTAAATAAGTACACCATTGTTCATAAAATAGAAGATTTAATTTTCTCGCTTTTTACTGCGTTTTTACTTTACAGATAGAATGTTTTTCTTAAGTAGTTGTACTTAAGAAAGCTATTCAGGATTATCCGATATCAGAAATCATACATTTAAGTCTTATAATTTTGTATAACGACAAATATTCATCTTTTAAGATTGGAACATACGACATATTCTTCATTTAAAGTTCTGTAAATTTGTGATGCAAAATAAAACTGTTTCTTATATCTTTTCTGCAAGAGAAGTTTCTATAATATAATCAATGCAGCTCATATAAAGATATTATACCGTTTTTCATTGCTAAAGCCCAATATGCTGCTTCTATTATTTTTTATTTTCTAGCTAAGCTATTAGAGACAAATATCTTCACCTTTCAGTATTGATATAATTATGGAACGAATAGAATGAAAGAAAAATAAACAGCAGTTGAATTAATACGCTTCATTGTATTGAATATTTATAATTTCTTTTATTGTATAATAAAGATAGTATTGCCTTCTTTCTACAACATAGACAGACGTAATTGTATGTTTTTTCTGTAGTGTAAACAAGAGATTTTCTTGTACAAAGCATTTTTTTTTCTGAGCAAAGCATTAAGCATCCCTTCCGTTTCTTTGTGGAAAGCATTCGAGTGCCAGATAATAAAAGGAGAGCGTTGCTTTGGAACAAACGAAGACTTTCAGAGAATTCACTTATAACGGTCTTTATGGTAACAGCGTTCAAAGACCCGAGAATCTTGTAGTGGTTTTAGGCTACGCTTTGCAAGAAGACGCGTTTAATAATATCTTCCTGGAAATATCGTCAATAGCATGTTTCAAGTGCTTCTGTCACGGCCTGTTAGTAGAGGATTCTCTTTTATTATTTTATTAATTCATTTCTTTTGAGCGTTATGCTATGCTACGCAGTTTCAAGCTGGAAGAGGTCAGAAAATTCTTAAGAGGGAGATGGTTTTTCTCCTTGAGGGTTGACATTGTTCGCGTTCACTAAAATTAAATCTTGTAATTATCACAAGTAATATCACAATAATTTCGATAGTGAGTGAATTTATCTGGAAAGCTCAGACTCTCGAGTGATATTTATTTGGCTATTTCACGAATAAAATAAATATTTAAATATAATTCCTCTAAAGTTAACTTAAAAGATTGTAATTATGTATTTGTACTTAACCTTTTCAAGCAATCTTGCGACAGAAGAATACCGATTGTCAGTAATACCAATGGAAAAAATCAAAATACGAGTTTTGACCTATTTCATGAATATAATAAGAAACAAAGTGATATATATATATTTGAAATTGGCGCACAGAATATTAACACTTGCATAAAATCGTATATTTATGAATATAATTCTAATCAGAAACCGTAATACTGAAATGGACAAAAGTCGACTATTACAGTCGCTACCGTTCGATTTTCTAATACCAACTGAGGAAAAAAAAAAAAGGAACATACGCTGTCCCTATTTTTCTTTGCATTCTGTGATTTGGAATTCCTAATAAGATCAATGTGCACTTTTGACGCATCACCAAAATACTTTGAAGAACCCTCCATTTTGCGTTATTATTGTCGATTGTCCATGCTTTTGTTGCTATTAATAGCTCCCCACGCATCTAGCAAAAGTGGTCAGTAATGCGTGTTCAGGAATTGTATAATGGAGGTATAGAGTTGGCTACACTGACCATAAGACAGTTGCCCGTCGCGTGATAAAATGGATTTGATAATTTTTTTTTCGTAATCCGACTGTGATTGGTAAAAATTAATTTTTTATTAATTTCATTTGTTGATTTTAAGATGATGTCACGTGAGTGAAATGGTGATTATAATTTATGTCAAATCAAGATAATTGTTTCCTATTTGTAGCAACAACATTCTTAAAAATAAGTGCGTTTAAGCAGGAAACAAGCATTAGTATACAGTCAGTTTATCCAAGATCTGAAACAATTTGAACATAATTTCCATTAAACTCATAGAGTTAGTTACTTTTGACTTGTGTCCGCTGCTGAAGTTCGGCTAAAATCGCGCCTGTCGCTGGCTCGGTCGATGCGCAAGTTCCCCACTTATTTACTCTCACAACTTTGATCAATAATAGCATGCTCCCAGCATTGTTGTACTTCATAATGAGTACTAACATGTATTATAGGAGTCATTGGAAATGATTTGCGCCTACAATCACACTTTCTGACATCTTTAGATGAAACTTCCATTTACGCATAACATCTCGGCATTCCAATTCCTGCTCTGATTATTTAAGTTTCTCTACAGCACTGCCAATAACTTTAATTAATAACGAGCCCTGATCTACACGAGATTTTTTATATATTCATGTTTAGGCCTAACAGTAGAAAAGTAAACACAACATTTTCACATTCTGCCCTGTATGATATTTGAGGGGGTGTTCTTTCCCCATAAATCAGCAGCACTGCTTTGACGAGGGTTATTCTTGTATATTTGATTTTTTCCCTTTTCTCATGCTAATATTTGAATATGAAACACTGCACTAAACTTTTCTTCATTTACACAATCTGGTAATAATATGGCGCACATGGACTTTAATAACCCAAAGAATTGAGTTATGTTTTTATCTCTTAACCGCTAACTGCACGTGCTGCCATCAGGGAGGGAAATGTTGTTATGTGTCGACTCTCGTGACATTAGACCAGCTCGCGCTGCGGTCAACTATGGACACAGGCTAAAAATAACTCTCGGTATATGATTTTTTTCAACATTGTAGAATGTAATAATACATTTACAGGATTGTTAGTGAGTTACTGAAATAACTGGAAGTTTAATTGCAAATACTAAGAATTGAATGGGAACTAAGTTGTTCTCTCATAGCAGAATAGCCGCTCCGAAATGTGCAAGATGCAACAGAGTAGCGTGATTGCAACTACCTGTAATAATATTTATTCCTTATTCGATTAGATGATAGGATCAACAGAAAGTCGGTTACACAAAGTATAATCATGGCGTTGATCTAGGAACTATTGTGAGAAAAGTAGAAATTGCTGATATGAAGTTTGTAAGAGCATCTGTAGAGTGTAATACAAAATTAATAAAGCTTTCAATAAGAAGTTACATTTGTTAACTTTGGAATGAAAATGGACTGCACGAACAATACAGAAAAATAAAAACTGTTTATGAGAGAAAGAAAAATTGCTGACTACTTCAATTATTATTATTTGTTTTTGTTAATGAACGATCACAATTAAAGCTGAAAAAACTTAGAATTGGAAATAAATTGATTAAAGTTGTTAATATAATTATATAGTGTAAATTCTGCCCGAAGTTTATCGTGGATTGTGTCGACAGCTGAGCGCAGAATGCACTGAACCAATACCATACCAGTTACCTACCATAACTGGCTCCACACCAGTCAGTTATCGATCAGTCGCAGTTTGCTGTTCCGAGAGCAAGCGTTATTTGTGTTATAACTCAAGTTTGCGATTAAGAGTTCAGTGTAACTCAAATTTTTATGTCATTACAGCCTATTGATTGTTATTAATCACAGAGTGATGGTAAAATAAATTTTATCATAGGGTATTATATTGAAATGCACAACAGAGGAGTAATCAAGTCTGCAGGAATAACCGCCATACTGTAGAATAACTTGTGAGAGCATTGTGCATTAAAATATGTCAGAAAGTTGGACTGTAAACGGACATCACTTCGAACACTTCCTATAACAAAGGTTATGAAGCAAAACTAATATTCTTTGCATTCTATTATTGATCAAGGTTGCGTGAGGGAAACTTGTCTATCGACT
Organism: Metallyticus violacea; assembly: GCA_030762175.1. Classification (NCBI taxonomy): domain Eukaryota; kingdom Metazoa; phylum Arthropoda; class Insecta; order Mantodea; family Metallyticidae; genus Metallyticus; species Metallyticus violacea. Next base: position 7,446,671 of record CM060843.1, read on the forward strand.
GAGCCAGCAACTGGCGCAACATTGGTCTGTTCAGCTGCGGACGCAGGCCAAAAATAACTGTAGAATTTAACAAAGTAAATGTTCCAAAAATGGAAAAAATAGATAAAAATGATACATTAAAATCCATTTGAATATTACATTTTGTTTAATGGAATGGAAATATTTGTATGCACGCTCAAAATAGATTTATCAATTTTGCAGTGCACAGAACAGAAATCTGAGTTAAACAGTAGATATACAAGCTAAGTTGAGTTGGGAAATATTTGTAAAAAAATCTTGAATAATATAACTTGTATTGCAAAAGCCCGGTAAATGAATATATTGGTAGTAATGTAACAGATGCCTTGAGCAAGTGGCGGATATAAGAAAGGAACATGAATTATTTGGGTACACTGTAGAATGGCTGATCATTAAAGAAAGAACGTGATTTTAAAGAGGAAAGATTTTTGATTGATGTAAAATTATTTTCAAAATGCGATTGTAAGTATTACGATAACAGTAGCAAATTATGTGACAGCCCCAATCCAAGATGTCACTTGATCATTTAAGGGCCAAACAACCGAGTAAATAAATATTTATTTTCAGTATCGTTTATGCTTGAGATATATAGATTCATACGTAAACCAAAGTTTAAAAGGCACCTACCTATTGATGAAAGTTTATGTTGTTTGAATTAAATGAAAAATATACTTTTGTGAGTTTCAGTGTCGATCTTACATTATGCATCAACGTAAAAGTATCATAAATGGAAATACACACAGAAAGCGCTCATCTTAAAAAGAAAGACATTTATTCGTAATTACATCTTGACTCGCAAGTTGGTAAAAATGTTCTACGATCATTAATATGATTTACGTTCCTATCCTTCCAGCCACGATATATTTTGCCCCATATACAAGGTTTTGCTCTCTACCGACAGCATTTTTATAAAAATAGCTGTTCCCAGAGGGTTTTCAAAGCTTCTGTTTGTATGTTCAATGGCGCCACTACCTGTTTCACCCCCACCTCTTCTAAAGCGTTAATGGCAGGAGTAAGAAGTTAACCTTTCAACGTGTTAAGATGCGCTTTAAAGATAGGGCAGACAATGTACTTTTTACAACGGTATTTGGAGCTTGTGAACAGCGCTCGGTCATTTGCAGTTTCCAGATAGTGAACCTTAAGAACTAACGGTTTTAGTTTGCCGCAGCAAATAGGGTTCAAAAGATATTAGTAGTAATAATAATTGTAATATCCTATATATATATATATATATATATATATATATATATATATAAACTCATAAAAAACACTCAGAGTGCAATATAAAAAGGTTCACATAAACTTTCACACTAAAAACCGTAAAATTGAACACTAAAATCACACTATATTTCGAGCTGTGGCTCTTGGTCACGTGATAAAAATGAACTGAGCTCTGGACTAACGTCCACTAAGGTATCTATTAGAATGAACAATCACAGGCATTCAGTTAAAATTTGTTCCCCATTACCGGTATCACAACATGCCAATTTTCACCAGGCCACGTTCGATAACTGTTTCTCTCTTATTCTCATAGATGCCGCTCCTCCATCTAAACACACCTTACTCAGAGACGTAGAGATGGCAGCAATAGTTTTACATAAAGCCCGTATTCCTCCAGGCCTCAACATCTCCCTGTAATACTGCCAGGTTTGCCAAACTACTTTGTTCAGCCAAAGTTGGCAGTTTTGCTGCCACGTCACATCTCTATGCCTCACAACGACAGAAGCTGCCTGCCAGAGCTCAGTTCATTTTTATCACGTGACCAAGAGCCACAGCTCGAAATATAGTGTGATTTTAGTGTTCAATTTTACGGTTTTTAGTGTGAAAGTTTATGTGAACCTTTTTATATTGCACTCTGAGTGTTTTTTATGAGTTTTTATGCTTTTTAGAAGTTTTTATTACTCCATTAACAGTATATATATATATATATATATATATATATATATATACATGCATACACACACACACACACACATTCACTCTCAGGCATGAGGGGTGTGCAGACTGTTACAGTTAATATTACCTACCAAATAAATTAGTAGAATTTGTTAATGTTAATAAGTTTTTAATTTTAGTGAATGCGAACAATGTATTACTATCAAAAAAAGTTGGCGATATTAGGGCCAATTCAGCTTTTTCAGCAAGATCGCGGGTTCAAACCCGGCCAGGATCGATGGATTTTTTCGGGGCGTAAAAATCCTAAGTGTGGCTTCCTTGGGAAGGGAAGAAAAGCACTGGGTCCCCGTGTCGTACATTTGAGGCCTCTGAGCAAAATTTGTCGCCCGTTTCACGCCCTGAATAGAATCGGACGCTGATGACCTGAGATGTTAAAGAGCGTCCTTAAATAAACAAATGAAAAAAAAAAAAAAGCTTTTTCAGCTTGGGCTAACATTTCTTGCGTAATTATTCGATTTGTTACCGCTATATTTACGACATTTTAGTGTATTTCATCTTCAGTTCTTTGTGTTTAAAATGTAACTATATACAGTAGCTTGTTTAAAGCATGCTTTGCTTTATAAAGTACCATCATTTATTATAATTAAGAATTATTGCATTAGAAGAAAATACACCCATTAACAAAATTCGAACAAGATAGCCTACTATGTTTTTCCTTCACCGGACTCTAGTTTTACGCCTATAATGCATCAGAAGCAAATGCAACTTTTTCAAAGTAGCATTTTTATGGTAAGCCAGTTTTTAGTATCCATTTGGGTTCTCTATTTCAAATTACTTATCTAAAGTGTTGTTCATTACTACTGTGTATATTTTACTAGATTATCAAAGATTAAACTTAAAAGGGTGTTTTACCTACAAATAACACTCATTTAGATTAAATCAGTTTTTAAAATAAAAAGTGTTTACTTATAATTTAACAAGGATTTATAATTGATATTATTGTATGATTTAGTTGAACTACACTCTTAATGCTTCACTTACTTGTCATCTCCGGCAGTGTCAAAGTCTATTAGACTGTCTTTATATTTGTAGATATAGATTTTCTCCCAGGTTGCTGGTTCCGCAGGTCCTTGTACTGATTTTAATAATTTTGCTTTATTCATTACGTTGTGATTTTGTGTCAAAAATGATATGCTACTGCTGATTTCTCTGATTGCTTGTACTTTATGTTCCTTTAACCGTGTGCCTGTGTTTCTCTTTGTTTTTCCAATGCAGATTTTTTCACATTCTGCACAACTTATTTTGTAAATACCTGTTTTTTCCTCTTGGGGAGTACGGTCATTAACATTGTCTATCAGTAAGTTTTTAACATTAAGCTTATTAATCGGTGCCAACCTGATATTAAAATATTTAAGAATATTCTAAAATTTTTTGTAGCCCATGGATGATATGTGAAAAGTTTTAAAAATTAGCTGATCTTTTCTTGCTGAAAGTGTTGTGATTTCTTTGATACGTTTTTGTCTCTTGAATTTCCGCACCTTTTTGTGAACTAGTTCTTTTTTAAAACCTTTTTTTAACCGCTGTTTCATCTATTTGTTTTAAAATATTCTGCTTTGCTAATTTGTAGGTTAACTAGTCGGTGTGTTAAACTGTTGATAACTGCATGTTTTTGCGCTGTGGGGTTAAAACTGCCAGCTTTGATGTGATTATATCTGCGTGTAATCTTTCTGTATATGCCAAATTCCAGATTTTCTTGAACTTTCATTATTTTAATATCGAAGAATGGTAACATGTTATGTTCCTATTTCGTGTATAAATAATATGTTTCCATGTTGTATATTCAAAAGTTTTATGGCATCATCAATGAGTTTTTTGTTAACTATGGAAAATACATCTTCGACACATAATCAATTATATGATTAACTTCACTGTGCAAGTTCCAATTTACATTTTAATTAAGGATTTATAAGTTTATCGTTCATTAAAGTTGCTTTGTTAGCTTTAATAAACAGATAAACCTCTTTTTTGCTCCGGTCATCATGTAAATGAATCAATGTAATACACAAGCATGCCGCAGAAGAAAGATGAAACACGAATTGCACTGAATGACTGATATGACAAATGTGTCTGGTGTACTGCATAAACTTGTGGTTGATGCACCAACGCACAAATAGTTTTCAGGATATGTCAGTCTTCTCTATTTATATTTCAGTGTTTTTACTATAGAATGTTCTAATTTGTGTGACGTTAAAAATGGCAGCCTAGCATTTTATAACCCAAATTACAGTATTTGAATATAGAGACTTCGCATGGCAAACGAAGAGGGCGGATGGCCTTGACCCGTCTTTTCTGAATGAAAATATTCTGTTGTGCTAGCTTCTGAATATTCTAAAGATGACGTCACACCAATGCAACCGCTATATAAATGGTTAGAGCGGCGTGTTTCGGTCTAGGCTCGCATGCTGGAGTAAGTTTATTCTCGTTCAACGGCAAGAGTGACGTTGGCGCATGATGCACAATTTACTGATCACTGTTCTAAAGCTTTCCATCTCATTCTTGGGCGTTTACAGGATGCGTATTTACTGAAATGAAAGAAGTTCACATTGCAGAACCAACTTCCATTTGTAAAACAAACAATTGTTACGGTGTTTTATTATTCCTTGAGTCAGAACATGTTGAATATCGATTAGTTTGCATCCCTATTCTTGATACAGCAATACTGAGGGGGCCAAAATGTATACACGCTATCACAGTAGATATCTATTTAATATATTTCAAAGTTGGATAGAAAAACAACAGTAATGTGTAGTATGATGTTCTGTAAACAGATGTGATTCACATTACATTATGATAGCGTTGCTATGTGACAGGTAAATCAACAATGAATAAATAAGCCAAGATTATCGTATGATGTTTTGTAAACAGATGTGACTCACATTACGTTATGATAGCGTTGAAACAACAAAATGTCGCCAGGATTGTTGTTTGAACAGCGGAAAGCATTTTGAAGTGGTGTTGGAAAACCGAGATTGTTGCTGAAGTTCAAAGGCAATAGAGATGTGTGTGTACAGAACAGAACCGCCAATGCGAGTAAAACTGTATGAATTCGAGACAAATTTGATACTCGTTTGACCGTATGCGATGTTCACAGGGCAGGTCTGGGAGACCTCACACACAGCAACAAGCCCTGTGCTCTGGATCCAAGGCACTGCGTAGGACGAAGAGGTCTGATTGAGTTTCCACCGCGTTTTCCGGATCTAAATCCGTTGGACTTCTACCTATGGGGAACTCTTAAGGATGTTGTATACCGTAGAAAACCAGCAACACTGGCAGCACTTCGGGAAAAAATTGAAACGGCATGTGCTGCAATCGCTGAGGACACTTTCGCAAACGTTGCTCAATCAGTAGTTCAACGTACTCAGAAGTGTATTCTGTATTCTGGCAAGACTAAAAATATATGCAGTAAACGAATAAATAAGAAACTGGAGCGTTCCAATAATAAGCCTCTTTGCTACTCTCGATCCTATGTAGGGAAAGTATCAGCTGATGCGAATATCTTGACCAGTAAGGTCTAATAGCGCTTTCATATGGAAGAAATGACACTGTACTTCAATATATGCATAATTCGTCTTTACTCAATTATTTATTTATAAACGAGGATAGGTTCATAAGTTTCCGGCCACGCCGATAAGCATTATCTCCTTCACAAAAAAAGTATCTATTGCCTTACTTTATCTGTTAAGTAAATAAGTGTAGCTGTAACTTCCGCTCCGCTGTGTTCAGTTGTTCAGATATAGTTGCATAAAGAAGGCTATGTGTACATGATTATCACATTTTCAAAATGGAGTATAGACCTGTTATTAATTTCTTCACAAAAGAAGGACTTAACTCCAAATGAAATTAAACAGTTATTGGACGGTGTAAATGAGAAAGCTTCCCTCTGATATTCTACTGTAAATGAATGGGCTAAACTTTTTCGAAGGGGTCGAGAAAGCATTGAAGACGAAGAGCCTGCAGATCGGTCCTTGGAGGTGCTCACTCTTAAAAACATCGCTCTTGTGGAAGGAGAAATTATGGAAGACCGGCGGCTCAAAGTTACAGAAATACAGCAAGGTTGGGCCTTTCTAAAACAACAGTCCTTGGAATTATTCATGAACATTTTAACGTGAATAAGGTTAGTCTAATATGGGTGCCTACGCTTCTTTTCTCAGTCCAAAACCAGCAACGAGTCATCTGTTGCAGGCTTTTTTGGAGCTCTGCCATGGTAACGAGAGAGAAATTCCGCAAACCATTTTTACAGGAAATGAAACTATGGTCCTCTATTATTATCGCTTCTTCTAAAGAGAATCAATGGAGTGGTGTAAACCTGGCGAAGCAACGCCTCTAAAGGCCAAGGTCACTCAGTCAACCAAGAAGAGTATGGCAACAATATTTTGGGACTGTGAAGGAATACTCTTCATTGACTTCAAGGAGAGGAACACTGAATTAAATGGGGAGTACTATGCTGATCTACTGCACAGATACGTGCTTCCATCAAAGAGGAAAGGTGAGGAAAACTGAGTGGTGGTGTGCGCCTGTGCACACAGCTCTCATTGCAAAAGAAGCTGTGAAGAAATGTGACTTCAAGGAGATCGACCATTCACCTACAGCCCAGATCTAGTTCCTAGTGACTATTTCCTCTTCTCAAAACTCAAGAAGAAAATTTGAGGAAAGAAATTTAAGTGGGACGTAGAAGCCATGGATGCTGCTGTTTATGCCCATTTTGCAGACAAGACTTCTGACTATTTGGGGTGGGGGGGGGTTTGAAATGTTAATACAAAGTTGTGAGAAGTGTATTGTAATAACCATAACTATACTGAAAAGTGAACTATAGTTTTTTACTTTATCATACCTAGAAAATGGATAGACCGGAAATATGAACCTACCCTCGTATTTAGACGTGTTCCCTTGCGTGCTGAATTTGAAAAGACATGGATGTCCTGAAAAGATTCGTTCCTGAAGTTTAAAGCAATATATTTTCAAATGCAGCAATTGTTCAAACTTAATATTCACATCACATCCATCACTGTAATCATCGGTTTAATTAAATGGCTGCTCTGGCCATCTCTTCAGCATGCACGATTTGCTTTTTCATTCAATTCCCCTATATGATTGCTTGTTAATACAGTGGTGCTAAACGAAACAAATGGCTGGAGAGGTGTCGGTGTGAACTGTTCAGGTAACGCGGTGTTTGCTGAATTCTTAATGACTTTTTGCGGTCACACAAGCATTCTGTGATTTATAGTGGATGGTCACTCAGAAAGGTTGTCAATTTTCAATTTTAAAAGTTTAGCAGTTCTTTGAACACAGGTTTTTGAAACATCCACTTGCTGTGTTATACGTCTTGGATACTTCTTTGGAGACCGTTCGAATGATGCTCCAATTTTGTCAGTTTTTTCCTAAAATTTATCTTTCGCTTTTTATGTTTAGCGTTTAGCGATCCCGCTGTCCTAAACTTATTAACCGGACATCCATCCTGAAACTGGAATGCCAGAAAAATTCTCCTGAAATTGCCTACACACCTGTCTACATGATTCGGTTTTTACGCATGTATGGTCCATAAAAATTGTTTGTTAAACGTGAATCTTTTCGGTAGGCATTGCAGTGTGCAGCGGTATTAAAAAGGGGGGTGGCGTCGTCTGGGGTTCGTCGTGCTGTTGAGAAAATGATGAACGCTCCGCTGCTATGAAGTGTTGTTCATCACGTCAGAACCAATGCTCCGGCGCATGAGAATGGATTACTTGTTATATATATATATTCTTTTTGGAATCTCAGGGTTTATATTTGCTTTTTAGTTTTTGGAACGTATGACGTTACCAGAGAGACAGGATGGGAACGGGGGACACACTCTCCTTCACTTCAAGACACATGTAAATTCTTTTTGAGAATTGTTTATTTACAGTTACAGAGACGATGAACCTCTTTTATTAATATAAGTTATAATTTCTAGTCAGGAGAGAATATCGGACTGTTTGAGCTATAAGGGAGCTAACTGCGGACTGTCTGAATTGCCTCAGAACTCATCAAAACTGTTTAATACTCGTACATTGCTCTGATCAAACTTCCTAACTAAAAACTTGATCACACTGCTCCTGCCTTAACTGCGGGGCTTTTCTTCAAAACTGCCTAACTAAAACTGCGTGGCTTTTCTTCAAAACTGCTTGCAAAATGCTCCGGAACTGATCAAGGACTGCGTCAAGATTCTTCAAAAAATGCGTGGCTTTTCTTCAAAAACTGCCTAACTAAAACTGCTTGACTAGAGCTGCCTGGCTTTTTCTTCAAAACTGCGTGCAAAATGCTCCGGCCTGACCTGCCTCACGACTCATCAGAAACTGTCGACAACTGTTACGTAACTGCTCCAAGATTCTTCACAAACTGCGGGACTTTTCTGCTTTCCCATAACTTTTATTAGTTTCAGAAGCGGTCAGTCTCATTGCGTCCTTTTAACTTTGTATTCGAATTCTGATATCGTCTTTTTAGGTCCTACTCCTAGGTTGGCTACATGAGTATCACGTGGTTCCCGGTTCGTTCCCTATAGGCTGCTATTTGGCGCCGATTTCTGTAACAGTTCTCCTACTAACGAACTCCTGAACTTGTTTATCTCATTTCTCCCCTCAGATCTCCCCTTCAAGTTTTTTTCGTGTCAGAAACATGTCCCGTTATCCTTTGTTCAAGTTGCGTCGTTTTCGAGTTTTTTCCTGCCATATATCGCCCTAGCTAACTGTATTGTTAGAGATTGAAATTTTTATGACCTTAGAGGGGGGCGCAATGTTGCGAGGTCCTGATTTGTATGACTTTGCAGAGTTACTGCACAAAATGCATGATACATATTCTCTGAGGCTTTTGCTTTAAGTATACTGGCAGTGACTGATTAATGTTTTAGGATTCATCAAATTAAACATACAATTTTATATTCTCCCTAATCTCTGGAGCTAGGAAATACTGCTCCAAGTGGACTAATAAGAATAATCAAATGTAATTCACACACAATGCAGATTTATTGGAGAAACTTTCACTTTTGAGATGCACGATAAACAAACACTAGTCTTTATAGGTCGAACAGAAGGCAGCAACTGACACAGTATAACACAGCTGATAAACGCAGCCTTGAGTGAGTCATTCACTGCTAGTGCGCTACTGGAATAATAGAGGTCACGCAGTGCAAGAGCACTACGCATATACGCAGTCTATGGCCCGGCTATAAGTGGAACGATATACTGGAAAGTTACACCTCTGGGCATATATACAAATAAAGTTTCTAGGTGTACTGTATTCAATAACTATTTCAGTGTCTTCATTAGTTAACACAAATTACTCACAAATAGGCTATCCTCCTTAAGAAGCTGCGCCTGCGCAGAATTAAACTGCTTGAGCAGAATAATTAATCATTATTTATTCCATAGTAACTAAATTACCATGCCTGTTTAGGAACGCCAATGCATTAAAATTGTGTATTTCTCTCAGTACAGTGACAGGTTCTCACACATTAGCATGCCCAAGCATGAATGCATTTATATAAATTAAATAGTAATAATTATTGAATATTATAATAGCCTGCAGTAACAAAAAGGAACATTTCATGCATCACGAAAATGTATTCATGGCTACCTGGACGTATAACTCCATGACAATAGGGAAAGGGTTGCCTTTTGTAATCTTTTGTGCTCTCACTTACTGATAATGGCTCGAGCAATGAGTTTCTCTATTGTGACACATGCAGGTGTCCAAACAATAGGTCCTTTGTATCGTAGTTGCTGGAGATGTTTCAAAATTCGTTAAAAGGAAGAAGAGTAACAGGTGTCCGCGATGACGTCATTACATCGTATGATCATGAGCTCCCCAACAAGGAGCCAAAGAGGTAATGGATTTAAAGTAAGCCCGTTTGGGAGCTCAAAGGCTCACCAACAGTATTTAAATATTTTAAAGACTCGGGAATCCGTGGGCGCTATTCTGTGACCCTTGTGAGCTTTTGTGATCACGTGGCGACGTTTCGAATTTCGTATATAAGGAGAAACAACTTTGCAAAAGCACGTCTTGATTACCACCATCGTTTTACCAGATGGAACTCCCAGAGGCAGTAGACGTTTTTGTTGATCAACATCGCTTTACCAGGGGCATGCACACAAATGCAATTTCAAGCAGCATATGTAGCACGCTTCATTAAGGTCATAGAGGTAACGAACTAGTGGCCGATAACAAAATATCGTGTGATTAATCTTCTCAATTCGTTAAATGAAAAAATCGTGTGATTTGAACCCCCTCCTTCCATCTCCCTCCTCCCGTGACCACTAAGACATGAAAGGCGACTTCGGCCCCTGAACTACCCGGATTATGAAGTAGGACCCTCGGGTATATCCAACATCAGCATCTGCATATAAAAACCGCTTCAAGTTTCATGAACAACCTAGGCCTCCTAGAAACTAATATACCAAGGAACATTTAGTAATACTTATTTTACAAAGATCAGAGCTCACGCCACCAACGCCATCTAGTAGGAAATTAAGATATTACTTCGATGTGAAATACGGAAATTTTTGACCAAGCTCTTCTTCGAAATTCTTTAGCTCGCCGTAAATCTACAGTATCGGAGAACGGGTTTAAGTACCTTCATGTAGCTTTAGGACAGATTTTGCAGGCCTGAGGGGATCTTTTCTCTGAATGTTTACCTCCTGAAAAATCCATGGACATTATCTGGGATTGAACCCGCAAGGCTAATGAGTTACATCCATACAAATATAGCTACTGAAATATTTTCTTAATATTTAGGAAATACAGTGAGAACACTGTAAAATGTGTACATTTTATAGAGCTTACGGGCGATGTGTACATATTATAGAGCTTATTCATTTTAACAATCTTCAAAAAATTACAATTAAATCCACCTTCAATACATAGTGCAGCCGGTAGGCGGTTAGACCTCGCGTTGCCGCTGGTATTTTCTTGCTTAGACTCGCGGTGCTCAAGTGCTTCACCATTTTAAACTTACGTACAGCAAATTAAAATACAGAATTTGGTAGTCGCCCTCTTTAGAGTAGTTACTGGAAATGCTGCCCATTTTCCCTGACACAATCCACATCATTTTCATTGGAAATTATCCCTAACGTACCTCAGTTCCCTAAGCATATCACTAATGAAACTAACTTCATTTTAAACATTTAAGTTTCTCCAGCGAGTGTGGGTTAGTTGAATGTATTCTATTTAATATCCCCCAAAGATAAAAATCAGAAACAGTAAGACCTGAAGAACGAGAAGGGTTTTGACGGAAGATTTATTTCGTCTGGTTTTTCTTCTGTGAGCATATGATGTCTTTGTTTGTTTTTTTTTTGTTCGTTTGTTTGTTTGTTTTGTTTTGTTTTGTTTTGTTTTTTTTTTTTTGCTTTGCTTTGCTTTTATCCCGGTCAGGATCAGAACGTTTTTCATGAAATATCAATTTAATATTGTTTTAGTGTTGGATTGGACTGCTAGGAAATTTACGTCTTTTTCATTCTGCCAGAGGACTTTTCTGTACCTGATGTAAGGCATGCGCACTGACCATCTTATCGTTGAACAACTACTGCACTATTAAATGAAATATTTATACATAGCTGCCCGGCTCTGTCGAAATCCTGCTCGCAACTGACTGGAAGTAAGAATGGCGCTAAGCACCTAGTGCGGAATTTCAGCGATTGGAAGGGATTATGTCCGCTGGATGTTTTAGGCATTTCTTTAAAAGTCCACCAGTGTAAACGGTGTAATCCAATGAAGAAGTGGGTCAAATTTCTGACATTGTCAGGAACGGCGTATCAGCTCGGAATACCTAGGAATCTAATGTTTCCTGCTAATAAATCTGATGTACTTGAAAAACGCTCTTTATGGGAAAATTGGTTATATGGACTATGGCGCAGTCTATATTACAAGTGACAGTGAATATTTTTACTAAGATAAAAAATATGTGCACGAGGAAATCAGATAGTTGTAACATATCTTTGCCTAAAATGGTATGCAGATATTTTGCAAGTGTTATTTTTTTTTTCTGCCAGTGGGAGCTGCTAACGCAATTTACCATGTTCTTGTGTATTTTACTCGCCAACAAAGGAGAAATAAGGGGAAAAAGATGTTTCCATATCGAATTTTCACACTGTGTGTTGCATAAAGAAAAATGAAAAAGATAGGACAAAGAACCAGGAACAAGGAGAAATAAGGGAAACAGAAAATATATGGAAAAAATAAACAAATTATCAGTGTCTCGTTCTTTCACTCGCCCCCTCCTCCGTCCGTCTGTCTATCTTCGAGATAATTTAGTAAAAAAAATGGAAGCAAGAGACATATAATCTAATAATAAGGGAACTATTTTTTAGCATATAATGCAGGGGAAAAGTAGAATGAGCCTACAGTGCCAAAGGTAGTAAAACGAAAGAATTTCTATTCTTTAACATCTGTTTCACTCGAATCACTACTGGCCAGATTTTCCTACTTCTAAATCTTATATCCACGAAATATTTGCTTTATTTACATTACTTTATAATTTATAGTTAAGGAGTTTATCTCTTTTATCGCCAAGTTTCTATACATGCACAAATGCTAAATCAAAAATTAAAAGTGCATCACCAAAAATGAACATGTATAGCAAGTAAAGGTTTATAATTTTAGACTATGCGCCCAAAGCAAGTAGTTCGCAGGAATATTATTATATTATTATTTTAAGTTTTTGACAATGTATATAAAATGAAATGTACATAAAACGTACATAAATGAACATAACCCAACAGACATTTGGGAGGAGATTTGGGGAGGATTTTCTATCTGTTGCCGCAGTCAAAAAATAAAGTAGCTAAAACTTGGTTAAATATAGCCTGCAATCTTGAAAATTATAGTTACAGCTTATTGAACTTTCTAAGAAGATCTTGCTGGTGGAATTTCTTCTGAAGAAGCGCACCATAACCGGATATCATTATAATTCATTCCTTCAAATGATGATGATGATGATGATGATGATGATGATGATAATAATAATAATAATAATAATAATAATAATAATAATAATAATAATAATAATAATAATAATAATTCTTTAGCCATTAAACATGCAATTGGCGTCGTTCTTATTAAAAAAAATATTACAATAATAAAAAAGTTCAATAAATTATAGAATTAAAAACAGAAATTAAAATAAAAGCATTATAACAAAATTTATTAAGTCTATTATTTACCTAAGGATGTTAAAATTGTAATAATAATAATAATAATAATAATAATAATAATAATAAGAGCCCGTAAGTTAGTGAAAATGACTTTTCTCCCTGGGTGGATATATTTAACAGTCAGATAGAAATGAACACATTTCAGTACATTTGGGGTCGGTAGGGCCAGTTTTTATTTTGCCTATTTTGGATCGTTATAGATTTTTTTCTGCAATCATTTACCCATTTTAAAAAGCACATAAAGAATTTCAATATATCGAAGTGAAAAAAGGTTATAAAAATTAAACGGTATATTCACCTCACAAAAATATCTATTGAGAATCTTGTTATACGTTTATTTCTTTTCAAGCAATCAAAACGGCTCTTCTCAAACCATTCACTTGGGCTCTTTAAATAGCAGAACCTATTAGTGAAGGAATGCACGGTTACCTCGCACATACGAGTACCAGGAAATGGAGAGGATGAGAGAAGTACTGTAGTTTTGATTAGTCCTAGCGAAACACCTTGTATCTATCTGCGCCAGATAATCCTAGGAAATTTGTGGGTGGGGGTAACTTCTCATTTTCTATCGAGGTACCTCCAGGTCCGGCCATCCTGACCTTGAGCTTTTTCGTGGTTTCTCTCATCAGGTCTCTTCCTCCCGGAATTGCTCCTCATTGGGGACGTACGAGGGTAGGTTCATAAGTTTACGACTTAATCATTTTCTAGATACGATAAAGACAAAAACTATATTTCACTTTTTAATATAATTGGCCTTTATTGCAGTACACTCCCCACATCTTTGGATTAACATTTTAACCCCCCCCCTCTCCCGCAAAATAGTCAGAAGTGTTTTCGGCAAAATGGACATAAATAGCATTCATCACTTCTTCGTCACACTTAAATTTCGTCGAATGTCCTTGAGTCTTGAGAAGATGAAATAGTCACTGGAAGCTATATTTGGACTGTAGGGTGAATAGTCGATCTCCTTGAAGCCACATTTCCCCACAGCTTCCTTTACAACAAGAGCTCTGTGCACAGGCGCGTTCTCGTGAAGAAGGCGCACACCACCACTCAGCTTTCCTCGTCTTTTCTCATTGATGAAAGCACGTAGTCTGTGCAATAGGCCAGCATAGTACTCCCCATTTACTGTGATGTCCCTCTCCTTTAAGTCAATGAAGAATATTCCTTCATATTCCCAAAGATTGTGGCCATGATCATCTTGGTTGACTGAGTCACCTTGGCCTTTAGAGCGGTGCTTCGCCAGGTTTACGCCACTCCATTGATTCTCTTTTGTACAAGGGATCATAGTAGAGGACACAGTTTCATATCCTGTAACAATGGTTTGCAGAACTTCTTTCTCGTTGCCACGGCATAGCTCCAAAAATGCCTGACAACAGATAACTTTTGCTGCTTTTAGACCGAGGAAAAAGTTTAGTCACTAACCTTATTCATGTTTAAATGTTCATGAATAATTCGAAGAACTGTTGTTTTAGAAAGACCCAATCTCACTGCTATTTCTGTAACTTTGAGCTGCCGGTCTTCCATAATGTCTCCTTCCACAAGAGCGATGTTTTAGGAGTGAGCACCTCCAAGAGCCGAACTGCACGCTCTTCCTCTTCAATGCTTTCTCGAGTCATTCGAAAAAGTTTGGTCCATTCTTTTACGGTAGAATATGAGGGAGATGCTTCTCCATATACACCGTCCAATCGCTGTTTAATTTCATTTTGAGTAATTTCTTATTTTGTGAAGAACTTAATAACAGTTTGAAACTCCATTTTGAACATGTCACAATCTTCTACACATAGTCTTCTTTGTGCGACTATATCTGAATAACTAAACACAGCGGAGCGGAAGTTAGAGCTACAACTATATACTTAACAGATAAGTTTTGACACCAGATAAGGGTTTTGTGAAGGCGATAATCCTGATCTGCGAGGCCGGAAACTTATGGATCTTCCCTCGTAGGTACAAAAAGCCAATTAATGTGGCCGAGGTGCCCAAACACTCTTGTCTGCCCCATCCTATCCTATACTTAATAGGCACGGGTATAAATAGAAAGAAGTGTCTGAATAGACAATATTTAAATAAAATCTATTGCTGATGACATGACTCAATAATTTACTATGAAAAGCGTAAAGTATGTAGATATCAGAGCATCCTGTTGTAATAGATAAGTCTTTTAAGATAACCTTGGTCTAGATGATTTACTGTATAGCCTTTGATATTAATTTATTACCCAAAGTATTTAACCTATTAAAGCACACCGTTAAATTAGTCAATTCCTGGTATTACTGAAAAGTGGTGAAATCGATGAGTTAGCCAAAAACATGCATCGTTCGTGAACTAGGTAGAAACACCCTTCAAGTATACCAACAGCAAAATTCATTAAATAAGAGCATTCATCATTGATTTGAGCAACCCGTTTCCTACCAGTTAAACAAGAGAAATTTTCTCTTTCCCTTAATACTAAAAAATTGAAAGAAAAAAAATTAACAATATTTGGCGAGAAGACAATCGAACGCTTTGGATAAGTCGCAAGGTGGCCAAAGCAGCCCATCTTCTTTTTTCTAAACTTGTAAGATTCAATTAATTATTGCGTAATTGCGTTAGTGGTAGTACCCCGCTTATTATTTTCAATATATATGTTCTAATAGTTTAACATAACCACATAAACAATTTTGATGCAAATAGAGTTGGTCGATAATTACTGACACCATCAAAATCGTGCCTTTTGAATATGGATACAGTCTAGAAACATTGGAAACTAACCTTTGATATAAACATTACCAACATTTAATGGGCAATATTACCAAATATCCAGGAATGCTGTAGAAAATACATTTGTAGCAGCAGTGACAATACATCATTGTTTTTTCACCTGAGTTGACTTCTGACTGCTACCTTTGACAGGAAAAGCAGGATTTCTGTTGTGATGGGAACAACTCCGATAAAAGTCTGATAAAGAATTCCGCGAGGCCTGGTCAAACATAAACACAATGCGTGCGTTGATCAGTTGAGTTTCAAAGCATGGAAGAGGCTTAGGAAAAAACAAATCTACTCTTTTGTTCTCTTTGTTTTTATTTCCCACTTCTACCTTTTTTTATGGAACGGTGCATCGTTGTGAAATACTTTTCTATCAGAGCTTAAAATGTTATTCATTTTTAAAAGGCTTTTTAGAACCCGTTGTATGTATGTTTTCCGGCGAATGTTTCTTTTTTTCCTTCCTTTACCATTTATGCTTAATGCCATTAGCAGTTTATGCCTAGGTTTGTGTTTCACTGTGTAAGCTGTTCATAATATGAAATTAAAAACTTTTTTTTTCTCTAATAAAATTGATGACAACAATCCTTTCCACCTGCTTTCGTTCTACCACAACCTGATGCTTGGACAGAATGCGAAAGCCACTATAGGAATTGTTATTAAATCAAGTTACTTGGTTGGGTTTAAATAGATTTCCTTCAAATTCGGTAGTCAGGGGTAGTCCAAAAGACTGCAAGGCTGCCTACTCAAATCTAATAAGACATCTTTAAGGATTTCATTTTTATTGACAAACAGAAATATTTCGCTATTTGCACTGGCGCCGTCTGTGACGCAATAGCCGATCACCAATAACGCGGTCGAAGGCTCAATTTGCCCTGAGGATGTGTATTAGTAACTTTTCACATCTCTGGAAGAAGAGTTTTCTTTACTGTAAAAGCTAGCCTTACTCATTTGATTATGTCTGCCTTCTTCCGGGTTTTTTAGAACCTGAAACCCAACAGAAGGAACGGGATGCAGATGATATCAGTGAAAATTTACATTTCGCTAATTTTAGATGTATTGTGGTAATCTGAAATTATATAATTCATTTTATTTTAACAGTGAATGCCATTTACCATCACTTATCACCTACTCTTAAACGCCCTAGTTGTGTTTCAGTTTTCGCGGGATCGCTGACTATAAGATAGATTGGCAACTCTTCATTTATAACAGTCTTCCGTCTTTTTCTATGCAATTGTCAACTGCGGCGAAACGGCGCGGTATCTTACAAGAATTACATGAATTACAGAGCAGTGGTTAAAAATTTGACTAATCTGTTTATATGGGAAATCTTCTCTTCATATTCCACAAGGAGTGGAAGGAGTGGTCAAAATTATTTCGTTTGGGCAGAGAGAGACGTTGAAGATGACCCATGTGAGGTTGGATGTATTGACTCAAGAAAACGTTTGTTGAGCAAGGACTTCTGAGTGGTAGGCGTTTTAAGATAAAATAAATAGCTGCAAGGTTGGGACTTTCTAAAACAATTGTGCTTCGTATCCTTTAACATTTGCATAAAGTCAGTCCAAAATGGACGTCCCAAATTCTTTTAGCAAATGCAAGTTGGCGTGGAATGTTGTCAGGTATGTATTTAACCTTTGCCTTGTTAACGAGAGGTATTGGAATAGGGGACGAAATTGTAACTCTCTTTCAAAGAATCAATGGAGCAGCAAAAAGAAGAATGATGCACTTCCTAGGGGGACCAAATTCACATAGACCACGAAGAAGTCAGGAGGGAAATTTTTTTTGGGATGGAATTCTGATAATAGACGTCTAAAACAAACACACACACACACACACACACACACACACATTATAACTGAGAAGTTTTATGCTGAGCTCAATTGCGTTGTACCATAAAGGAAAAGAAGCGTTAAATGCTGAGTTAATAAGTTCGTTTGTAGCACGACAACGCACCAGTTCACACGGCTGTATGTTGCTTCCAGGAGCAGGATCATTGACTTACTTTCGAGGGCGGAGATTCGCGAATGGTGAGTTGAATTATTTTGCAGAGAATGCTTTGGACTTTTTATAGGGGAATTGAAATGTTATGGTTGAAATCATATAAATTCATTGAAGTAAAGGGAGATTACGTTAAATGTTTAAATCACCCAACATGGTCAGGTCGGAAACTTAATGAACCGCACAGTATTTTGTGCAGATCCGATGCTGACATCCAACACCCTGGCCAGAACTAGTCAAGAAATGTTCCTCTGTTCATGAATAATTGCGTCAGCCTAACCCATCTCTGCAGTAATGGCCGAGCTGTGAGATCAAAGCGCTCGCTACTCGTCACGAATTGACGTTCGCACATTTTCAAACACATCCATCCTTTCGTATGCTGTTTTCGCACCATTGCAGACTCCGTGTTGTTGCTGCGTTCCTCTGTGAATTTCACGATTCACTCACTCAGACCACAAACATCTGATGACTGTTTGTTGGTCATTTACAGTACAACAAGCCAAGAGCGCCTCCATTTTTATGTGCTAAACTCCTGATTCAGTACCACTGGGCAGGTGTCTACATTTTCTCCAACAATGTATTGTGCCTTCCCTGTGCGGAGTTTGGAATTCCTGGGATTTTCGTTTAATGAAATACTCTTAATTTGTCGCTATTTTTTAAACGCTGGGTGTATCGCTAAAATTCCACTTTAAGTAAGTTGTTTGTTTAAGCATGAACGCTAATTTTAGTAAATGTGTCAATGAAACGAAGATATAGAATAAGATGAAATAAAAGTTATCAATTAGATACCAACTTTAAGTCCAAAACTGGAAGCACACTTTTGATTTAGAAATTAGAATATATTAACAAATATTTATATATATTTATATTTCCATTTACAACACTCTGTGCTGATGGTCAGTAGATCAAGAAGTTTAACTTTAATTCGGTTTAATTTTGTTTGCATTCATTGTCGTGATGGTACATGATTTAGGATCATTTTGGAACTATTTAGTCTTAGAAATACAAGAATACATGTGATATCCACTAGATATAAAATGCATATAAACACAATAAAAATAATTAAATTTTATTAAATATTTGCATCTAATTTAAACTTACACCCTTATTGTAAGTTAACTGTATATGCTAAGAACAAAGTATCTAAATAATGAATAAAATTTTGAAATAGAAAGCAATTTACTGCTTGTTTAAAACATGTAAAAGTTTGACTCATTTGCTTTGTAAGTTGAAGAATTTGGACCTCTGTATTTTTCACTGTTTTTGAGAATATATATTAATATACTTTGCCTGAAAGCTATTTTTATAAATATTTTAACTGTGGATTTGTTTATTTGTTGTCAAAGTATCTAGACTTCTTTTTGCATCTTTATTTAGACAATAACTTACATTACATGATGCTATATGTTCTTTTTATTATTCTAATGCTTTTCTGTAGTTTACATCTTATTATAAGATTCCCCCTTCTCCATAAAAAATTAACCCTGCCTTTATAAGTTATAATATAGTAAAAAGTTTACAAAATATACCTTTCTTAGCGTTGCAATATCTGCACTATCTGGGCACCGAACTAAGTTTTGGATGTATATTCATTTCATATAAATACCGTAATATATAACTTTTATTTTCTATGTGAGTTAGTGCTTGAGCTATTGGGTCCAATTTATTCTTAAATGTAATTTACTTTTATTTCTGTAATTAATAAAAGTATTAACAATATCCTTTAAAGCAATTGTTAAATCACACGATTGTAAATGGTAAAGCAAAGACCTTTGGTATAAAAATTACAGTTCGATCGAACATACATTAAATAAAATATTTCTACGTTTTAGCTATTTTTGTAAACGCAGTTAGTATTATAAATGTAAAAATTAGAAAATTAAAAAAGTATCTGCAGCACCATACATTAACCCCCAAAATCAAGAATAGCGTTTATGAGCATGGACTATGTCTATATTATTGTGAAACTAAGAGGTGGGTAGTTTAATCGAATTCAAAGTTTAGACATGAGATGTATTAAAAAAAAAAGATTTAAAAACATTAAATTAGAAACTAAATAATAAGAAAATGAACTATTGAAGGCATAACACGAGTAATTAATTTATTTATCAATTACTTATGAAAATAATTGATTGGAATATATAAAATGACAAAGATCGCAAAATAGCATTTTATTATAATCCGAAAAACAATGTGAAGACGGAACAGGAATATGCCTAAAACTTTAAGTGAAGAAGAAATAAGTCTGTTAAGCAAATTAATACTAATAAATAAAGATACACGATTCTGATTTGATTTTATAAAGTTTATTAACTTTATAAGGTAGAGTGGTTTTATAAAGTTTAATAGCTTTATAAGGTAGAGGGATTTTTATAAAGTTTACCAGAGGTAGAGTGATTTTCTTAAGTTTATCAGGTTTATGAAGTAGAGAGGTTTTATAAAGTTTACCAGTTTAATAAGGTAGTGAGTGCTTTTTAAACTTTATCAGTTCAATAAGGTAGAGAGGTTTTATAAAGTTTATCAGCTTTATAAGAATAAACGAGACATGTTTAAATACATTAGCTTCATATTTCACTACAGGCATTATAAGACATATTATAGAGTATAATAATTTATAAATTTAATCAGAAGTCGGAACGTTTTTAAAACTATTATAAACTTAAAAAATAACTTGACTGTAACACCTAAAATTCAATTTTGATTACAAAGAATGTGGTTTAAGTTTATAATAATGTGAATTTATTATTATTTTTATCTTCGGTCCACTAATTTTCTCAAAAGAAAGTGCTATAAAATGTCCTAACTTATTCATATCACTTCTGCTCTTGGATACCAGATGTAAGGTAGCCAGTCTAAGGTAAAAGGAATGCCTATCTCCTCATTGGTCATCCGCTAGCTCACAAGATTTTGAACGGAAAGAAAGTTCGCATATGCAGAAATAAAACCGTGGGGTGATCTGTTTAAGGAAGCCGCCGCTAATCCAGCCTGTAATCAGATATTCAACACAGGAACTGTCTCAGTTTAATTCTAAAAGGGCATCTAACATATAAATGATGTTCATAGATTGCTAATGCATAGATGAGTTGCTGTCTCATGTGCACATAAGAGTTGAATGCTGGTCTCCGACAGGGTGATGTGGCATAAGTTCAGTTAGCGGATCCCTGGGTGTTACGACTACTAAACCCAATTCGAATCTCAATGCTGCGGAAAGGCACTTGTATCTGGATATTATAGTTTTCCTCGTTTCTCGAGTATTCTTCGTTTTTCTCTCCTTTTTCACTTTTCATGACACCTTTCGACTCTGTTCATTCATCTTTGTTTCTTCTTGAGAGTAGTACGACTTCGCCTTATTGCTTTGGTTTCTTGGAACGCTTCGATCCTCAAGACCCTGAAACGGAAAATATCCGATTCAAAGCCCTAAACACTTATTGATAGCAGTTTGATTATGTTTTCGATCATATAAATTTAATAACTTCATTTGCACATGTTTTTATGTTAGCTAAGGGCTTTAATTTTCAATTCAGATAACAAATATTCGTTGGTAATCTGTTTTAAATCGTATAAATCTTGTAAGCTCATTTGTATAGATTTCATGTATCAGATAAGAGCCATTACAATGTGTGTGTTAATGTTTGTTTGTTGGCCTTTATGACAATACCGAATCATAAAAATGTAACGGTTCAAAGGAACACATACATAGCCAAGAATGTGAAAAGATTAAAACTACAGATAAGAAAATTGTAATACTAAGTGAATCAACCAATGGCAAGCGTAACAACATCAATAATGTGTACCAAGAATGAAACACGAGACAGACAGCTTTATTGCGACTTAATAGAAATGAACGAATTTCATTCGCTTAGTGTACGTATGTTGAAAATGTAATGCATTGTAATGTATAGTATTATTACAATCCTATTGTAATAAGTGAAGATTTTTATCTCAACTTTGTTAGTTATGCGTTGAATTCCGCCGAGAGAAGCTGTGTTTTAAGTTTCATTAGTGGAAATCCTAGTTCGCATTTCGTACAGTGCATTTTAACATTACATAAAAGACAAATGGCGATTAATATTTGTTGGAAAAAATTACAAACTTATTGTTTGTGGTAAATAATAAGAGTTACGAGTTTGAATTAATATCCATATAGGAAAATAGTATGCGAGTTACAACAGGACAAAAAGCACAGTTTACGGGAGAGAAATATAAATTATATCACGTCTGTCTCGTATTCAGTATGTATCTAATAATATCCTCAGAGCATATCGTAATCAGAAAAGTATATTGTAGTGTGGTAATAACAAAACATTAATAAACTCCGTAGATTTCTATCCATGTGATTTTGTTATACTTAAAGTCACACTCCTTTCATCCCAGAAGTATCAATCTCAAAAATGCAGCTGTATTATTAAACCCTGAACTAGTCTAGCATATAGTGGGTTAGTCACGTCAATGTCTACACGACAAACATCGATGGCGACCCTAACTGGGCAACATTCATTTGTTCTCACGACGCTTGTTTCTGTTCCATTTATTTAAGAAATGATATGACTGAAAGATGGAGCCGTAGCGTTCATCGGTCCTTAAACGAGAGACTACAAATATCTCCTTAGCGACTCTTTAAGCGTCGCTTTTAACGATGATCGTTCCGCTGCTGTATTCTTATTCTATAACAGCCGTAGCCAAGGAGTTAGACACTTAGCTTCTAACAGCCACAAAAAATGGAAATTGTGGCAGACAAAGCTGCAATTTGGTAGGTTTTCTCCGGGTATACCGGTCTCTTGTCATTCATTCTGCCAAATACCTCGTCATCCTAACAACTTTATTATGTAATGCAATGAGGTTCGTCTGGATTCCAATCCGTGGCTTGAAAATGAACCATACGTCTGCTCTCTACCTCTCGTGATAGGAACTGCTATAGCAGACTGGTATCAAATTCAAACCTTGACATAATAAAAGGACAGCATTTAAGTAATAGTTGTATGCCAAAATGTTTCACAGTCTGTCACAGAACTAGTCGCTTCGGATTTTCAAACAGGTTTTGGAATTAAGACAATAACAGATTTGCATTTCAAATTATATATTTAAGTTTTAAATATTTACATTTCTAGCGCCAAAAAGAGCAAGTTTTTGTTTGCGATGAGCTACCATTTGCTGTGTCTTGTTATTTATTTTAGCACTACTCAGAGAACACGTGAGACTCGACAGGTAGATTGGCACAGATACGAATAACTTTGCCAAATATTACGTAGTGAATTCCAATAAAGGTACAACAAATGTCCTCGCATTTCACAATTATCTATTATATTTAAAATAAGAGCTTATCACAAACGTCAGGCATTAAAATCTTTCTGAATAGATTTTCTATTTTATTTGAAATATGACTTTATATAGGTAAGTGATTTTTGAAATCATGCTTAACTTTCTGTAACAGTATATAGGCTTCATTTCCTCTGTGATGGCCTTCTTTAAATGTCAACAGCTTACAGGAAGCTGTTCCAAGACTAATATCCAAATTAAAACTGCATTCATTTCTAACTCGGTAACTTTTTTTTTCGAAATATATTACTTTGTAATGCAGCAAAAAGCCATGCATCAAAAGCTATTTTTTCTAATATTAACGTAACAGAGAATCCAAATATAAAAGTATTGGTAAACAACATATTGGAGTAATGTTGGCAGACTTTGGGCCTTAGCCGTTAATTTTGTTAGAGCTGGCAGTAAAAGAAATAAAAATAAAACCTTCCTTTCATGGCATCTAAACGAATAAGTAGATAGAGCTGTAGAATTGGTACGGAGACTTATTATAGCCTGTGAAAAGGAATGAACCCTATAGCACCACAAGCGCCAGCTTCTCTAATGAACCGATATCGCTTTGGAAACCAGAGGTGTCCAGCGATCAATTCTTGGAGTCGGAGCGCTTCAGGAACCACGAACTTAGAGACAAGTGGAAGTCGAAACTGCAAGCTCAGGATTTCACAGAAAATCGATGTGGAGTATACCTTCGTCTTCAGATGGCATGGTCTTAGCCGAAATGACGGCCAGCTGTTGCTAAAATTAAAGAAATACTAAGAAGATGTGAAAGGGGAAGTAAATGGAAAGAACAATGTCTAACATGCAAATGCAGAATATTGATGGTTTCATATGTTAAGTTACTAAGTCGTTAATGGTTTCATGTGTGATTCAATTAATAGTTAATGTTGATACTTTTGTATTTTAATAATAATAATAATAATAATATTAGTTGCATAAACCTTGTTTCTAAACATTAACATACTTAAAATTTTAATAACAGTACTTTCTTAGTAATTATTTTAGTTTACGATCTCAGTTGGGCTGTCAAAGGGATAATGAATGCAGTAGGCTAAATAAGGTCTATTATGTTAGATCTTCAAATAAAATTTTCGCGTTCAGCTAGTGCTATTCAAACTTTTTGTTAAAAAAGCCAGCGCTTCGATAATTTTAGACTTACATTTACAGTCTGTAATAAATGTTCTTAAAAATTGTGCATTTTTCAACTGTTCGTTGTTTATTTACAGATCTGATGTCTTTATATATATTGTTCGCATGTTCAAGTTAAACAGAAACACACAAGTATTCAACTATTCAATATACATTGCGTACATTTTATCTTTCCACGCTTGCGCACGGTGACCCGCGTTGATAGTAATGATCCGCATGCGCTCCAATTTAAGGACGTACATAGTCGCTGATAGATAATTCTGTTTTTGTATGCAGTGTTGAGTTGAGTTTCAAGCAATAAGCGTTATCTTATGGGGTAACTTAAGGTAGGTACCCAATCCGCGATCATTGGATGAACTGCAGAGTAAAAATAGTTAACGTTTTAGGAACTGAGCAATAGCATATGAATTAAAATGTGTTTAAGCGTTACAGCGCCTGCCTTGCATCAAATGGGGAATATTTTCAGCAATATCTGAAAAAGTAAGCACGTTTTCCTTACTTTGCTGGTCGCTGGGCAGGTATGTGTGTGTCTGTCTGCAGCTACACTGTGTATTACCGCTTCCACTCTACTTCCGCGATCGTAGAAAGACAAAATGTATGCACTACATATTGTGAACAAGCTAAAGTGTTTGATTTGAAAACTATAAAATGTGATTTAAATTAATACAGCATCCACAACATTAAGAAGACAGTATATATATATATATATATATATATATATATATTCATTCAACCTAATATACTCGTACATACATATAAGTTTCCAACACACTGTTTCCGAAAAATGTGTAGTTAAGCATGATACCAGAGAGCTTGCTAAGGTGCTTTGCAATTTTAATGTATGTAAATTATACAACGCCAGCTTTGAATAAAGGCCCCCAGATAGTCTCATTTCCGGATGACATTGGTGTGTTATCCTCAAATAAGAATGAAGGAAACGGTTAATAACCGCACCCTTGTTCGGTGCTGTAAAGCGTACGCTGTTAATGTTGATGTTGTTATGTTTCTGGAAATGATAACAGTTCCATTAACTATACGTTTGAATAGACTTTTTGCTCAATAGCCATCTAATGTGAAATAAAATGCTGGATACATGTTATGAGGGTGCTGTTTTGATGAAATGTTAGTTATTTTATAATGAATTAATGAATGTTTTATTCTTAATACACAGTACTAATATTACCGAGTGAGTTTTCTCTTCCTGGGGATTGGAAAATATGCCATGCGATCCGTTTTGTTTACCCCGGAGTGTTTTGCCTATGAGCGAAAATACTCATTAGCCGACCAGCCGGGTCTAGGTATTTAGCTAAAGGATTAAACAATAAAACAAACCAACCATACACGGTATACAAACCAATTTAAGAGGCTTATTACTTATCAAATTATTAAATGAGACGCTGAAACTGCCTGCCTTCGTTTTACACTTATTTTTGGCATCTCTTTAGGAAATGATTCAACTCGCTGTAGTTTAATTTGAATATCCGGACAATCTCCTGATGAATATTATCTTTGAATTCTTGTATGGTGTGCGGGTAAATCTTGTACAAGGCGTTTTTTGATTTAACTCAGAGATAATCCTATCTGTTAATCCGGGGGACCATTCACATTGTGAATTTCTGTCATGGAATTATTCGCAGAGTGAGCAGGGGCGGAGTCTTGTTGAAAAAATGCATTGTCGCACTCCTTCTTGATTAATTCTCTGAATAAAAAATAAAAAGAGGTTAGTATGGTATTCACAGAAGTAACAGAATCAACTGTATGCTGAAAAAAAATTGGTCCTATGATTTTTCACCGCTGTGCCGTTGTAAACACATAGCAAAATGCACTTTATGTATACTGTCGAATTAAGAAACAAGCCGAACAACACAACAAAAACGCGGGAACAGCTGCGCTGCTAATGCCACAGTCAGCAAGGTCAACAAGTAAGCAAGCAAGCAAGCTTGCTATTTCCTGCATGGCGCGGCAAACGAATTGGGGCTCATGCATAGGAAAAATCGTGAACCGCGTCACTGATTGATCGCACGGTACAATCCCGGCGTTTTACATATTAACCCCTGTCGTATCGATTTCAGCCGAATTGGCTGTTATGTGCCTCTCGGTATATTTCGACTCGTGTTGCACTGTGTGTGCCGGAAAAGATTCGGGATTCAAATACTGGTCCATGAAAGTGTACCTTTTTGGCACGAAAGAGAGAAATAATGGTTATTCTGTGATATTTATAAATGTAAAAATCCTAATTATGTAAATTTCAGTTGTCACAAATTGCTATAAAAATGTATTTTATTGAACATAATAAGTAAATCCAATAACTTTACACTATGTGAAATGACAAACATAAGACATCCAATAATATTTATCCCTTTGTAGATATTCGTGCATACAAAAGAATGACAAAAAATAGTAGTTTTAGAGCAATAGTACACAATAGGTAAAGATAACGTCCCATACAGGATGTTCTGGTGAACGCGACGGATCGCTTGAGAGCATCTGTATTTCCCATCGACTGTAAAATGCAGTTTGCCTTATATTTTGCAAGACTAGCTGCATTATAACCGTTTTATTGTTTATTTGTAACAGCATAACACATTTTAATTCTAGTAGTAATATATGAGTTTTAAAACATGTCTTTATATGTTTTGTGTGACATCAAAAGTAATATTTAGGTTTGCTAATTTTCCTTTTTCATCTGTTGCTAATCTATTAAAAACTGCAGGTACAGAAATAAATGCATAGCCACATAAACAGCGTCAATATTTCTTGTGTTCTTCAAAAACAATAGACAAATGAGGTGTTTAAAGCAAAGGTTGTATTTTGAAGGTAACTTAATGCGTGAGTACAGACGAAACAAACAAAATGAGAAAAGATGGGCAAACCAATGAAGGGCATTAAATACATAAAATAAAATTAATTAATAAAAGACATTAATGTAAAATTTCAACGCACTTTATGTAAAATAGTTGTCTTTATCTGTTCTAAGGCATCTTTCAGGGACACGAGTCAGTAACGCATCAATAAATGTTAAATTAATCATATTTATAATTCTAAAACTGGATGAAGAGGTATATAGTGCGTTTATTTTGAGAAGTGCTTATGCCCAATGATTTTGCGCAATGACGTTTTTTAATTAAACAAAGCGTAACAATTTTTTGTCACAAATCAGTTATCGGCCCGAGTCAAGGAACTGGTCTGTGGTTCGATCACCGCAAGGAATTCTCACTTGACATAGATTTTTTCCAGGTTTTTCTCAGTCCTCATCAGTAGGGGGGAGGCTCACTGGAACGTTTCCTTTCCTCCCATAAAAATTTCTTTTTTAGTTTATTATTTCATCACATGTATCGTCGGTGCCCACTGCGCGTGTTGCCATATTAGTAGATATGGGCGCTAAACACTGTTAAACAATTTCAGGAACTAAATTACAAATTAAAATATTTTTAATTATTATTTGAAAGCCAAATTTATCCAAATGAGTGCACTGAAGATTTAATGTTTTATTAAAAATAATTACAAAAACGTGTGCATATTAACTAGATTTACTAAACAAACTTTGGGCATTTTATTGCAATGTTCTATAAACATGAAAATACCTTAGAAGTTTTCAAAAATCAAATGTTACCGTTTGAATTGATTTGAAAAATAAAATTCATGTTTCCTATATTATAAATTATTTTATGCATTATTTAAAATTGTTCATTTATATAGTTTGTAATCCCGTTATATTGATCTATATTTGGTATGTGTTGTGTGTTCTTTTGTTGTTATTCGATGGTCATTTTCAAGTACAGATAAAATAAAATGCTAATAAGGGCATGTGTTTAAACGAAAGTATAATACTTAAGAATTCCTTTTCTAACATTTGTAAATGTTGTAGTAATGATCGCTGTACTCTTTCCACTTTTGGTTTGTGCTTTTTCTTCGAATACAGTTGGGATTTAGTGGGGAAGCCAGATCACGTGCATTTGTCCAATTGTCTGCCTCTCCCCATCCGAGTCCAGCTGGACGAAACACCTTGTCTTGTGCGGGAAATATTTTGTCCCGTTTGCAAGTCAGGCTAATGCATGCTCTTTGTTCAGCAGTGAATCCACAAGAGAAGCGATAATGCACAGACTTCAAAGGTGTACAGCTTTTGTGTTTACCGTTACAGCTGATGGACGTCGTGATAAAGCACGTGTATGGGTATCTATGTGGCCTTTGAAGACCTTCGGTCGTTGTTTGTCATCTAGATGGCCTGATTGTTGAGTTTTGCTTCGCTTTCTACTTGTGCAAGCTTTTTATCAAGCGTGTTTTCTCTATTTAGGATACCATTTTCTTTTGTCTTGTATGTAATTTTAGAATATTAATGTTCTCGTTTGTTTTCCATTCCACACCTCGAGAAATGCAGAAAAGCCACGTTTTCATTCTTAGATTAAAACCCATTTTCGTCATACTTCCTGTATAGGCTGTTTAATTCGATATCCGAGGTCGCAGGACATTTGCACTTTCGGAAGCGTGCCAATATTTGCCATGTATGAAAGTGTTCATTGACAAAATAGCAGGTGATTCCGTAAACTAGTTATTAAATTGTGGACTCTAATTGTGTAATAATTTAGGCACCACTGCCTTCATTTTACTGAAGGCAGTGGTGCCTTCACAGCACAGCAGCACAGTAGTGAGCATGGTAATTTTTTAAAAATATTTGTACAACTCTTTCGCATGGGTACATGGTATTCATTAAACAGGCTCTTATAGAAAAAAAATTGTACATCAAATTCATTTACAAGTTTACCGCCTAAGTAGAAGCACTTAAATACGTGCGCACTTCTCTACCCCCCCCCCCCACACACACGCTCTGGCCAGTAGTCTTCCTGTGTAAACAGATCCCAACATGCTAACCTATCCCTTAGTTCAAAATGCAGTTCAACCTCCACTGTTCGGTACCTGGGCAATTCATTAGGAGTAAGGCCCCATTCACAATGAAAGTTAAACATTACGTAATCTTAAACTTAAAAGCTAGATGCTATGTATTGTAATGGAACCATTCACAATGAATCACGTAAACATAAAAATAAACGTACAATTAGAAGCTTGTATGGTCCAAGGTTTTGCGTCTACGTCTTACTTAAAATTAAGGAATCAGCCAATCAGAACACAGCTGTTCTGTTTGTAGAGCTCTGTGCTAGCGACAGCTGAAGATCAGTGAATCTGTAGACAAAATGGCGTCAATGGACAAAAAGATGATTGCATTGTACGAAAGCTATTCTTCCTTATATTAACTACAAGCAAGTTAGTTGCTGCACTCTACCGCCGTCTGCTCAGAAGCAGCCATTTTCAATCAGTTGTTAGTTGATCTTCGCTTGCCCCCCTCCCTTTCTCTCTCTCTTTTTAATGCTAATACTTACGTTTGCGTCTTTCATTGTGAATGCGTACATAATATTAAGTTTACGTGTTACGTCTTATTTAATTATGTTTACGTTTAATTTTCATTCAAGTAAATAACTCTTCCTGCAGTTGCTTTAAGAATGGATGCTACTTTGTAGCCATTGTTCATTTTCATTTCATCAAAATATCAAAATAGTGACAATTTATTTCATACAAGCGCATAGTGAATGAAGCCCGGGAGACAAATAAACTCATTTTTAGAGCCTTGGAAAAACTTAACTTTCGAATTAGAATATCTGAGAAATTTTCTTAGGTGTATCCAGGTGCTCAAATGCAGTTCTTATCTTGGTCT
Organism: Metallyticus violacea; assembly: GCA_030762175.1. Classification (NCBI taxonomy): domain Eukaryota; kingdom Metazoa; phylum Arthropoda; class Insecta; order Mantodea; family Metallyticidae; genus Metallyticus; species Metallyticus violacea. The sequence continues at coordinate 7,476,710 of CM060843.1, forward strand.
TGGTTCTGGTGTTGTAGTGGTCATCATACTTGCCTCCTAAACCCAAGATCACGGATTCGATTTCGGCCAGGACCGATGAATTTTTTTCGGGCGTAAAAATCCTAAGTATGGCTTCCTTAGAAAAGAAGCAAAGCCAAGGGTCCCGTGTCGTACATTTACGGCATGGTAAAGAACCTCAAGCCTGAAAGAAGAGGCCTCTGAGCAAAATTTGTCGAACGTTTCACGCCCTGAATTGAATGGGACGCTGATGACCTGAGCTGTTCAAGAGCGTCCGTAAATAAAGCAAATCGAAAAATCAAATATGCAGTTCTTTGGTCATTCTTTTTTATAACTTCTGTTCAAAGCATTAAAACATGTAGCTTTGCTTGTTATAATGTGCATTATTAGTTCTCTCTTTTTGCATTAATGCCTCGTGAGCAAAAAGAGATGGCCAGTGTCAGCAAATGATTTTTTTTTTTTGTGGGACCAGATGTAAAGTTGTTGGTTTTGAAAGTGTAAATAAGGATATCATTTTTAAAGCAATACGAATCTAAAATCACTTAAATAACAAAGTATATAATAAAATACATAAATATTAACTATACAACTATAACATGACTATAGAATTTAATTCCCCAAGTGGCAGCATTACTTATAAAAGACAGCAGAACATCTGTCCTAATTAGAATTCTAAACTTCTAAATTATTTATATTAAAGTGTTACAACTTCTCCCACTTACTTAGGATGATATTCAGGCCATCAACATGTAGGTAAATATGTTATAACTTTCCTGTTCAATGTTACTCATCTAATTGTGTTCTGTCATATTCGTATGTCTGGCGCAGGTAGATCAGGTGTGCAGAGTTCTAGTAGCAAAGCCGCGTCGCTGGCGAGGTTGTATTCTAAAAGACCGCAAACGAAATACATTTTTTAGTGTATATCTATTATTTGAGAGTTAAATTTAGAATGGTATAATTGGTAATTCTGCTAAGTGTCATTGAGATAGTTTGTTAGTAAAATGCATTCACCTTCTTCCTGTTTTCTAATTCGTTCGTTTAAAATTAAAAGGCTGAGAATCTTACAAGCAGAGGCGATTCTATCATAAGGTCGCATGTTGCCTGCCCTCCCATTTGCAAATGAGCACTTTTGTTAAAATTTTCCTCACTCCCTTTTGAAAAATGCTCCCTTTTCTTCAAACTTTACTATTACTGGAATATCTGACGAATTGGCAATGCAGTGATGGTCAGATTTTTTTTTTTTTTTTCCGGACCATCCACTCACTCTGTGCTTGCCTGCAGGACCTGAACGTATCATATAGTTAGGTGTGCTTTTATGGGCTCAGCCGTCACAAAGAATCTATGACCACCAGAAGGCGCCACCTTATTATTAGCTGCCACATTGAGAAAAATGACTTACCCCTGCCAACTCTGGGTGTTAGGGGAAGTAACAAAGACATGCCCTTAAGAGGAGGTCGTTGCCAATTTGCCGTTACCGGCACGCTTCTCGTTTCTGAATTCTTTGCGAAGTAGCTGGTGTGGAAAATGTAGTCAGTTGTAATACCAAGAAGTGAACTTTTATTAGTGACCTGTAGTGAATCAAATCAAAATACTAGGGCTATTTTTTTTTTTTTTCCAACTTCCGATGGGGCATAACAAAAAGATAAGTGTGAATCACAAAATGGTTTAATTACCAGAAGTCAAGTACAGTCACATTTAGTTTTCCACATAGTCACCTTGACGATTAAGACATTTGTCATATCGAAAGACGAGCTTTCAAATACCCTCTTCATAGAAGCTGCCGCTAGGGTATAGGGGGTCTTTTTGGGAACAACGTTTTCGATAACCTAGGTGTTCTGTAACAATCGTGTACAGAGCTGACCTTGAAATGTCCGGAAATTCCACAGACAACTCACTGATGGTAAACCTACGTCTCTCTTGAACCACTTGATCAACTTTCTGAACAAGATCTTCACTACGACAGACCTGCTTCCTTGTCCACCTTCATCATGAGCATCACTTCGGACCTCTTTACATTTCCTACACCAAGCACGCTTAACACCCTCACTTATAAAATTTGCACCATAAACACGGCTCATTTTGCGATGAATTTCTGCTGCACTGTTCCCTTTTGCCTGCAGAAAACGAATGACGTTTCGCAACTCGCATTTGGCGGGAGAATCAATCATGCCGGCCATGTTGAAATGCCTGTAACTCAGCTCTAAATGATGCATTGAGCTTGGCCTTAGCGGACATTATGGTGGGGTAGCAGCGCAATAGCAGAGTGCGCAGATCCGGCTCCTTATGCTTGTCTGGTCATGTATCAGAGAGATCGGAGGTTGAAAAAAAAATAGCTCTCGTATGTGAATAAACACCCTAGCAGTATCAAAGACAAAAATTTAGTCCCTCTATAGGAAATTATAAGTACCTAAATGTTTTATATCAGGTTCAATTCTCGGTACCGTGCCGGAGTTCTCTCACTCACACAAACATGATTTTGAGAACATAGCATATAAAATTAACAAAGTTACATGCTCTCTTATGGAAATATGTACACTCTCTCCTACTATTGAAGAAAATCCTGCCAGATTAACGGGATTGTGGGTTGAAAGTTTGGAAGGTAAAAGAATAAATAAACAAAAAAATTAAAAAATCAGATGATGCCAAAGTATACAAAAGTATACAACTTAAGGTTTATGAGGTTCATATACGGTGCCACAAAACTGATTATAAACTCTTTGTGCCCCACTTATTTTAGATTTTTTTCTTCCCACTTAACCATAGTTTTTTAAACCAAACTACATGTTATAGAAAAATATTTCCCCCCTATCTAGTTGCATACAAATAAAATCATTTAATCCATGTGCATCCAAACGCGCGTGCGTGTGTGTAAATGAGATTTTTTAATAAGTAACGCACTTTGTTCATCTTAAAAATCACTTGTCGGTGTACTGGCTGCAACACTCTGAACTCCAACACCGGAGTGGTGTTGCCCCAAATAACTAGATTTACTATTTGTCACTGAAGGAAACGTTAAATGGGAAAAGAATAAAATTCTTCTCTCATTACGAATGGAAAGTTTCACCACTGTGACACCAGATAGATGATGTAACACCGGTAAGTATAAAGAATTCTACAGAATTTTCATTGCCAGTCCGAATGAATACAGTTTAAAATAAATTTAATTAAAATACATTATATACTGGGGGAAAAGTGTTGATTATATATTAGGTTTCATCCCCTTACTAACAGCTACGCTCATTTAAAATTTCAAAAGCTACCTCTATCTTATAACATTTAAATTTTAAAGAGGCTGCAGCTGTAACTACATCTTTTGTTTTCTACCATCACCTGGCAACCTGGACTATTAGTGTTGTTTCAATTTGGCCAATAAAAATAAGTCAGTTGTAGAATAAATGTAATTTTGGATAAAACTTTAAATTTATTAGTATTATAGTAACACAGCCTTTTTTTGGAACTCCTGACTAATCCATTTACATAATGATATTTCTTGTAGGGTATGCACCGTTTATAAACAATTTACCATTAAATCACAATTATTACAACAAATGTTCAATAGCTTTGCGGTTTCTTCTGTCCAAATTAAAAAAAGAAATAAATAACAATTCAGATTGCCAGGTAACGAGAGAAATCTAAATATGCAATAAAACAATTATATATTTTTTAAATTTTAATTATTAAAAGTGGGGGGGGGTTTGAAATTTCAAAGTAGGCGTTGCTGAGAGTGAAGGAATGAAATCTAAAATGTAATTAACGCTTGTTTTAAACTCTCCCCTCAATATCTGAATAAGATGTGTTTGTTTAAGTTATTTATTTTAAATAGGTAGCTATTAATAATGATTTTATAATGAAAATCCTATGTAGCATATTAAAATTTCTTCTGCTATCAAATTATTGAGAAATATGAATAAATTTAAATTATTACTTAAAGCGTATGAAATTAATCAGCTTTTATACTACAGATGAATACTGTATAAACCTAAATTCAAAACAAATTTGTCACTTATTGTGTGCCTACCTATATTTCATTCTTATATTTTAAATGATAATACGCCTTTACATATATATACATATATATATACTTATCATTATTATGATTTGTTATTTTCGTAATAGTTATTAATATTAATAACTCTTTATTGTTGTGTATTCATTGTTAGCAGCTTGCTATTTAAATGTTAGAAATGTATTTATCCAATGTAATAATTAGTATGAGAAAAGGACCAATAAATCAGAATTAAGAATTAAGGCACGCTCTCGGCTTCGTGCTGCGGAAGACGGTTGAGCGCAGAAGCTCTAAAGATGGAAGTGTTAGAGCAAAGGAAAAGCAAGCAGCATTTCTGAGAAGGCCCAGCAACGTACATATACAAGGTCCTTCCCCATTAACCAGTGGTATTCTTTGATTTAAATGTAATGGTTGTTGCATTGTCGAACATATTTTTACATCAGTGCTTGGCCATTTTTTATTTCCGGTGGTTTACAATGAAAATGGCCCGTTCCGAAATCAGCGCAGTACTGATCACCATAATTAATTAGAAAGCGTGTCGGAATTCCAGATCATCTGCTCTTTGCTTTGTGCAGTACTGTTGACTTTCGGGCGAGCTATTCCCAATTTAAGATTTATTTCGATACAGTTGGGATGATACTTTTGTGCCAGTGGTATTTGCATGCAGTCACTAACACGTTCAGTGAACGAGCCTTGCCAGGCATGCGCAGTAGCATAAATTGTAGCTTCGTCGCTTGGTTTTTGTAGAAGGTAATTTTGAAATCAGCTACTAGATAGTGCCACCTATCCCTACGCTGAGATTAGTTTATTTCTTTGACTCAAAGATTCTGTTAATAAATATACTACTCTCTTAGGAGTCAATAACTATGGAACATTAGACTATTAATCTATAATGACATTAAAGAGTGTAATTTATGCCTTAGACATTATACTGCCTATTAATTTGGCAGGCAACACATTCAATTATTATTGGTATCATTTGAAAGTTAATGAAAGAATTAAGCCTCAACAATGATTTCGTTTGCATTTTTTCAGAAAAACGTTCCACGATTAACACTGGCGAAACCTGTCATTAAACATTTGTCCGAACGTGGTATTTCTTTTTCGTTTTATAAGCAGCGAGAAACACTGCTATTTTCTAGTGCACACACCTTAAAAGATAAAGCCACTTGAATCGCATAATAACAAAAACAATTTGTATCTGAGTGATAACGGGAACTTACAGGAGCGTAGCATTTGCATCCTAGCCCACAGCCACGTTGTAATCCATCACGCTCTTTGGCTACTCACATGTTGGTGCAATTTAACTCGCTTCGCTGCGCGTTCGTTCAAGGACAACAGCACAGAAATATCGCCCCAACTGTGGCATTGCTCCGATTGTGAGAACAGGCCCTTGAGTTTCCGATTTACGATGAAATTGTCACAGAGATTACTCTACGAGTGGGGTGACGCAGGCGGTAACGCCTAAGACTCGCATTCGGGGTCGAGGGGGACAGCGTCCAGGATCAAATCTCTTGGGTCGGTTTTATATATATATATATATATATATAATTTACCATTAAATATATATATATATATATATATATATATATATATATATATATATATATATTCTCTCGTTGCATAGACGATTGCTAAAATGGATATTTTCTTTTCACGAATTTTCCGCTCTCCCATTCCATCTTTGGTTCTGTAACACGGTTGAAAGCACCAGGTTGAGGTGTGTGTGACAGTGGCTTGCGCTTTCGAAATGTTTCTATCCCGGCGTCTGGGAACTCTGAGGGAGGTATCCGCCGTTGTGTTCTATTTATGAACAGTGTTAGGGACTCCGTCCGCCTATGGACCCTTGGCCGCCCGGTCTCCCACATATTATCTATTACTTCCTTCCGGAGATGCTGAGGGCGGCCAGCCTGTGAGCAAATCTAAAGTATCGAAATATCCTACTACATCCAAATCCATTTAATCCATCCCAATCCAATAAAGCTTTCTCTCAAACAAAGTTTACGAGCTGATGAAGTTGGATACAGGATAGAATAAAAATACAATATAATTTTAAACCTAATTTTCTTTACTTCAATTCATTTCTCACATTTATGGATTAACATTTCAACCCCCCCTAAACAAATAGTCCAAGGCTTTATCTGCAAAAGGCTGAAAAACAACAACGTGAATCTCCGTCCTCGAAGAACATATTTCAGTTTTAAAATAGGCATAGTCTCTGGGGGTAGCATCTACGCTGTACGGTGGGTAATCCAATTCCTGGAAGCAGCGGTGTGAACAGGTGCCAAATGAAATCATTGACTCAGCATTCAAAGTGCTCTTTTTCTTGATAGCACTAGGCAATTGATCTAGTAGTCAGCAAGGTACTTTCCAGTCACCGTTGTGTTACTTTCTTTGAAGTCGATCATCACTCTGCAGTCCCCTAAAAGTAATATCGCCATTTTTTTTCCTGGACTGTCTGAACTTGGTCTTTCTAGGGAATGCTTCATCCACTTCACTAATTCTCTTTTTGAAAAAGTCATGGTAGAGAACCGTAATTTCCTCCCCTGTAATGATGAATTTCAATACTGTCCTCCTCGTACCAAGGCAAAGGTTAAACATTTCTGACAACATTCCACGTGCACTTACATTTTAACTCTGGAAGAATAGGGGCACTGGTCTTGCATTTACCTTATGCCTATGAAGTGTGCAAAACACATTTTATTTATAATGTCCCAAATTTAGTTTATTTATTTTATTTTCAAAAACTACCACTCAAAAGTTGCTGCTCAACAGGAGATGTTTTCTTGTGTCAACACATAGCTACCCTCGAGTGGGTCATCTCTAAGTTTCCCTCTGCCCAAATGAAATAATTTTGACCACTGCTTCACAGAAAAATATGGAGAAACTTCTCTCTACACATATCACTCTGTATAAGTCCTTCTTTAGTTAAAAATTGACTAATCACTGCTCTGTGTTCAATTTTAAATATCACATTGTTCTATACAACACGCCTGACTTGAATTAGCTTCTCAAAATAATTGATGACAGGGCCGGAAAGGAAATGCAGTTTACAGCCTTGAATCATGAGAGTGTTAGATAGCATGAACATTGCAACAATTAATCTGTGCTCTGAATATCGCTTTTGCCAAATTTTTACGAGATAAATCTACTATATAGTAGTAAGCAAGGCCTTTTATAGAACGGGCCTTATTAATGAATGTTGCGTTTTAAAAATAGCATTAAATTTAAATCTCTGGCTTAAGAGGAGAAATGAGGCCAAGAGCTTGAGTCGCGTTGTTATTATCTACTTGGAAACGAATATCATTTAACAAACTATCATGAAAAGTTTTATTTTTTTTGACTTCTTATAAACGTGTCGGTGTTTATGTTTCTTCAGATGACAGCGCTCCGTGCTGTATGAACTGAGAATAAGTTTATTTCGACCACTAATAAGCTTTTGTTTTGGCCACAACTGGATTAGGTTCTAGCTATAAGTTAACCACTCCCACAACTAAACATTCGCTTACACTGACGGAATGCTAACTCTGAGATGGTGACCTCTATCTTAATGCGTCATCTGGGCGAGCAATTTACATTGTGCATAGACAGTTTCGTAAGTCACTCCCAAGCGTCCGTTCTCTCTTGATAGAAAGTTTCTAGCTTATTGTTTGTTTGTTCTGTAAAATTTACTTTATTCATTATCCCAAAAACTTAGTGGTGATGCATCAATGAAGATACTGCTCTGTTGCAAGAAAAAATGTCTAGTCGTCTTTTATGCAGACTTCATTGGGACATTATGCACTGTGGTAAAATGCCATTGCTACCTCTGGATTTGTGCGCAACCAAATCGAGTGTCAGATATGCAATTCGCCAGTACAGAACACAGTCGCTTATTTAACAGGCAGAAAGCTTATGTAGGACGTTACGAACCGTCTGTGTAAATAAAGATGGAATATCCATTGGGTTTGAGCGGAGCCGTTTGTTTTTGTTCCTATTATTTTCCCCTCGCGAGTCGAAACGCAGCGTGCGCATGCGCGCGCCCCTCCCTGATGCTCGCCTGTCTGAGGCACGACCCATACTTCCGATTCTTGATCAGTCGGCGTTTGTTGCATGTTGGGGTGGGACTTACTGCAGGCGTAGTGCTTTTTACCGCGTAAGTGCAAATATTTCTGTGGTGAAAAGCTGTTTTCAGAATAACGAATTCGTTTTTAAATACATATATTAAACACCATGTGAGTTGAAGCTGTTTGGATATTGTAAATAAGTGAAGCTTTGTTATTTTTAGAAGTGAATGAATGGACTATAAAGTTGACCCGGTTGGAACAAAGTGCAAAAATACGCGGTGTTTGCTCGATCTCGTGCTGTTTAATAGTGTAACGTGTGTTTCAAGTGGTGCGCGTAATAACAAATAGTGGAATAAACTCGTGTTGTATGGACCAGAGATGTAGAAAAGCTGGAAAACTTTTCCTCCGCTCCAAAACCAAATAATGTTCTAGTCATCTGGTAAGTTACCGTTATATTTCATAACATTAACCTTCTCGGAGAGCTGTATTAGACTGTATTAATCTCCAGTAATAAAGAAGGGGCCGCCACTGGTGGCCGAGGTCGTTAAGGCGCGGACTCGTGAGTGGAGGTCTGGGTTTCGAATCCCGCCAGAACCGTGCTATCTGATTGAGGTGTATTGCAGCTTTTTCTGCTCAGTCCTCATAAATGGCAAGTGCCGGGGAGGTACCCTAAACTTAGGCCTGGAACGTTTCTTTCTTTAATATATAATTTCCCAATATATCATTCATCTCATGTATCATCAGTGTTCACCGCCTGTGGTGCCTCAGTAGTAAAAACGGCGTTGAACACCATTCAATAATAATAATAATAATAATAATAATAATAATAATGGAAAACAAATGAAAGTTGTTGAACGTTAGGACGATGCCCGGTACCGCTTTTTGTGCTTTTCCAAACACCTACCCCTATCATATACATAGTGCCTTGCGGTTAATGGAAATTGATAATTTCTAAAACTTGTTTGGGAAAAGTGAGCTGAATGAGACTTTTTCTGAAGCCTTTCTTGGAGTGGCCGCTAACTTCTATCATTGCAAACGCATTGCATTACCTGCTTCAGAGCTATTGCAGTTCCCGCTTGGTTCATACCACCCTTTCTTGCCGCTTTATTTTTAGAAAGCATCTATTCCAAATGTTTTGGGACTGCATAATCAAACTTACCTATTTTTTACTGTATTATAGAAATGGGCATTTTAATGATTATCGACCTAACTTATAGCAGGTGAAACACTGCAACATCTTTTCAGTATGCCTTGAGCTCAAAGAATGAAAAAGTACGTTTTCTTTTGTGGAACTATCTCTCTCTCCCGCCATGTCATTGAACCCGTAGTTTTCGTAGTTTTGTTTCGGTATATAGTAATAAAGAACTGCATTTATAATTAGTAACAGAATGAAAGGCGCGGTTTTAAGAGAGAAGACAAAGAGGACCATTAGCTCCCCCCTCCTTTTCAACAAGAAGAGGTGAAGAAAAACTGTAATAACAAAAACGTCTTTTTCCCCTGCACATCTTAGATATCTTTCTTACTGTGGCTTAGTGCATAGCACATATTGTGTCTTCTCCAAGCACTCCACGTTTTCCATGGTTACATGTCGAATTCAAGTCGATTTGAATAGGATTTCGGGATTGAAAATGTTCACATAAAAGGGATTCAAGACCCTACTAGAAACTGTGAATGGAACGATTCATTCTGGATTGAGATCGAATTGAATAAGTTCACGCACGCTAACGTTAGTAATTTTTATCACATAAAATCAATCATCATTTCGTATTTACCTACGAAATACGAATGCGTGTCATTTTATTCCATTTATCCTTCTGTATCTGTTTCATCTTCCCAAATTATTCTTTTTGAATGAATAATTAATTCGTTGTTAAACAGGTTAACTGGCAAGTTATCCAAATTAAAAATAAAGTAATGCAGATTAATCAGCATGACAATTTAACAGGTTTCAATACGAACTGAAAATCATATAAACAGGATTGGTACGGAGTTCAGTTTAAATCGATTTGAGTTCATAATAGTTGTTTCTTCATTAGTCATTTAAATATTAGTATAACGAAAGCATGAACAGTATAATTTTACATTTAAAAAAGCATCATCAGAGCACGCATTTTGATTACCTAAATAATGACATAAAAGACCTATAAAATGTCCCCAAAACTTGAGAAAATTACCAAAAATTAAATTATACAATAACAGGTTCGTAAGTAAGTAATGCAAATCATATCTTCAATTAACAGTTCTCAGCATTGCAGTAGCGTTAGTGTACATGTAAAGATTCTCGAATGTGAGGGACCGGCGGTTGTTACAGAGTATATTCTCGAGAAACTTTTTCCTCTTCCGCAGTGACTGTAGAAACAAAGACCTTCCCTCTTGACATTATCTACCTCATACTATTGCCATAGTTTCGTTACAGCATTAATTAGAAAAGCAGATAAAGGAAAAACACTAACAAAGTCACAGATTTGTTTTGCTTTTGACTTCTTTACTATTCTTTAATTTTATTTCTTACTTTCTCTGAGTTTTCTAATCTTTTTTCTGCTTTTCTAGTTATTGTTATTTCAGTTACATTGTTAATGATGTTATGTTATAATAGTTTTGGTTCTCCTGATATGGAACTGCCGATATAAACTTAGCGTTTATCTTCTTTAACGGAATATTCACAGATACTAACATGCCACATAACTCATTTTAAAATTCGGAATATGTACCGATTTTGGTCTGCGAACTCTGAACTAGCAGTAATTGGGTTTTTGTTTTTTTCTTCATTTTGCCAACATTTTCCACTTCTCACTTATGTTTCTCGCGTCCGATAGGTTGCCGCACTAAATCTTACCTCCCCAAACTCCACATGAGAGATTGTGAGATGTTGAATGCCATTGAACGCACATGTCCAGAGATGTTGAATGCCATTGAACGCACATGTCCAACAATGATGTCAGCACCGAAATAAAGGCCCCAGCCTCACGCCGTTCGCTTCAAGTATGTACATAGGTGAGAGGTGACAAAACAATCTTCTCTCATATCATTATTTTATTACATCAATCTCTGGCTTGCATCAGCAAGTTACTGTTGTTTTATAACTTTCACTACAATGGTTTGACAATTAAGAGAAGAGAGTTCTCTAACGAAGGGCAGGATCAGGTTTAAAGACAGGTTTTCTTAATAGAGACAAAAATCAAAATAAAGTTGGGATATGTGTGTCAGTTGTGGATTCGTCATTAAGCCAAACGTCGGAAAGAAAAAAGAGATATGTCATTTCGCATGTTCACGCCTGCTACTTTTTGATTCGCAAGCGGAAGTTTCATATAAAGAACGTTTCTCGCAGGAAAGGTCACTCATCAAGTCATCGACGTATGCATTTTAACGCCAGCTATTGCTATCAGAGATTGTGTTGTTTACTAAGAATGCAAGTACTGTCCGCGCTGAAAACAAAAGGGAAGTATATTGGATTCGCTTACTTATGCTAAAAACACAAAAGGGAAGTATATTGGATTCGCTTACTTATGCTAAAAACACACAACGATTGCTGAAAATGTCGTAATACGAGGTCTGTTCAAAAAGTATCGCGAATTTTGTGTTTTTTCAAAAAGTATTTATTCATGAATATCTAATTTGCCCCCTTCAAAGTAATCCCCACCAGATATTATACACTTGTGCCAACGTTTTTACCAATCCTCGAAGCACTTTAAAAATCATTTTTGTGATCTTGTTCAGCTCCTCCTTCGATGCCGCCTTTATCTCCTCTATCGTGGCGTAGCGTCGTCCTTTCATGGGATTCTTCAGTTTTGGGAACAAAAAAGTCGCAGGGGGTCAGGTCTGGGGAATACGGTGGCTGCGGCATCATAAGTGTGTTGTTTTTGCCCAAAAATTCGCGCACAAGCAACGATGTGTGAGCAGGAGCATTATCATGGTGCAAAAGCGAATTTTTGTTCTTCCACAAATCCGGGCGTTTCTGGCGGATTGGTTCGCGCAAATTGCATAACTTGCAGGTAATATTCCTTATTTACCGTTCTACCCTGTGGCAAGAACTCATGATGCCCCTGCAATCGAAGAAAACTGTAAGCAAAACATTCACATTCGACCGAACCTGGCGCGCTTTTTTGGTCTTGGCTCGTGTGGCAGCATCCATTGGGATGATTGAGCTTTAGTTTCCACGTCATAACCATAAACCCACGATTCGTCAGCAGTTATGACCCTCTGGAGCAAATTTGGGTCGTCGCGGACAGAGTTCAACAACTCCTTAGCAACGTTAATGTGATGGTGTGTTTGGTCGAAATTGAGCAACTTTGGTACGAATTTTGCGGCTACCCGTCTCATGCCCAAATCATTGGTAAAAATCGAATGGCACGAGCCAATCGATATGTTTAGGTCCTCAGCAACTTCTCTAACGGTGATTCGACGATTGGCCAATACTATTTTCTTCACATCTTCAATGTTTTCGTCAGCTGTTGACGAGCTCGGGCGTCCGGGACGCTCTTCGTCGTTCACATCTTCTCGACCCTCTGAGAACATTTTGTACCACCGATAAACGTTGCTTTGGTTCAAGGTAGCTTCACCATATGCCACAGTCAACATTCGGAATGCATCCGCGCACTTAATTTTGTTTTTCACACAAAATTTGATACATGTTCTTTGTTCCATTTTTTGGAATATGCAAAAATCTAAGACGAGCCAAAACACGTCCAAGCAAAATAGCTGTCAACAATTAACTGAACATTCAAAATGGCCGATCTTGTCAACATAAGTGAGGGACATGAGTACCAACATAACGCCACAAAACAATCGAAAATCGAATATACGTAGCCCGCGGAAATTCAAAATTCGCGATACTTTTTGAAGAGACCTCGTATCTTAAAGTTAAAAAGATGACCTAAATATGCTCTTAAAACCCAAAGGATCTACTTGATAATGGTCAAGAGTTACGTAAACATTGCATTTCTGTAACCGGCAGCTCGTGTATAGGATATACCAATTCCCTGTTGTTGTAGGTCTGTCAGTATCTCTTTTAGTGGCGTTTAATAAGTATTTATTGTCCCTTGTATAACTTTATATTTATTAATTGAAGAAAATAAATTTCGGCTACTATCATAACCCCCCCCTCCTCCTCTCTCTTCAGACTTCAGAAGCATAGAAAAAATTGGATACTACTACAACAATATCAAATTTGAATTGCGTTTCTTTAGTCATTTTCTTATTTTAAACGTATTGTTACACCTATTTAGTTGAAGGTATTGATTTTATTGTTTATAAAAATAGATGTGACAGGTAGATAGACAAAAGTGTTTGCCTGTTCTAATACAATACCTACTGTATATAAAAAAATCTATTATCTTATGTGTTTTCCTTGGAATGCCATTACCATTTTTTCCCCCCAACTGAAATGTTGGAATTTATATTTTGTTTTCACCTGATCGAGTTCAAAAGTCGTCAATTATAATTCATGTTCTGTTTTTGCGACAATAGCCTGATTGTTGTCTGCATGTAATAATGTTTTAAGATAAGCTTTCTTTCTCTGTTTTCATTCTTAAAAACTTTTGTCCACGTAAAAATTGTACGGATGATAAAACGATCCCTTTGCCTAACTTCTTGATTAATATCTATAAAAATTTTATATTATCCGCTAAATTTAAAAATGTGTTAGTTTTCTTATGCATAACTTTTGAAAACAATATATATATATATATATAATTATTTATTGGGTAGCTATACGTGCCACATTTGAATAGATGTGAAAATAAATGATTATGCTTCAAAATACATAATGAAAGTATTAAAACATATATGTAGCTAAATATGATTTCAAATCGTGAAACTGTCAGTAGAACAAAGATAATGGACTTGTTTTATTAACTTCCAGAGGAGATCTACATTTAGTTTAAAAGCGTCTCACCTATATGTTTTATTTCACAGTGCGGGAAGAAAAATCTAGAACCTGTAAAAGAGGTGTGCTGTGACTTTTTCAGACGCATTATAGCTTCAATGATAAATATACCACAGAAAACCAATTCCAGGAACTGATGGTTTATGGTCCACTCTGTTCTGGCTTACCGTATAGTTCTTCGAGAAAGTATTACTGTAGGTGCGATATCGCTTATATGTAGATTTGGAGAACTTTGAATGTGTTCAGATATTTTTAGCCTGGACTTAAAACACAAATCCGAGAAAAGTTTCAAGTATTTCCCAATGTCTTATCATTCGCTTGTTTGTTTGTTTTCTTCGTAATCTTTAGAGCGGAAAATGATTCCGTTCTTTGGCAACATTCTCCAAATAGTCTTTCGTCATAAAATGTATAACGTCAGATATAGGCAATTTCTGGAATATGCATAAATCATGTAACAAATGTATACACATTATATAATATGTTTATGCTTTTAAGATATTAACATTATATTAGCGAACATTTTCTACCACATTATGTTTGATAGATTAATTACATTAATACGTATAAATATAAAAATGCAGAACCATTGAAAATTTTGTTTTGACAATTTTTAAAACATTTTTTTTTTCCATATGATCAATGCTTTGCTTTTTATGTAGAAGCCAAAGGTAACACATTTTTATAAATTTGTGATAAATGTTTCTGTTACGCAAGCTTAAAAGGTTTCTAGGTAATTGGAGTCCAAATTTTTGGCAATTGTTTTATAGGTGACCGTCAGAAAGAATCTAAGTGTACGGATATATATTTTATGCGTAAACTATCAAACATGGGATGGTTTTGTTTTTGCCTTTTTTGGTACTTAGCTGACTATTTCATACTATTTTGTCTTTTTCTGCCATTTTGTGTTTTTTGTTTGTTTCCTGTTATAGTAGTTCAATGTTTTATTGGTGAAAATAAGAAATAATTGTTTGTGCTTACGCAACTGCTGTATGCATCATTTTACGGCAGATTTAATTTTATAAAGGAAAGGAAATCCTACGGTCGGTCCTGGGGTTATAGTGGTAACCATACTTGCCTCGCAGACCCAAGATCGCGGTTTCAATCCCGGCCAAAGTCAATGGATTTTTTTCGGGCGTGAATATCCTAAGTATGTCTTTCTTCGGAAGGAAAATAAAAAAAGTAGGTGCCATGTCGTAGGTTTACGACACGATCCTCAAGCCTGAAAGAATAGACTCACAGCAAAATTTATCGGCCGTTTTACGCCCTGAATTGAACGGAACACTTTTGCCCGAGATGTTAAAGTGCGTCCGTAAATAAACCAAACAAATGAAATTTCTCTTAGGATGACCTTCATAAAAAGTGTAAGTCTAATAAATAGGTCGCAATATCCGTTTTGTTTTCATGTGGGCTCGCAGCACGATCTTGATGCACCACTGACTTGCACAATCATTGGAGTTATACAGCCCGGTACGGTTTTGATTACAAGGACTTTAAAACAGCAAGAATAACGCGGTAAGGAAAATATTTTCCATGCCGCTCATCAATAATGAAAAAGTAAAATTTCTGTGATATGTCTACTTACAAGATTATTGCCTTGGAATTTTGGCAGCATCTTTTGTTAAATTAATCATGGAATGGGGTGTCCACATTGTTAATACGAAAATTTCGAGTGGAAAAGATGGGTTTGATTGTTAAAAGATTACGCTATGTGTTATTTAGTCGCTACTTTGTAAATGTCTTGTGTATTTTTGTGATTTGCCTTAAAATAATATTGTCTTTAAAGTGTATATGAGAAATATTATTTAAACTGTTTCTTACATTAAAAAAAATAATTTTTGTATACTTCAGGTAACAATAATTGAAAACAAGTGTTTTTGCAAATGCGTTTAAATTAATTTTTAGTTACCAAAGTTCCTTTTTCTACATGTTTAAATGCCTGAACACCCGATCTCTACTTACGCTCGTTCCATGCAAAAGAATGTTATTCAACCTCGAAATCAGGCAACAAATAAGTGAACATATTAAATTATAGGAAAAGTTGTATCAATTACAAGAAAACTTTGACCGCCTCAGTGGTCTAGTATTAGCGTTTACGACTGAAAGTTCGGAGGTACTGAGTTGAATCCCTGCCAGGTCAAGCTATCTGGCAAGATTTGTTTTGCCATGAGAAGGTGAATGCCAGATAGCTTTAAGGCACCAAGGACTCGGGAGTTCATCTGCGCCATCATTAATTCATTTCATTCATCCCCACAAACTCACGCCTTATGTCCACAACCTACAGAAGTTGTGTGAAGAGCAATGCAGTCAAAGCGATTATAAATAAAGTGTAAAAATAATTTATTTTTAAAAATCTGTAACCTAATGAAGTGCCCAAGATCGAGTGAATTAGATATTTTGTATAGTTTGCGATAAAAAAGGTTTTAACTGCTTTCTTCTTTGTACTGTTAATTTTATTAACCGGATAGTGTACTTGTGATTTTGCAGTTACTAGAAAAATATAATTATTATTCCATGCTAGGATTAACAAAAAATACGACACCTTAGGAGTGTAACGGCAATTGTAAATGTTGATCTATAAGTGCAACATTCTTACAGTTAAACAAGCAAAGAAAGTCCTTCAGGCCAGTCCGGGAATCAACCAATGTTTCACTGTAAGGCTGAGGGTAAAACCGCCCTAACCCCCCCCCCCCCAAAGTACAGAAATAGGAGAGTTAAGCTTTAAAGCAGTGGTTCCCAATCGGTGTGCCGGGATACATTGATATGTAGCGAAATTTTGCAATTGACAACTTTTATGCCATGCAGAAAGTCTCTTTACGAAGCATTTATATATATATAATGAAGTCTTTCATGCGGTACATTTTATTTTGAGATAGAATTTACCAATGAAAATTTAACACCTGCAACAATGCACAGTTTAACTTTTCTAACAATGCTTCGTAATTCGTTTACTCTTCCTACTTAGTAACAAACAGTTTAGAATAGCCACAACATTTTGGTTAGTTACAGTATTTACATGTGAGCGGGTGATAGTGCGACTATTATATAAAGTGCTTTATTTAGATTTTATAATGGAGAACATTTTAAATTAAAAAACATAATCTGAATCAAGTTCTGGGTTAGATGAAAATAGTGCAAATTTAAATAATGTGAGCGAAAATTCCCTTCAGGGTTCACAAAAAGTACTGCGTTTAGTAAATACAGAATACTGCAATATGGGTTTACGTGCCGTGGAGATGAATATAAACAAAATCTCGAGTGTCTTGTACATGGAAATGTTTTGTCAATTTTGTCCATGGTGTCGAATAAACCAAAAAGACATTCAGAAAGTAATTATTCTCATGTAGTGTCAAAACCAAGAAAATATTTTGAAGGCCTTTTGAAATCCCAGAAAAATTCCTTTAGTGAGTTAGTAAAATGCGTTTCTGTTTCTGACAAAATGTTGCATGCTTCATATGCAGTTTCTGAATTATTAGTCAAACAGAAAAAAGCCTCATAATATTGGCGAGGAACTAATATTACCACCCAGAAAAAAAAAATAATAAAAAAGCGAGCATTATATTTAGTGATGCTGCGGAAGAAGAAATATCTAAATTCCGTTATTGTTTGTTAGTCCAGAATAAAATATATGTCTCATGACACTGAAATTAATGCGAACAGTAAATTAGTAAAGGATTCTGTGTTTCTGTATGGTTGGAACTAAGCCATGACAAAAGCAGTAAATGCCAATTAAATTACCTTTACTGGGTTCGAACAATTTATATTTTGCCAAGAACTCAAAACACTACTACAGGCAAAGATATTTATGATTGTGTTAATAATTTATTTAATGAACATAATGTTTCCTGCGAAAATTACATCTATCAATGCACAGACGGAGCAGTGTTTTTAATGGGGAAAATTAATATAGTATAAAGTTTCGTGAATGACGACTCATTGTTTCTGGAACAGGGATTCGTTAATTATGAGAACTGTTGAAGGGGCACTTTTAGAATCTATGTGAAGTATGAATATAAAAATGATACATTATGTGAAAACAAGACCAGTTAAGTCTAAAGGGTTTGAAAACTTAGCGAATTATGGGGGCCAAGCATACCAATTTATTGTTGCACAAAAACCTTTCTGGGGGCAAATCATGATGCGAGTTGTAGATCTTCTTCTTGTTCTTCTTCTTCTTCTCATTCTCATTCTTTTTTGAGGGTGAAAAGCTCTGGCTTTTCTATGCTAAACTTTCGGAAGACAATTTTTGATGTGCCACACTAGGTATCTTGCCAAAATTTAGAGAGACCAAACTCAAAATGCAAGCATGTAACACAAAACAGAAACTATTATTTCAACTCAAGCAAAATTCAAGAATTTAACAAAAAAACTTAACTTTTGGGAGTCTTCGGTTATAGCAAATAAATTATTGTCCTTTCCCTGCAGTTGAGAATTTTGAAAATCGACTTGCTGAAAATGAGAAAGATTGCCCAAGGAAATTAATAGCAGAACACCCAAAAGCGTGACAAACCTCAGTAACAAAGCATTTCCGTAGCTTGTTCGTTTCAGGGTTAGAATGGGTAATTGATCTTTTTGGCACTTCTAGTGAGATAAACATTTAAAATGCCATAATCTAACTTCGACGAGAAAAATGATTTGCTATATTTGTCGTGCAATTCTTCTGTGAAAACAAAATATCTAGAGAAATCAGTGCAGTCTTTTTGGATTTATGCACGATGTCAGTATGCCACAATTGCAAAGAGGGTCATAAACATTTTGCTGCCGTTTTCAGTGCCACATCTTTGCGAATCGGCATGTTCTGCCATCAACATGGTGAAATATAAACAAAGGAACAGACCGCTGCATCTTGAAGTAATTTACACATTGGCCTGTCAACCATAAGGTCACAATTAGAGCCTCCTAAAGGGTTCAAACCCGGCCAGGATCAATGAATTTTTTTCAGGCATAAAAATCCTAAGTATGGCTTACTTCTGAAGGGAAGTAAAGCCGTGGGTCCCGTGTCGTACATTTACGGTACGTAAAAGAACCTCAAGCCTGAAAGAAGAAGCATCTGAGCAAAATTTGTCGGCCGTTTCACGCCCGAAATAGAATGGGACGCTTATGACCTGAGATATTAAAGAGCGTCCGTAAACAAAACAAAGCAACAACAACCACAATTAGAGAAACTGTGCAACCCAGCAGACTTCACATTACTTTAAATAAGCCAGTTTTCAAAAACGACAATAAAAAAATTTACCGGACATCCAGTATAGATAGACTGGAATTTCCGACACATAGGTACCTTTGTTTTGTTGTAATGCCACTCATAGTGTCTGTTTGTTTTAAAAATTTTCAATAGCATGCATGCTAACATAGGCTTTTCTAACACTGGATGTCCTACACTACAAAGAAATTGTTGCTTCATTATTATAAATATAACAATTGAATAATAATAATAATAATAATAAAAAGTGTGTGGTCAGTCAAAAAGACTGAGAACTACTGCCTTGAAGGATGTTCGTCATTTTGTAACATACAGACTAATTTGGATGGCCATTTTATCTTTTTATAGTGTTTGACGCCCGGTTTTACTACAGAGGCACCACAGACGGTGAATCTGTCACACATGAAATGAAATGATAAATTGGAAAAAGATTTGAGGGGAAGGAAGCTTTCCAGTCTAAGTTTGGGGTACCTCCCTGGCATTTGCCATTTATGAGGTTTGAGGAAAACTTGGAAAAAACCTCAGACAGGGAGGACGGTCCTGGCGGGAATCGAACTCCAGACCTCTTGCTGACGAGACCATGGCTTAGCGACCTCGGGTATCCACGGTGGTAACTGGTTCAATGGCAAGTATCCAGAATATAAAGGTGTGTAACTAGAGAGGCTTTGCTGTATATTGAAAAGTATTTTAATATATGGCAGCGAGACGTGGATTTTGAAAGGGTGTGGATAAAGCGGAAAACTGCACTAGCAGCAGCGGGATTTCGCGGTTTTCTTACAGTATAATTTAAAAATAAGGATTTAGTATATTTATATAACAAAAGAAACAAAACCTACAAAAAGTACTATCATATAGAGTTTTTTCACTTACAATTTAGGATTTGTTTAACATACCAGTAGAAAAACAAGCCAATAGTTTTCCCCTCTTATAGCAGAAGAATTCTTTAAAAGTTAATCTCTGCTTGATTTTTATAACAGTGGCAGACACACAACACACTGAAACAGTAGTAGCAAAAAGAATAGGTCACTGATCGCCCCTTCCTAAGGCTTCGATATCTAAAACACAAAATGCAGCGTTTAGGAGCCTGTTTAATAAAGAGTGATCATACTTTATACAGCATTACTTCTCGCGCCAAAATTTAAGTACAATATTTTGTTAACTTAATGCTAATGTACACGTAGTATTAGTTTGTTGTAATTACTCGCCTGTGAGGGTTGAGACATGTTCATATCGCCTTCAGAAAAAATGGAGATGACACGCGCCTAACAATATGCTGTTCTAAAAGTCTGCTTTCGCCTCAACAAATCTTCAGCTGAAACGTGCAGTGTTACAGGAGGTCTTCGGACTTTTTGTTCTTTGCTATAGCGCAGCTCGAAGATTGTTTTAATAGGGGAGGGAAGACTCCGTTTCAAAGGAAGGTGGACGCGGCTCTGCAGCTGGGGCTCAAACGGAAGAAAACATTAACATCGCTGCTGTCATTTTAAGATAGGGGTATCGAAATTTTCCGAAATCCTGAAAATTTTACTGAGTGCCACTCACAACTGGAAAAATGTGTTTGTGCGCAGTGGGTTTCAACTCTGCTGATTCCCGATGTAATACCGCCGGCCGAGATGCCACCAGGATGTTATTGAAGGCCAAGCTGTGATGTCCGTCGACTAACTTACAGCTTGGTGATGTTCTTCTGTTTAATGCGGTGCTACAATTTCCCTATTCAGTCTCGATGGCTAAGACGAGAAGGGATGATATATTGGGATAATAGGCGTCACTTCGGGGATTCGAGCTAGGTCGACTTCTCCAGGAAAGACGAGGTGTTTCCAGACAAATGCTGAATAACTGAACCAACTCTGTTAAAAGTATAAGTATTTATTAAAGGATTTTCTTATACAGTTGGACGTGGACCCTCCAAGCACCGAGGCTTCTCTCCTGTCTCTGAATAAATTCATGCACCTTTTATACAATTGTAACGCCCAAGGAGGGGTAATACTCGCCTAGTCTAGACAAAAGAATTATTGTTAAACACTTCCCATCACCATGAGGTCAACGGTCACCAGGTTCTGACATCATAAGTTCTAAGAGGGTCATGGTTTGGGTTTGTTAAGCTTAAAACTAAGTCTATCAATAACATGCACACGTAGACATAATATTTTAAGTGAGTGGAAAAGAGGGTTGCTTTTTGTTTATGCAAATGTTTCTCTGAGGACCCTTTCAGGTCAGGTTACCTCTGGGTGGCAAGGCAAAACGTCCTTAATATTTATTACTTCTACGTCTTACTATGTTTGGTTTTATACAGTGTGCTCTTATACAATATCATGTTCTTATTATCCCTTATCAACGTTAAGATTACCGCCAGGGGTGGCCGAGATCATTATGGCGCGGACTCGTGAGCGGGAGGTCTGGGATTCGAATCCCATGCTTTTGAAAATGATGATACAGGAAGACGCGAAGTTTCATTCAAATGCAATCACTGCTAATTAAACATGGCTACATCATTTCGAGCCTGAGAGCAAACCACAAAGCTCTGCATGGAAATCTCCATCATCTCTCTCTCTCTCTCTCTCTCTCTCTCTCTCTCTCACACACACACACACACACACACATCACAGTGGTTACTTCAGCTGGGAATGTTATGGTCATTTCATTTTTCGGTATTCCAGAAATTGTTGACGAGCATGTACACCACATAACTGTAACTGCGCAATATGCCCTGAAAACTCTGCAAGGTCATATTTCCGTGCAACAAGCCTGGAGGCTGCCCGCAATTGTACACGACTGCACATCGCAAATGTTATTGCTAATAGCTCACAAAAATCAAAGTAAAGCTTGTCCATCACCCTTCTTATAGTCCAGTTTTACTTCCGTGTGACATTTTCCTTTTCCCCTAAATTGAAGAAATACCTTCGTGGGAGGCATTTTCCATAATCAGAAGCAGTAGTGAAGTGAAGCCTGCTGGTTACCAGCATGTCTTTGAAGACTGGCAGAAACGCTAGGCCAAATGCATTGCATTCAACGGGTGAGGATGAGTGAAGGGTTGTTGTCCAAACATTTTGATTATTCTTTATTGAACAACCCTCGTATATCTCTCGCAGAATGGCAAGTTTGATCCTGGCTTCCGGAATATGATTTAACTGCATTTGTTCATTGGTTACATTATAAGGTTAAATTCTTATCTGAAAATTCACTCTCAAGCCATCACTAACGATAACATTACACGACCGCACAGCAAGTATAATCCATTTACGCATGCGCACAAAGTACGGGAAGAAGCCTGTTGTTTACAAACTGCCCTGCCTGTCTCCAGTCATAGTAGTACATGTTAATATTTTTAATTCATATTTACATACATCATATTTTACATTGGTTTATATGTGTACGGTATTGTCAATGCTATGATTGTAATAGTGTGGCTATTACTTAATGTAATTTTTATTACAATATAATTATTGCGGAAGAGAAAGCCCTTTTGGCCTTAGCTCTATCAGAATAAATAAATATGAGGATAGGTAAGACACGAGCAAAACATTTGGCTGCACAGTAACAACCTTAAAGTGTGAAGCACGTCTTAATAACCTTCCTCATTCCACCAAGTTTGAATCACGAGATGCCTGTTAATTCTCCAGAGTTATCATCTTACTTTTGTACATCGCAGGTGGAGCAGAATCTATAGATATTTCAAATTTATGGTATTAATTAAGAAGTCTGGGGGTGTCTTAATTAGTTAATAACGAATAAATGAATAAACAATTTACTCTCACGTCCGCACGCGATTTCTGTTCACACTAAATATGCTGAAGGTGTTTCTGCGTTGCCCTTAAACAAGTCGTTTACCTCCTGTATTTCCTCTTCATTTGACTTAAATTTCTGTCCAGTCAAGCAAGTTTTGAGTTTCGGGAACAGATGGAGGAAGCGAGATCGGGTGAACAGGATGGATGTTGAAGCATTTTTAGATCGTAATTAGGTCAATTTGCCCCAAGTGACGCGACTTGAGTGCACCGGCGCATTGTCAAGGTGAAATAACACATTCTCTTTAGCTATTCCCGGATATTTTCCCACCGTCACTGTTTTCAGCATCTCCAAAAGTGGTGCGTAATATTCTGGAGTAATGGTTTTCTCCTACTGCATATTCAATTAAGAGACTTTCTTTTGCGTTCCAACAAACATCTCTCCAGCAGATATAACGCATGTCGCCTTTTTCGGCGTCGGTTTGTCCATACGGTTCACTGTTCCCTGTGTATAGCAATGAATTCACTTTCCACATCATCTAGAAACTCGATAATAAAATCCGTTAAACTCTTCTAAAACATTTCCCAATAGTTCGCAAGTAATTTTGCTTTCGCTCCTGAATACACAAAATTTGTTCATGTGTAATTTCATTATGCAAAATAAAGTAAACTCGCTTAGTTGAGATGCCCGTGCCTTCTATCAACACGCGCACTTTCACTTGTCTGTGAAAGTATTATGGACCTTATGATTTGTGGCTTCGCAGCTGATTTTGGAGCTCCAGAACGTGGTGCGTTTTCGGTGCTTGTTCTGCCACCCTACGTCGAACGATTTCATAGAAAGGATATGCGTCACACAACGTAGGCAAAATGCTCTCGTGAATTTCTGTTACCGTTTTCCATTCTGGGGGGGGGGGGGGGGGGGTGGCGGAGAAAAAGAAAAAAAATTGAACCACGCTACGTGTTCCAGTGGTCAATTTTTCACTGTCACTCGAAACGTTTATGTTTAAATAAATATCAATGGTCCGTCTCCTTGAAGCCACATTTCTTCACAGCTTCCTTTGCAACAACAACTGTGGGAACAGGTGCGTTGTCGTTAAGACGGCGCACACTACCACTCAGCTTTCCCCAGCTTTTCTCTTTGATGGAAGCACGTAGTCTGTGCAGTAGGCCAGCATAGTACTCCCCATTTACTGTGGTGTTTCTCTCCTTGAAGTCAATGAACTGTATTCCTTCACAGTCACAAAAGATTGTGGCCATGATGTTCTTGGTTGACTGAGTGACCCCAGAGGCGGTGCTTCACTAGATTTACTCCACTCCATTGATTCTCTTTTGGACGAGGAATCATAGTAGGGAACCATATTTTCATCTCCTGTAACAATGGTTTGCAGAACTTCTCTCTCGATGTTACGGAAGAGCTCCAAAAATGCCTGACAACAGATGACACGTTGCTCCTTTTGGACTGAGGCTCCCATCTTGCACTAACCTTATTCATGTTTAAATGTTGATGAATAATTCGAAGGACTGTTGTTTTAGAAAGGCCCAATCTGGCTGCTATTTCTATAACTTTGAGCCTCCCGCCTCCCATAATTTCTCCTTCCACAGAGGGAGCGATGTTTTCAGAAATGAGCACTCCAAGTGCCTCTCTGCACGCACTTTATCTTCAATGCTTTCTCCAACCATTCAAAAAAGTTTGGCTTATTCTTTTACTTACAATATGAGGGGAATGCTTCTCCATATACACCGTCCAATCGCAATTTAATTTCATTTGGAGCAAGTCCTTCTTTTGCAAAAAATTTAATAACAGTTCTATACTCCATTTTGAACATGTCACAATCTTTTAGTAAAAGTACTAATAAGTTAGTATATGTAGGGGTGTTACATGCTTTTAGTGATGAAATGATGTTCACATCTCGAAAATTGTTTCTAACCTCTTCAGCCGTGAACAAGACATGTGATATGAAGCTTATTAAGATATAAACTAGATTATTCTGTTCCGTTACGAGAGATAAAGAGGAGAGTCTTCGGATTATCGAACGATCAAATTATCGACGTTCTGCTGTATTTAGTAAGCACAATCGTTCAAAAAGGCATGACAGACAATTTAAAAACGATAAAAAACGGAACTCAAATAAATGACTTGGAAGTTTTTGCATTAATTGAGCCACTGCATACCTGAATGCTACCAGAGACCTGAGCCAGATAAACATTTAGCTAATATTTCTGATATAAGGCGTGTTTTATCGTTTTTATATTTACTGTTACTCCCCCATTGCGGTTTTTAGAAATAGTGTAATAATGCCATGAATTTACCTCAGAGCGGAATAAATCAAATTGAACAGAGAGACGGTCTGCTTTAAACCGCCTGTTTTTATTGTAAAGTACGTGTTTTATTGTATAATGTAAACGTTCTCTTGAAACTGGTTTGCACAGCAGATGCCACTTTACCTTTGGTAGGTTATATGAACTGTAGGTTCCAAATTCACTAAAGTCCCCCCGCAGTAACTGTATCGGACCAGTAGCACTACATAGGGTGAGAAATACTTGCTGGAGAGAGAATCTGGTTCTGCTGAATCCCATTTTTCCCCACCTGTCTATTCATTTTTAAAAAAGAGCGGGAATCAGATAATAGCATTCCAAACGCAGTGGTTATTCACTTAAGCATCTGAATTGTGCACAGTTTAACCAATAGTTGCGATCTCTATCGAACATTTTGGCGTAAAAATACACTTCCGTCACGTAAGCGTTTTTATGCACTGCTTTCAAGAACTTTTTGTGCCGTTTGAACGCGGCCCGCATAGCAGCTGGCAGCATGTTAAGCTACCGCCCGAACCAGACATATATAACCCCTCAACTGAAAGGCATAATTCTATTTTAATTAAAGCATTTTACAGTTGCGATTAAAATAATTACAAAAGGGTAGAAATGCTGTCCATGTTTTTCAAATATTTTCATTAGTTCCTCGTAAATTAAAATCTTATACAATTGAACTGGGAATTGCGCTGGCCATAATCCTTTACTAACGACCACTCTTTAGAAGTGTCCCCAATTAAAGCTAAGGAGCCACAGCTGTTTGCGCTGTAGCAGCGTCTAGTTAAAAAACTTCATGTATACTTGTTCGAACTCTGTGTCTACTATGTGCATTGATGGCATTTTCATAAAACATACGCCTTTTTTCTGTATACTTTTACTACACACAATTTCCCAATTTTCTCGTCATGCATGCACAAGATAGGGTGTCTGTATTTTCGTCAGAAGAAAATCGTGAACCAGCTTATCACTAAGATTATTCAAAACCTAGTTACAGATATTGTGAAAGCCTTCGCAGATTTTCTTGACTTATAATATTTCTCTATTGTCATCAAAACTCTCCTCCTCGTTTTTCTAAGTTTATTAACAAGATACACATTTCTGTGAGAACAAGAGCACCAGCGAACGAGGAACATGTTCCTCGTCATTATTCTTTTGCACGCATTCGTTCACACATAAGAATCTTTGTTCTAAAGTTTAGGTACTTATTTTCTGACATAACACAGCTATTTACCACATAGAGAACTATATCGAAAAGAATACAAATTCTATTTCAACGCACTGTGTTAGCAGTTACCAAAAGAACTGCTTCAGAGCTAAAACGACCGGTAAAAAAAGCTTGTAGATGTCGCGTTCTGACGGTGACAATATCCTCGTGAACAATATATATCATCTTACTGGAAAGTTCTGCTTTATGGCATTTCCTCGTTTTCTGAAAGAAACATGGAAATTTGAAAGCTTTCAGTTATATTTCTCAGTGGAGATTTTGAAAAGGGTCATGAGCAGCGTGTAGTCGAACATTCTCGTAAAACACGCATACAAAAAATCGCAATAAAGTAACTTGTAAATTGACTTTTCGATAACTTGGGGACTCTGTGGCACAATTTTGAAATTCCGAAGCTATACTCGTATAGAATGAACGAGAACTAATTAGTTAATCTTAATTCTAAGCTTCCCCTCCTATAGCGCTACATTATACGTAAGATAAAAAAAAATGAATGGTATAATTTTGATGGACTTATTTTAATGGCACTTAACAGTGTGTTTACTATGCCATGTATCTGTAGAACACAAAAAATAGCATAGGTAATATAAAAAGTATTCAAAATATAAACATATTGAACATGTAGGAACATTATCCATTTCAAAGTAAATAAATCATTCCTTTCTCTTTAAAAATGGAAATAACTTCATTAAAACAGTGCAGAATCTTTACGCCTTTAATGCTTTGCCCGTTACTTCTATGGTTCTATTTCGACGTATCACTCCGCGGTGAATGGCTCCGATTGTTTAAATAGCGCCATTAGTGCTACCAACAGCTGATGCAGCTCATTTATTAGTTAGCCCTGGTTACTATTTACAAACTTCATTAATAAAAATATTGCACCTTGTCACCACTTTTCAACGAATTTCCTTGACAGTGTTTTACAATGCCTAGCTTACTTGACCAGCACATGCTTCCGCCATGACCTCTCTTTGCATTGAACTGGTTGCACGGTACATGTGCGTAAATTACTAACAATTAAAATGTATAATAATGTGTTCATAACGACTGATATTATATTACACGACAGTATTCACTAGTGTGGTTTTTCTCGATGAAAGCTAGTTCTTATGTAGTTTTCTTTAGGGACTACTGTGCGTAATATCAGGGATGTAAGTCGCCCGGGAGGTAATGGGAAAAGAGCCGCACTACATGATTATATTTACGTATGATAGAAATAACAGCGAAACAGTTTCTTTTCATTTATCCACCATTTACAAACGTTGTGTGTAGATTTATGCGTTATCTATCAGATTTTTTGGTGTCTAAGTAACAACTAATTGTCCGTTCCTCTTCTGTTTCTGCGTTATCCAACACGTCAAAATAACCGTTATCAGTGGACGCTTCTGCTATGATGTACTCTCTTCTACCTTACTTCTTCTCAACAAGTAGAATTTGTAAAGGGTATTACAGAGCGCTAGATAGAAATTGGTACCGATAGAACACTTTTTAAATTTCGGTTTTCAGGTATACACCTCTCCTATTGGTCCGATTTCCCTTGATTTTCAAAAAAACTATTTTTTCTTATTTTATTTAAATGGTATGTACCGAGCTTCGTTGCGAAAAAACAAATATTGCTGCCGCTAGCGATTTTTAAATTTTCGCCTTAGGTTAACCCATTCTTTAAATTTCGGTTTTAAGTATACTCTCTCTCCTAATGGTACGATTTCTCTGAGTTTCAGAAATTATTATTTTTTTTTTTTAATTGTATGTACAGAGTTTCATTGCGAAAAAGCCAATATTAGTTCCCCTTGAAC
Organism: Metallyticus violacea; assembly: GCA_030762175.1. Lineage (NCBI taxonomy): Eukaryota > Metazoa > Arthropoda > Insecta > Mantodea > Metallyticidae > Metallyticus > Metallyticus violacea. Next base: position 7,504,890 of record CM060843.1, read on the forward strand.
GATTTAAAACAAAATGGGTTTCAGGTAAACCTTCCACTCCTAATGATCTAATTTCACTGATTTTTGGGAACTTTCTGTATTGTTTTTATTTAAATTGCATATACAGAGTTTCGTTGAGAAAAAACAAATTGCGGCCGCTAGAACGATTTTTAAAGCTTTGCTTTAGGTTAAGCCCCCTCCCCAGTGGTCCAATTTTACTGATTAACGAACTCGATGAATAGTTTAATTGATATTATATGCCGAATTTCGTAGAGAAAAATACAAAAACAAAAATTGCGGCCGATAGAGCGTTAACACACACAGATATATGTTTGTGTGTGTGTGTATATATATATATATATATATATATATATATATATATATATATATATATATATATACCCAGAGGGTGACAAAAATGTATACACACTTCAAGCAAAGGACAAATTGTGTTAACATAACAAAACTAATCACCTTAAACTTTTACAGTTACAATGGTTGCTCAAAATACCCACCATCGGCGTCGATACACTTCTGAGTACGTTGAACTACTGACTGAATAACGTTTGCGAAAGTGTCCTCGGTGATTGCAGCACATGCCGTTTCAGTTTCTTTACGAAGTGCTGCCAGTGTATGTGGTCTGCCCATCTACCCTTGTGAACATCGCATACAGTATCATGAGTCTCAAATTTGTCTGAGTGCGTGCAATTGTTACTCGCGTTGGCGGTTCTGTTCTGTCACACGTCTCCATTGCATTTGAACTTCAACAACATTCTCGGTTTTCCAATACCACTTCAAAATTCATTCTGCTGTTTCATCGATAATCTTGGTTCCATTTTGTTGTAGCATAACGTAATGCGAGTCACATCTGTTTTACAGAACACCATACGATAATATTTCATTGTTGATTTACCTGTCACGTAGCTACGTATCACAATGTATGTGAGTTTCATCTGTTTACATAACATCATACGATAATGTTGACTTTATTTGTTCATTGTTGATTTACAATAATCTTGGCTTCGTCTGTTCATTGTTGATTTATCTGTCACATAGCAACGCTATCATAATGTATGTGAGTCACATCTGTTTATAGAACATCATACTACACATTACTGTTGTTTTTCGGTCCAACTTTGAAATATATTAAATAGATATCTACTGTGAAAGTGTGTATACATTTTTGGCACCCTTGGTATATATATTCGCTAAAAAGAACTCCATAAAGTGTATCGTTATGTATAAACGTGACATTAAGCTGCAATCGTTTCCTTCTGTATGTTATATCTGTTGATTTGCGTTATTAATTTTAATATACAAAGTTCCATATCGCTCTATGCGCTCTTTATCGGCCACTCAAGCACGCTTCAGTTATATGACTGGACGTTTCACATGCCATAGTAGGCGACGGCATCTCGGGTAGCACCTGCTAGCAGAAGCAACCGAGGCATTCGCCGTTGCATTGTTTATGTTATTGTACTTTTGTCTTGTTTCGACTGTTCAAGGCAATTAAGAGCTATATTTGAGCAATGAACATTTACATTAAGCGCTACTTATTGCGAATGAATACTAGGATGTTTTATGGAAAAAGGCGACACAAAAATAATGTTAACATGACTTGTTGATGATGGCTTCAGGAGACTATTTATAATCCTGAAAATATGTAAAAAGAGTTCAATTTTTCATCATTCAGAATATTTTTTTCCAAGGACAAAACTCTTAGGATGTATGAACAAATCATGGAAGTTTTTCACAGCTGGTGTCCATAATAAATATGTAATTCGTGGCAGAGTGCAAAAAAGTTTAGTAAATTTGCGAGGAAACTAATATACATTATTATTGAGGAAAAATGTATACCTATGTATACCTATGATACTCATGGCATACGCGCGCACGCACACGCGCACACACACACACACATATAATAAAAGAAATCTATGTATTTTCTCGTTCTTCATTCTCTAGCTTCTCTGACTATATCAGGTAGTACATCCATAAAGACTGCTGTATACCTTTAGGCTTACAAACAGATGAATGCAGCCGTAGTGAAAAAAAAAATACTGAAAGAAGATGAATTGGAAATGCAAGATCAATCAAATACAGTGACTTATCGACACTGATAAGTCTGGAATGATTGTTAGTCGTAATCGTTTGAGATTTAATGCTGATACTAACGTTTGCCAAAATTGTTTTTCTTTATAGAAGAAACACAAATAAAATAGTATTTCCTTACCCTTCGTGAACTGAAAATACTACTCTATTGTAGAATATTTCAGACAAGTTTTACAAAAGTATTATTAAATGTATATGTGATCACACAAATCTTCATACTAGCATTTCAAGTTAGTTCCAATGAGATCGAACAATTTATTGACTCTGCAGTTATTTCTATTCCTGGGAATAGAAACTACTGGAACAACAACAGTGTGTGAAGCAAATGTATGTAATGTCATTTCCCGGACGAGAGCAAATAAAGAGATATTTGCATTTTGTAGAATATTCTCTCTCAATTACCAACTTGTCCAGCGGACAAATGATAACTGAGATAATCCAAAATATTTTTAAAATATACCAATGGAGGAAACCTCTTCTAATGGATGATTCGAGGGCTGAAACAACCCTCTTTCCAAAAAATGAGCATAAAATGTTTTGCCTGGCTCCAGCCAATTGCATTACTTATGTTTAGGAAGTTATTCTGACCTGCATCTCTACCTAACATAGGTGTAAGGGAAAACTTTGTCCATCACTTGTTTGAATCCATTCCAAAATACACATTTCATTAATTTTGTTGCCATATATTTTTTTTAACTTATGAAAAATGAAAATTGCAATAGTAGTCTGCTTTATCAAAACATCTGTTGCGAAATTTTGTGGATTTGATTTATTCGCGGACAGTCTTTAACAGCTCAGGTCATCAGCATCCCATTCAATTCACGGCGTGAAACGGTAGATAAATTTTGCTCATAGGCCTCTTCTTTCAGGCTTGAGGTTCTTTTACGTGTTGTAAATCTACAACATGACTTTACTTCCCTTCAGAAGGAAACCACACTTTTAAGATTTTTACGATCATGGCCGGGATCGAACCCGCGATCTTGGGGTTAGGAGGCCACCAGTACGGTTACCACTACCCATCAGGACCGATACTGTTGCGAAATGAGCTATATATATATATAGCATGGTATAGGAAAGAATTCTTAATTTTGCCGAAAGTGTTAGACACGATAAAATGTAATGTTTATATCATTGTCGGAAACACATACACAACTATCTACTTATATATCTAATAATTCATATGCACAATGTTCATCCAATATACAATAATGTATGTTCAATATTATCCTTATTTGCATAGTATTTATTCAAACATACATTGCACTGTTTTTTAAAGCAAGTTCATTGGAGAAAGTATAATCACCAATTATAAACCTCCAAATTAAATTTTAATACTAAAAGGATGTAAAATTACATGTTTCAGTTCTTGTACAGTAGGGAGTTAAAGCATTTAGTTTCAATGCTGTTCCAAAGAGTTTAGAGAAGATATATTAAAGAATCCGTTGACATTTAAAGTTAATTAGGTATTCTCCTTCATATAATATTACAACGGAATTTATTATGGAACCATTTTATTTAAAAATAAAGTTAGTAACTTAAACTTGAGAAGTTAGTCAAGTTTCGAATAAAATCAGAAAGACTTCCCAAAGGAATCCTGAATAAGTAGCGCTTATTTTGTAGTTCTCATTGGATACACATGACCTTTGTGATCTAACCAACCATTTTGTAAACAAGTTACACAGTCATTCTGAACGCTCTCTGTAGTATTGCTTCTTATCGCAAGGCTCCTGGATTCCATTCTTGCCAGTAATAGTTCGATTTTTTTTAAACAAGCGTATATAGATTAATTTAAATATCCAAGTATGTTTTGAATATTTGAAAGTAATTAAGGTATCGTTTAAAAGCTTTTTCTTCAAACATTAAGTTGGCTTCCTTAATTTAAGCAAAGTACATTCTAACATGAATATTTATTTTCGTAGTCTGTACCTTTCTTTCCATGGCATTGGCAAATGATTAATTGCAATTTACATTTGCAATAACAAAGATATTATTCTAAAAATATTACCTTTTAAAAGGTACACGCGACCCAGCTAAGAATAGTTTAAATATTGGTCATCCAATTATATGATGACCGACACGGTGGCAGAGGATTGCATTTAGCCGATAAGTTATCACTCTAACGTTTGCCTCGAGTCTCGTTCCATTATCAGGGTCGTTTGAACAGCGACATCTAACCCTACGTACTAGGAATACTAAATTTCAAATACTAAACCAAATTATTCTATTATTGATTCATATGTAGGTAGTGTATGCTTGTGCTGCAGGAGATTATTTGAAAAAAAAAAAAAAAAACAGGCAAGAAATCAGTTTAATTTTTCAAAGAAAAATAATGCGTAATAAGTACCTTACGTTGTCGTGAAGAAGGCGCACACCACCGCTCAGCTTTCCTCGCCTTTTCTCTTTGATGGAAGCACGTAGTCTGTGCAGTAGGCCAGCATAGTACTCCCCATTTACTGTGGTGTCCCTCTCCTTGAAGTCGATGAAGAGTATTCCTTCACAGTCCCAAAAGATTGTGGTCATGATCTTCTTGGTTGACTGAATGACTTTGGTCTTTAGAGTCGGTGCTTCGCCAGGTTTACGTCACTCCATTGATTCTCTTTTTGACAAGGGATCATAGTAGAGGATCATAGTTTCATATCCTGTAACAATGGTTTGCACAACTTCTCTCTCGTTGCCACAGCAGAGCTCCAAAAATGCCTGAACAACAGATGACTCGTTGCTGCTTTTGGACTGAGGAAAGAAGTCTAGGCACTAACCTTATTTATGTTTAAATGTTCATGAATAATTCGAAGGGCTATTGTTTTAGAAAGGCCCAACCTTGCTGCTATTTCTGCAACTTTGAGCCGCCGGTCTTCCATAATTTCTCCTTCCACAAGAGCGATGTTTTCAGGAATAAGTACCTCCAAGGGCGGACCTGCACGCTTTTCGTCTTCAATGCTTTCTCAACCTATTCGAAAAAGTTGGCCCATTCTTTTACGGTAGAATATGAGGAGGATACACCGTCCAATCGCTGTTTAATTTCATTTGGAGTAAGTCCTTTTGTGAAGAACTTAATAACAGTTCGAAACTCCATTTTGAATATGTCACAATCCTCTACACATAGCCTTCTGTATGCAACGATATCTGAAAAACTGAACACAGCGGAGCGGAAGTTACAGCTGCAATTATTTACTTTACAGATAATATATGACATCAGATAAGGGTTTTGTGAAGGCGATAATCCTTATCGGCGAGGGGGGAAATTTATGAATCTATCCTCGTTACTGTAAATATTTTTCTGAAATATTAGCTTGAAGGTTAATACAGCTTTGAAAGTTAGTTAACTTTTAGAACCACTATTAATAACACAAAAGTTTAAAAAAGAGTTATAAATATTTTCATAAAGCACTGAAGATTCATAAATCCTGTATATGCTTAAAAATGAAGAATGACAAAGCGGTACACAGAGATGTTCTTTTTTCAGATGCTATGAAAACGAAATTAAATATAATTTGGAATGACGTGAAGCTGACAGCGGTTCCGCAAGGATATTTTGTTTTCGTATTAAGTTCTCAGAATGTAGGATTGACGTGTATGTGTTTTCTTACAATAATCTTCTATTTGATTTTATTTGTAAATCAAGTGTGACGTATGAAAGAGCAGGTTTCTTAATGTAACACATCTACGTTTCTAATCAAAGCTGTTTTCATATTTCTGTTGTCCATTCCGAAGAGCATGGAATAGCGTGCTAATCACAATTAGCATGTTGTCGGCCATGACGCATGGATTTATGTGGGTGAAGTTCTCTGGCATATAGATATCGTAAACAGCTAGTGCCTCATGCATAACTTCCCTTCTAGAACGCCGGAAGTAAATGCGTTCCATGCTACACTTCCTGGGGCATGCATAAGAGCACCCAGCCTAGTTTGTGTTATTGGCAAGAATTAAAATGATTATGTAGCGAAAAGGACTAGAGGGGGAGCAGTGGTAGTATGAAAGTTTTAACAAAATAAACACAAATAAAAAAAAACATAAATTTTAAATTTAACAATTAGGAAGAGTGCCTTCGGGACTTCCAGAAGGCACGAACTCCAATAAAAATTTTATTCCAATTTGATTGGCTGAGACCCTCAGTCCCCGGTTCATCAGCACCTACTACTGGTGTATCCAGGGGACTGGGCTCCGATCCAACCAAAAACAAAACACAACATTAAAAATAATTCATACATTGCATACAATATTAAGTTATATTTCATACAATACTAAACCTTCCTTCTTTTTTAATTAAACCCGTTCAGCCAAATTTCTATCTTGAGAGTTGCTTATTCCTTAGGACTTTATACACACTAACACCCTGGTGTATAAGGATCCTGTTTAACTAATGCTAGATAACTAGCCCCATTCCCTCCACTACTCATTTCATCCTCCTTTCACTATTTGCCAATTCTATACCATTACTCAAGCACATTTCCTAAGTATTTTACACCCATAACCATTTTTGTCTTACTTTGCCTATGTATTTCCCAGTTCCTTAATGTTTTCATCTGATTTTAAATTGAAAATTCTTCCATCTCTTATTTCATTAGGCAACTTTCCAACTGTTCCCTTCAAAACTTGGTTTGCTTACATTCTAGTATACAATACCAAGTACTATCTGGTTCTTCACACATAGAAAATATCCGCTTAGTGTAACCATTTTTTAATCCACTTAAATATTTTACTCATGTTCTAAACCATCCAACCTTTCCCTTCCTGCCTTATCATAAATTTCAACATATCTTTCTCTTCCCCACACATTTTTTAGGTACCATATAATTTGAAAGATTTTTTGGTGTTAATATTGATCCATATTTCCTGTTTTTCAATATCCTCAATTCTTATTGTTATCTCTTACGAAAACTCTTCACCCAATCTTTCTCCCTCATACCATATAGTCCCATGCCCGCTTCTTGTAGATGTTTTTGATATTAGATAGTCAAGTTTCTCTGCCCTTAATTTTTCCTTGTGCTACCAAACACTGATTAATGATGTTCTGCTCTTCTAGTCCCTATATCCTATACCAATATTTCAATACTCATTGTCCTTTCTTTTATAGTCCAATCTTCCTAGTTCCATTAGGGCAATCTCGTTAGGTGAAGATCTAGGTAAGCCTAGAACAATTCTACAAAATAATCTATTTATCTTATTTATCCCTTTCTATCCTTCGCCTTGCCCCCGAAATTTCTATTCCATACATCATACTGCTGTTCACTATTCAGCCATATATTATCTAACCGTTTTACTTGCATATTTGGTATTTTATCTTATTATACTAATGTCTACTTTTCCTTCTGCTAAAAAGGACTAGAGAAAAGCGGCAACATTCACCATTTGGCTATTGCAGTTCTGGAGAACGCAATTGAGACTGGTTTTCCGCTTTGGCAATTAATTTTAAAAAGCTGTCGTTAATTTCAAATCTTAGCCTCTCTTGTTTCCTGTTGATGATATTTAATATTAATACTATTACTACTCAGACGGTAATGTTTGAAACTCGCATTCTGAAGGTCCGGGGTTCAATTCCCTTGGGACTAGCCATCCTGACTTTTTTTTTTTTATCTCTTAGGCGGATATACAGCTGGATAGATATTTACATTCCACGAATTTTCCGCCCTTCCATTTTCTTTCATTCCATAACATCAGTAACAATATCGGAACCGGCAGGCGAGGTGGGCTGTGGGGATGGCTTGTGCTCACGAAAAGCCCTTGCCCTAGCGTCTGGAGGCCGCTTAGGAGACCACGGGACACGTCGAGTGAGCCCTTGGAACCGGGGTGGTGTTCGCGGGACATATTATCTACCCGCCTAAGCCAGTGCATCGTCACTTTGGATTCCTGGGCGCTTCATCTCATCCCATGTAGTGCAGTAATGATTTACGATACAAGCGAGGTCACAGCTAATCCAATTCCGCTTTGAACTCCTCTGGATAATTCTGATTATTATAAAAGTTCCAAGTGCATGTTTTTCGCTACGCTCTCTAGCTGCTTAACCAAACGTTTTTAATATCCGGTTAAATTCAGAAGCTCGAAAGTAGTAGTGGTGGTGGTGGTGTCCAAAGATGTTTGACAGTCATTCAGAAACGAGCAAAAGCGAAAAAACACAATTTATTCACCTTCATTAATGTTTTATATATTAATTACTTTTTATTTCAAAGATGAAAACCGGAATTTTACCTATATTTTGAATAGAAACAGTGAAATTTCATTACGTTTAACTTCTTAATTAATGAATTTGTTACTTCCATGTTTAACAGTTAATTGTTAAATACATATGTAAGCTGCGCCGATAGAAACGATATCAGGTAGGTATAGTCAGAACTAAACCCCACAAGGCGGATTTAGAAACCAACAGCATCAAAAGTACGGACGCAAGTTGTCTGTATTGTGTCGCCCTATGTTGTGTCATAAACAAGCTTGAAGAAACTGCCTCTGCCATCTGTTTATCATTTCAAGAACTCCTGAGACACTGAAGATAACCCCTGCGGATGCTGCCAAGCTTTCAATGGACCATGAAAAACTGTTCCTATTCACTGGTTCGGGCGTTAAAGCCCTTCTTTTTTACTAGGTACATAGCTTATTGCCAATCTTTTCAGCAGAAATTTACAATGTTTAAAGTACTTTTGATAGTAGTACAGCGTACTCTATTCACCACCAGCTAAATTCTGTTTTTTTATTCCAAAAACGCGAAGGTGACTGAGAGCATTGTCTTTGAGATGTAAGTAAAAAGATTGGATTTGGTAAAGCAGTTCTATTTCTCATCATAGTGTAGCATTTTGATGCTGGCTAATTTACTGTTGTCTGTATTGTTCTAAAACGTAATCTTATTTATTATAATATTTTGAAGGAACTGTATAAACTTGACTATGCAATGGGTATATTGTGAGGTGGAGTATTTTTTTACGATTTGCCTCTCCTGTATAATACCCGAAAGCTTGGTTCTGATTTGGTGTTTCTGCTCTATACATCCTGTAGGCGTGGTAAATGAAGATACTGTTCATCAAAGCCCAAAAAATATAGCATTGCAATTAATTTGTATGCTTATGCGATTGCAATGCATTTTAGGAAGAGATTTCCTTTTGTTTCTAATGTAAACTTTCTAGGCATTTCAACCGGATCAACTCCGAAGCCATGTTTCGGTTAGCCTGTGATTTGTTGTAACACGACTCTTGCTTTTACCGGAAGTTAGCAATTGTCAACCTCGCATTGAGAAAGTACACATAAGTAATACGTCAAAAAGATTCAGAAGATTGCCACTGTAACTAGGTGTTTCAAGCGCCTCTACTATATTATTCCTTCCGGGTCAAAGTCCTTGATTAATGAGGTTAATTCCTGTGCCCTCTGTGATTCATAATAAATCATGCTTCAGTTCACCAACTACTTCGTGCTTGTTTGAATTTAGCAGGACATATCTGCAGCGAAACTGAAAGAGTTAAAAATAGTTTTCTATAAATGTTCGGAATGCAAGGAAACACTTCCTTGGGTGTTAGCTGGATACAGAAGTTGTCTCTTTGTACTTGATCAGGTTTTAATGTATTTAATGACGCATTTTTATAACAATCTTAAGCGTGTAAAATTTGGCTAAACTTTCTAGTGATAAAACCTATACAGAGTAGGTTTTCTCTTAAAATAAATTATTTTACGACATACAGCTCTACAAAGTATTTATTATTTTTCCTTTACCACGGTGGTCCAATGTTTGGAAAGCCTTGTGTTTCCTGAGAGAACTTTCATATTGATGCTACTTATTTCTTAAATCATTTCATTAAGCAATTTTACCAGGTCTAATGAGGATGATTATTTTAATTTGGTAACAAGTCGGAGTTAAACGTACTGACTGCATGATGCAAATTTTGTGTAAAGCTTTACTATTTACATTAAAGCATTTCCTGCCCCCCCCCCCTCCTGTACGCGTTAAACATATAACCATCTGCCAGGGACTTTCGTGACGTTAAATGCAGACCTTAGCAACTGAAGTTACCTGGTATCCCAGAGGAGAGAAAGCTCCAAAAGTAAACTTTACCCAGACTTTGTTCCGACCGTGGGTTGAACCCGGGCCCTTCAGTTGACAAGCAGACACACTATCTTAGCCACGGCGGTTGGGAGTTTATTTTCTGAAGTACGAATAGATCAGTAGACATTTTTCAGCATCCAAACTGACCAATTTTCTTCTTCCAAAGACAACTTCGCCTCTGAAAATATACCCATGTTCAATTTTAAATGGGACTTGCCTTTTTAAATTATTACGGAGTGAGCTTAATCCTCGGGAAATAAACAACTTAGAATATGCCACTCTCTTTTGCATCGAATATTGTTCTTTTGTTTTATCTCTGTCTTAACTAGAAATATATAAAATTCATGTTTTATTGTAAACAAACAATTTTTAAAAACATTTCTGAAGGACGTTGTGAATGTTACAAAATGTATTATTGAAAATTACTTCTGAATAGGAATTTTGGTTGGGGAGGAATATCGTTACATATACTTGAGTGTGAGAATGAATTCCTATTCAATTTCAATGGTTTGGAATCTTCTTCTTCTTCTTCTTCTTCTTCTTCTTCTTCTTCTTCTTCCTTTTTTTCCCCCTTTTAAAATTTTCTGAAACTCTAAAACTTAATCAAAAAACTCAAGTAAAACATAAAGTTAAATGATTCTTCGTTTTAAGCCGAATTATATGCTTTAAATTCGCTATTTGTAGTACGTCATGTTAATAATAAAAAACAAAACCCTTATTTAATTCTTTGAAAAAAGAAAGAAAGAAAACATATGAAGGAAAGAATTGGTAGTATGATTGTCTACTGTTAGGCTCGGCAAACATAACTGTGATGTGAAGTGACGTAAGATCTCGTTTAAATTTGAAACACATGTTATAACTTTCTCGACTTAACTGTTCTTCACAGGCGGCAATATCGGAACAGTTGCTTAATCCTACGGGTACGTATTCGCAATATGCGGAGCATTTGAAATAACGCTAATAATAAATAACTAAATTCTACGAAGGAAAATATTTATAATATATGAAAAATGTCAATTTGAATATGCCAAATGCTCATCACAATTAATTCATATATCAAGCAATAATTGCTTCTTTACCGGACTTTCTCAGCCTGCGGAAAATGTATTTGATTGTTGCGTGAATTGATGGACACAACTAAGCACTAAAGAAGAAATGGGGAGGAAAAAAAATCCCCGAATGTAGTGACTTTAAGTCTACTGTAGCAAGCGTACAGGAATCCCGCTTATATTGAAGTTAAAAAAACCATTTGATCGGCAGTGAACGTGGATTTTATCAGCACAGCTCCATAAAACCCTTGGAGTACTAAATTTCAACGAAATAGTTCTCACGTTGTTCGCGCTGTATTTTTATGTAATTTTAAACTGAGAAGGGATCTAAAAGTGTCAGAACACTTGTGGACGTTGCGCCAATCAGCCCGGGGGGCTATGTGTGACACGAGATAGTTATAAATCCAGAGGCAGATATTTATATTCATTGCACGAGCGCCGGTCGTTTTATGGAGAGAGGGCGCTTGAACCTACAGTTGCACCAGTGACAGAGGACGCCCATTGTTTTTAACGCCAATATTTTGACAACATGTGCTCCGTACACATTGTTCCAAAGATGTCTACACAACCAATAAAAACATTTATGCGGTGTTAAATTGGCGTATATTTTCGGTACATCTGGTAGATAACGCTTGACGCCGAAAAGACCAGCACTTATAGATGTAAAGCGTATATCGTTATATGAACATAATATGTGCAGCTGTAGCTCTGCAGTGATTAATTACAAGAGTATTATCATTCTTTCGAAAATGCGTTGTTGATATGAATATTTCGTGGAAGTTTTTTGTGCTTAATATGTATAACTATAAAAACTAATGTATGTAGATTGGGCCCATGACATCCTGTGTATCCGCTACATTTAATAGATGCGCTTCGAGACATTTATTTATTGTTATTGTTGACTCACTTTCTTACCAGCTACGCGGCAACTGGGCTTTCTGACACTAAATACAAAAACGCCAAGACGAGACCAACAATACAACAGTTACTACAAGAACCGCACACGTGATCTTAATCCAAAATCCGTAATCACGGCTTTATAAATGTCATCGCATTATGATGACACTTATAGATTCTTGCGTACGATACAGCTGTGAAAATTGCTACAATATGGGATCCTAGCAATCAGTTCTTCAACGCTTATCGTAAAGAGTATCGTACCAATAAACTGTGTAAATCAAATATATCAACAATGTAGCATATGACAGGCGTAAGGACAAAATGTTGTTTCAACGACTGCGCGCTCTGCAGTATATTCATCTTCCTCAGCTCCCCTTCCCCCTCCTTTCCAGAAGCCGTAACAACCTTTTAACAAGTCTTTCGTAATACCGCCGTATTTTTAATCTCCAGGTTATCCATTCTCTTTGCATTCATAGCAGAACAGAGAGAGACCTAATAAAATTGCAGTCAAAAGATCTACCGTCTAGCTTGAAATCTTATTTATAGCTCGTAAATGAACGGAAAGAAAAAGAGAAATAATATATAGCTGCACATTCTCTTGCGTTTTTCTACGGTATATTCTCAAACCTGATGAACGGCATTACTTACCCTAAAATTTATGATGATGAATAAGATACGAAAGTGTCATTTTATTAGCTTGTTGAACTATTTTTAAAACAATGCACTTCATATAGTGCGATGATTAAATAAATGTTAATGCTTTTTTACAAATCCATTACGTTACTTGAGATTCTGGTTTTGTCATAAGCTTTAGCTGTGTACATATTTTTTTTTCAACAACAAACGAAACCTAAAGTTTTCGAAAATACAGTTAACAATAAATCTTAAAACTGAATCGGATATACAGGGGCGTATCAGAGTCGCCTTTTGTAAGCATGATGAGACGTGTGTAGATCGCTGTAGAGTGACAAAAACGCACAAATTAAGCATTTATACAATAAGCTTTGATAATATTTTTACACAATAAAACAAAATTCATATTCCCATCTCAGTTGTAATAAAACTGTACATTCGAGGCAATATACGATGTTTTGTGTGTCTATCTAACCCCAAATACGCTTACCATATGAACGAATAAAATTCTTAGCACGGAATTTTTAGAGAGCTAGTCAAAAAAAAAAAAAAAAAAAAACTGAAAATGTTTTCTTCTTCTTCTTTTCTCCGCATGGAATACACTAGGCTTGGTCCAGATTGTTGTTGTCTTTTTCAAACTATTCTCCGTTGAGATGAATGCACTTTGCCCAACGTGTATGCCAGTCCAGGAACGCGTGCTGAAAGCCATCTTTTTGACATCTCCAAACCGCCTCAGCCTTTCTCACGACGGCCTCTGAAGTACACAACGCTTTCCGGGTCATAATAGTGAAGCTATCTCATCATCTTAATGATGCAATTCAGGTGTGCATCCCCGTGCACGTCTACCAGATGCTCGAGTTCCCTACGCACTTCCATTCGCACCATCTTCTGTAATCAGTAATTTTTGGACCCACCTCGCACAAATGCGTCTAATGTTCAAGTGATCATGCAGAATCGGAAATGTACTGCCTAGGAATGTGTAACATGTCTGCATGTCTTGTCAATTGCTTTTCGTCAGTCTTCACGAACAATGACGCCAGGTGTGTTAATCATGGTTTCGGTTACTACTGTTGCTGGAGCACCTGGACCGCCTTGCTTTGTTGTTCACACACGGACCTCCTTAAATTCCTGGAACCATCGAAGTGCTGTGGATTGTGGCAGAACAGCATCACCATATGCCTGCTGCAACAATCTGTAAGCTTCCATGCTGGCTTTCTTCAAACGAAAGCAAAACTTCAACACACCATATTCTTCACGATTAAGCTCCATTTTGTATTTATCGACTGGCGAACTGACAAAGTTTGCTTGTCCTCTGTGTACAGACGCATGCGCGAGCAAAGTCTGTTTTTGCCCAACCAGGGCTGATCCTCATTATACAACATTGTTTCAACAATTATTTGCTAAATGCGATTAAAAGAAAACAAATCTTAGTCTTTGTTGACTTGCCCTTGTATATATTTACGTACGTATTACATTTAATTGAGTTTTGCACATTATTACTTTTGGCTAGGTTTTGGAACACATCAAATTTCTTTAAATAAATACTACAGAAACAATCAAGTTTATCAAAGATTTTAAGTATGGTAATATTCATACAGCATAATGGTACTGTAATAATTCTAATACGGAATTCAAAAGTTAATAGATTAATTACCTCTGTAAATTGTTTTGCAATTTCTTTTTATAGGCATAGGAAGACTATGAATAATTTTTGTATAAAAATATGTTAAATTTAATAATCTTGTGTAAAAATAATTTGGGCAACTGATATTTATACTTTGTTGATGTATTAGTTGCAACATTTTTCACTGTTGCGTATGTAGGATACAGTTTAAAAATGAAAATATATTTGGATAGAACTTGAGCATCATTTGAAGCTATTGTAAGGGGCCTAAAGATATTTGGCTGTATTATAATTAATTAATCATTCTTTTTTGTAGCTTATTTGAATTTTCCAATGTATTATTCCAAAATACATTGTTATATGGAGGTGTGCAAAGTGTATCGTCATTGTTCTTGAAATTGTCTTTAATTTGTAAGAGTTACTTTGCAAGAATGGATATTCTCACATGTTTTTTATAGCGGTGTCCTTCCTGCGGAGCCAAGCAACTATTGGTTTCTGCATTCAGGTTAATTTCCCAGGAGTACCGTATATCTTTAGGAAGCCAGACACTTTGAAATAATGATAATTTTTGTGTTGCAGTGATGGAGTGACAGAGAGAGTATAGGAGCGGAGTCCAGGCGATATGGCTGTGAACAGAATATGGCTCCTGAGTACCACCATTCTAGTGGTAGCAGCTGCACTTCACCATGAGGAGGACTTTGCTTTTGAAACGGAGGAGCAGGACAGTCACATTCATCACACAGCAGCTCCTGTCCAGAGGCTCTGGGGCATCCCAGACACAACAGTTACTGTTGGCAGACTCTTCCATCTCGATATTCCTAACGACGCTTTCTCGGGCAGCATAGACCACTATGAGGTAATAGAATATGTAAAGTCCCTAAACTATGTGAGCAAACCAGAAGTCATTAGGAAGCCCTTAGTTAGAATGCAATCTCAAACTGCACACACTAACATTTGTTATTCTGCCCAGAATGCCATTAGCGTTTGTAAACTTAGACTAGATTACTTAGTTCAGCATCTGTCTTAATTATATGCTCAGCTGCAGAAAGAAAGCAACGTAAAAATAATCAAAAGAATATCAAGAAGAAAAAATTGAAGTAATAACTGACATATAACAAATACATGTGGTATTTCGAAGAGCCTAGGGAATGAAATAATATTTAGTGTTATCGTAATCAAACAATATCAATAATAAAAATAATATAAACCTAAGTTCGGTTAAAAATTCGTAGTCTTGCCATAAACATTGTTACACGGTAAAGTAGCTATAACATATTTTTATGTTTTACATCTGCTTGTTCTCTCGTATATTCCAGTCGTTTAGCAAAGGCCTTTTGACCTCACACGTTACTTAAATGTCTTTGGTCATTTATCTAAGCTGCATTCACTATTTGCACTGGGAAATCTGTCACTGCTGACTGCAAGAAACGCTCGAGACTTTAAATACCTTTTATTGCAAGCCATGCACCCAATTTGTAGTCCTGGGGGCTCAAGTGGGGACTGCTTGAACTAGTAAAATCAGATTTTCTCTCAAACCAAGTCTGTGAGGCCTAGAAGCTCCAATGTTTGTTCTTGAACAAAGCCAAAGTGTTCATTCACCACAAGTTTCAGCAGAGCGGTTTCGTACACTTTACCGATTGTCTTCAATCCATTTTGACAGAAATGTAGCTTGATGACACCATCATAGCTCAATCCCTACCAAACTATTACTGAGACAACACGGGTTTGGGTCGGTCCTGGTGGTGTAGTGGTTACCATACTTGCCTCCTACACCCAAGAACGCAGGTTCGAACCCGGCCAGGACCGATGGATTTTTTCGTATGGCTTCCTTCGGAAGGGAAGTAAAGCCGTGGGTCCCGTGTCGTACATTTACGGCACGAAAAAAGTCTGAAAGTGAGGCCTCTGAGCAAAATTTGTCGGCCGTTTCACGCCTGAGTTGAATGGGACGCTGATGACCTGAGATGTTAAAAGAGCGTCCATAAATAAATAAATCAAAAACAACACGGGTGCATCTCTGGACCGTCAGCACTTCTTACAAGCTATGGTGAAGTCAACACGTAAATTCTTGTCATGAGGGTTGTAGCTTTCTTCAGTATTGGATAGCCAGTAGAAAGATTTTTCTAGCATAACTCTGTACCAGTTGGTTTGCTTCTCAACATCCTCTGCTATACGTTCACTATTTTGACGAAAAGTCCGCATGTCTAATCTGTTACGGTTCTTTTCAAACGTTTTTTTCCACCAATGCCAGACCCTGTTCTCATGAACTCCCCTGGCAGTATAGTAGTGGACTTAAGAGGCCGGGACGCCTGTAGGACAACGCTACTTGTCCTGGTGAGGATTAGTTGAAGATAATGTGCACCAGGGGCTTCATTAAACCTAAGGGTACCTATACTAAATATAACAATACTTATTCATCATACCAATCTATTAATTATACCAATTTCCCCTAATAAATTCAAAGGAGGAGGAACCGCTATATTACATTTATTATTATATAAATTAATAATAATAATAATAATAATAAAACCATCATAATATGAAAGGAAAAATTACTATGGCACATTCAAAAATCAAGCCCGGACTTACCGACACAAATGAGCGAAATCGTTAAGGCGTGGATTCGTGAGCGGGAGGTCTGGGGTCATATTCCCGCCGTCACGAGTAACTTCAGCTTTTCCAGGTTTTACTCAGTCCTTATAAATTGCAAATGGTGGGAAGATACCCTAAATTTAAACTTGAAATGCTTCCTTTCTTTAAAAAAATAATTTCTCAATTGATCATTTCATTTCATTTATCTCAGTGTTTATCATCTGTGATGCCTCAATAGTGAAAACGGCCGTTTAACAAATAAAAAGAACCAAAATCCCAAAAATAGAAGTCGGGAGGTCTGACCAGTAGACCATGAGGCTGGTTCCTTTTTAAAATGCGATAATTATTTTAAAAATTTAGGTAAACTACTCACTTGTGCAACTCATTTAATAATAAGGAACATGTGTGCAGCTGAGCCAAAATGACCTATTAAGTCTTATGTTAATCTTGCTAAACTGAACAACATTCTGGGTGCAAGGACTTTATCTCCCATTATTACAGCATAGCTGCTAACTCACAAGTTTCTATTTTCCAAGTATAATGAGCTTTAAAGCTGATCTTTTATCAAAAAAAGACCACATTATCAATAATTATGATATCCCATGCACTGATAATACTGACTTCCAGATACAAAATTAAATATAATGACTAGGCATTTGCAGACTTGATATTTTTCTTTTTTTAGCTATATATTTTTTTGGTTATCCACTGTCCTTTAGTAATGTTAAAAGTCCTGGTATCCTTTCAAATGTAACAGCATTTATGGCAAGACTAGGTAGTGTTAAATCTTAACAATCAAATTTGGTATTTTTGCACAGACATATGAAAATAGCATTACCAGTCATTCATAAAGCATTGGATTTACGAGTCGTTTGAAAATTCTGATAAAGGACAAGCAACTTTCTAGTTTTTTCCTCCCATGAAAAATAGGTTTTGTCAAATTATTGAAAATAGTAATTTGCTGCACCACTGAGTCTTCAGTCTTCCCGCCATACTGAGATACATTTTTAGGTTTGAGAACAGCAAGAAGTCGCTAGGGACTAATTAGGTGATGAGGAACAAATTGAAGGCAAATTCTTCTTCTTCAACATGGGTTCTGGTAATAGAGTACATTTTTTTTTATGTTGTTCCAATCATAGTCATTTTTCTTCAGTTCATCTATCAAACATCTAATGATGCTGCATAATATGCTGTTTTACCTTTTATAAGTAGTTTACCGGGATTATTCCAAGGAAAGAGAAGGGAAAAAAATTAACAATAGCCTTCAAAACTAGTGCAGCACTCCCATGATCATCATGAACTGTCAAACATTAACTATGTGTTGCATTTGGCTGAAACTTTGTCATAAAACCTTAGCCAGCAATGATGCCATAAAAGTTACCAACTAGACTGTTGGAAAAATTGTCATAAGTAAGACACAATTTTCTTTTTCTGTTATCTACAAAGTTCTCTAATAAATTCACTGTATAAAAAATATCCTCTATTGTCCCTGTTCATATCACCAAAAAGTAACTAAATGCTCCAGTGTCTGTGTTGCAGAAGGTGGTTTCTGCCTCTGCTCCTGGCAAGTATTATTCCTTTATCTTCACACGATCTGAATTTCTTTGACCTATGGCTGCTTGGCTACACCAAGCTTTGCATCCACATCAAGTCAGTTTCATAGTCGTCTTCAGACGATACAAATTTTGATATTCAGGATATTCCTCAGGAACAGATACACACCTGTTATATTTTTCTGCTTTGGCCATAAGTCATATTGCGAGAATCCGTTTTGTGAAAACAGTCTTCAATTGGTCTTCACAAACTTTCTTTCAATCTGCAAGTGTGCTGCTCATATCTAATGTTCAACACTAGTTAAAAATGGGCATTCCTCTCTGGGTGAGAAAATATTCTTTTATGTTGCCAGATATTTGCAATATCGAATTTCAAGTTATTGAGACAATGTAGCATGTGAAATGCATATACAATAGAATCCCATTTTTTTGTTTGTTTTTACTTAACAATGGGGATAAATGTATTGAATAAGTATTTTCCGATAAATTGATTCCAGAAATCCCATTTAACAAGAAAAACAAATAGGTACACCCTGTAATAACCAGAGCTACCTAAAAAGTAATTGGAGACATCATAATTATTAAGCATTTAACATCAATCTATATACACTCATACACAACCTATAAGCCACCACTCATGGCAGGCATAAGGGGAGAAGGTGGTTTGAGCTCATGACCCTATTGTACCACCCCACCTGTTGTCTACAATCCAGTACCAATTTTACTGAATTTTGCTCTTTGTTCCCTGTAGCTTTCTCTATGTAGAATCCCCATTAAAAGTCTTATAGTCTTCTTTTGTAGTTACATTATTATTTATTGTATTTCCTCATAATTTTAATCTAAATAATACATAAAAATGGAAATGAAGATAGTAAAGAATCTAAGTGTCTTTAATGATACACAACTAACTAGTAAAAACAAAGTATTCTCTTAATTAAGATCATTGTATGGGTAACTGAGGATGCGAGCAAGAGCTCGTGAAACATGTTCTATGTATAAACAAGTAAATGGAGCCAATAATACATTGATCTTAATTATATGATTAGCCTCACTGTAAAAGTTTCATTTAGCATTTAGTTATTTACCTTTATAATAATTAATATATTATGATGAGTCGAACTTAACACTCTAGAGTTTAAATAACTTACTATTTCACTAGAACATGTTTTGTGAACCCTAGTCCACACACCTAGCTCCTTGTTGACAACATATGTACTAGTGAAATGCAACATCTTAATAATGAAATAACTTGCTTTCTTGTAGCAGTTCCAAATGCATTACATGTTAATGCTTTATTCTGTTTAACTGCCAAATTTTCAGTGTTTACACTTAATATAATTTGTGTCATCAACAAAAAGAGTTTAGTTTTACTTTTCGTTCAATTTTGTGGCCATTAATGTATAGTTTTTTTTTTTTTTTTTTTTTTAATTGATTTATTTATGGACGCTCTTTAACAGCTCAGGTCATCAGCGTCCCATTCAACTCAGGGCATGAAACGGCCGACTAATTTTGCTCAGAGGCCTCTCTTTCAGGCTTGAGGTTCTTTTTCGTGCCGCAAATGTACGACACGGGACCCACGGCTTTACTTCCCTTCCGAAGGAAGCCATGCTTAGGATTTTTATGCCCGAAAAAATCCATCGCTCCTGGCCGGGTTCGAACCCGCGATCTTGGGTTTAGAAGGCAAGCATGGTAACCACTACACCACCAGGACCGACATTAATGTATAGTGGGAACAGTATGAGGTCTAATATAAATCCTCAAGCTCCACCTAGATAGTATGTTATTGTTTGCGAGAGAGAAGTTTCTTAATAACCTTCTTTTAGTTTTGTCTACAAAACCATTTTTTTTATATAGATATGATTTAAAAAACTTAATAAGCTATCCACTGACACTAATTGTGGATAACTTATCTATATCAGAATTTCATTCTTTACCATGTCAAGTATAATCTTATTCTTAGTTAAGTCAAGTATAATCTTAATCTTATTCTTAACTTCCTTCTGTCCAATTTTTAAAATAACTTCACTGAAATTCATTTGTTTTAGGCTAGAGGTCCAGGAGGAGTTCCACTTCCCTCCTGGCTGAGATTTGATTCTGCAGCCGGCAGATTTGAAGGTGTGCCAGGTTCTCAGGATGTGGGAGAACACTATGTAACAGTTAGAGCTTTAGGACTTTGTTCTCAAGACTGGGCCAAAGATGTGTTCTCTATAGAAGTAGCCACAAAACCAAAACTACATATTTCTTCTAGAGGAGGGCAGCATCACAAGGTAATGTGATTTATAGCATACCTCATATGCTATAAATCACCTCCTTTTATCATCAGGAGATTTGAATTCTTGGGTTGTCAGTAGGTTAATAAGCAGAACAATGGTTAAAATATTTATTATTAATTACTACTCAAGTATTTCTCCTATCTATTAAGTTTCAAATTATATTTAAACTGTTCACATTTTAATCATGAAAATGTCTAAATTTTGAAAGAAAATCAGGCAGAAAATTTTGAGATAATTACGAGGGCTTGGACCTCAGATCTCAGATCATTGCTATAATAAAGTAACCATTTAATACAATTTTTCTTGGAGCATATTTTGTATCAAGCATATTTCACATTTTTTCTCTTGTCGGTTTAAATAATGTCAATGAAAATGCAAGGAAAATAATTTATACATCTACCATATGCTCAAAGTACCTGCAACTTGTTGTAGAATCCAAAAAATGTCTACTTTAATTCTACATAATACTAAATGAGAACCTTGAAAACCACTGCTGCCTTAAAGATCATAATTTCATTGGCAATGAAGCCTAATATTTTTGCTATTTAACCTAGTTTGTTCAGACACCAATTCTCCACAGTTATCTTTTGTTAAAGCATTGCTTATTCCATTAACCCCAGATTTAGAATATGTATAAGTGTTTTATAATAAATCATTGATTAATCTATTTAGTAACTTTAAAAAAGCTTGAATAGCAAAAATCTTGGTTAAATGTGCCGTTAGTGTCTCAAGCTTTGATCATAGTCTAAAATTCTAAATTGTAATGTTTAATATTGCAAGAAGAGGGCAATAAAACTTCATGTACAAGAAAGAAAAATATTCTTCACCCCTAATAAAAGCATTTTTGAGACATGGTGTTTCGAAACTAAAACACACATTTGAAAATGGTCAGGTTTATAAGGAAACTGAAAAATTCCTCAATTTATAACAAAGATAATTTCAATCGTTAATGATTAATGATGAATCTAGGAATCAACACAGTGAAACAATCTTAAAATCTTAGATTAAAAGTAACGTTGAATGTCAAGAGTGTTTTAATGTGTTGACATAATTTTAAGCAGTTTTACTTTTAATCTACCTAAGATTTCAATATTTTTTATTTTATTTATGAATGGAATGTTGCTATAGTAAATATTTGTGAAATATGTAATTATTTTGTTTTCTTTCATTCTTGTATACAGTCAAACTGCAATTCTGGTGAAGACCCCACAATCCTCACCCTGATAATGGATGCCAATTTTGAGCATTTGAAACCAAAACAACGAGTAGCGGCTATAAACAATCTAGCTGGCTTCCTGTCACTTAGCCAGGTAAAATAGTTACATTGTGTGTGTGTTTTTAAACCTGTCCAAATTGGTCAAAATAAAATGAATGCAAAGTAAGATAACCGTTAAATGAAATAGATTAAACATGAATTATCCCCCCCTTATGTGTGTAAAGAATTCAGTTGTATCCTATCTCTTATGCAAGCTTCCCTTTACTAACTACATTACAAGCTGTATAATATAATGTAAAGCATGAATTGGTATGAATTAATTGAGCGATTCTATGCTATAAATTGAACATTTCTGCTACTATTTTGGCTGTTGATATATTATGTGGCCAAAAATATTAATTTCTATATTAATATTTCATACACAGTAACATGTTAATGCCAAGAAATTATATACTTCAATTATTAATAATGGGTAGACAAATAGAAGAGAACAATTAATGTCCTTTGCTATGTTTTTTCATAACTGGAAGCTTTTTCAATAAATTCATCTGAAAAACTTAAAGTAAATCATTTGGTTTTTCAAAATTAAATTTTGCATTACTGAGCATAATATCATTCTCATATTAGATAATTGAGAATGAAAGATATAGTACAGTAACAAATTCTAAGTGTCTTTAACGGTACATGGCTCTTTACACGGAAAAGAAGAAAGCAAGGTGTATTAAGCTTAATTGTCTAATTTCAGTGTGTTTAGCGCATCTTAAGTGTCATCAGCTCATAATGCTAAACTTTTTAGTTTCAGATTCAATGTTCAAATTTTACTGTTTCATCCTCATTTACTACTAATTTATTAGTTTTGAACCAATTAAGTAATTTATATTTCACATATGTAGCATTTTCTGAAGATTTTTATCGTCTTTTCCTGTGACAAATACACACTTGTGTCATCAGCAAAAAGTAATGTTTACTTTGGGTTAATTTTTTAGGTATAATGCTAAATCATTAATGTACTAAAATATTTATTTATGGAAAAACATTGAATATGTGTTTTACATGAAATAAAATTTGGAATTCACACTTGTCGAACCTCGATCAGGTATTAAACTTTATTTTAGGAATGTACTCATTGGGATAAAAACCATTTATTTACAAAATAATGTGGTTCCTATATGTAACTAGTTATTAAGAGCAAGATGTTCAAAATTAATAAGAAAGAAACACTAAAAAGTTGTATGCATAGCATACAATATTTCAGAGAAATGCAGACGAAAAAATTCACAAAGAATATATGAGTAGTCCAGCTTCAAAAGGGATCACCTAACTATTTAAAGTGTATAGTAGAATTAAAAAAAGGATAATAAATACACTAGTAAATTGATATTCACAGTACTTATATCCCTTCATTTTGGCTGACATTTCCAGTCAAGAAAAATTAACTGTCTGTCCTGGTGGTGTAGTGGTAACCATACTTGCCTCCTAACCCCATGACCGCAAGTTCAAACCCGGCCAGGATTAATGGATTTTTTCATGCATAAAAATCCTAAGTATGGCTTCCTTCAAAAGGGAAGTAAAGCCATGGGTTCCATGTTGCATATTTATGGCAAAAAAAGGAACCTCAAGCCTGAAAGAACAGGCCTCTGAGCAAAATTTGTCGACCATTTCACGCCGTGAATAGAATGGGACGCTGATGATCTGGGATTTTAAAGAGAGTCAGTAAATGAACCAAATAAAGAGAGAGAGAAAATGAAAAATTGAGAAAATAATTTGGTTTGTTGTCTTATATAGAGTCTTCATTTTTATTCAGACCAGTATATCACGCATTATTTGTGATTAACAGCAAAGTTAAGACCCCATAGGCTTAAATATCATAAAACATTCCAGATTCTTGATTAAGCTGTTAAAAGTGTCACTAAGATTACTCAAATGGTAAAGCATTTGACTGTAGGCTCTATCAACTGCAGAGGAATTTTCCTCTGCTCTGTCACATTCAGACCAGCCAAATTCTCAAACAACCATCCAAATTAGCACCTGGGGGTTTTTGTTGCATAAACCTAATGTGGGAAGCTAGAGACATCCAGAGTGCAATACTATCCACAATACCTCTGTCTAGTGCTGTAGGCTAAGTGTGAAATGGCATCCCAAGAGCTGACAAGCCTATCCAGGTAACTTAATGTCATGAAGTAAAACTTCTATTTGTTCTGATTAAAGAACCATCTGTAGGGTCTTGAAATCTGAAAGCTTCCTGCCTGTACTAATTTTTCAATAAATAGGTCTTGATGCATCAGAACAGCATAATGATATTTTAAATTTTTTTAAAAACTTCTTTTTAAAAAATATATGGAACTGACACAGTGAAGCCTGGCTATTTGATTAAAATCATTTGAAATATGTTGACCTAAACACTCTTATTGCTCCACTTTTGTAAAGTATGGTACTAGTTTTGAAGACATTCGTCTTCATCCTCGGCCTCAGGGGAGTGTTTAGGTCGACATATCTCAAATGATTTTAATCATGGTAAAATGGTATCTTACAATCTTGAGAACTTGGTGGATTATGAAACACAGTAAAGTTCTTGCTTCAGATAAAAGTGACAATTAGTATCTATGATACAATATATATATATATATATATCTCTTCAAATGTTTTTTGACTACACTTGCTGCAGTTCATTGTAATAGTTCTTATATATGAGTATGTCTGTAGTTCACATAATTTTATTTACCACTTAGCTGATTATTTCAAGATTTTAATAATAATTTTCTATCTATTTCAATATTTTTGGGGTTATTGAACTTACACATTCAAGTGAAGAAGCCAGGGGTTCTTTTACATTGTCAAGTTATTTCCCAGTATCTTATAAAAGCTTGAATGTTTCTAGAAGCTGACATTCTTTGCATACTCAAACATTTAAATACTATAAAATATATATGAAAGAAATCCACATATAAACAAAATTAATGTTTTCTTTCTTTATTGCAGGATTTATTTCAGTTAGGACCAGCAAATGCTCAAGAAAATCTTATGGATGATTCAGTTGTTCTGGCAGGTCCAGGCAATGTAAAAAAGAAGACATGCAAGCATTCTACTGGTATCCAGTGGCAGGTATTCAACAGTATTTTTTTCTCTATATTTTATCACGGAATTAAATTCTTATAAAATTCCATTAAGTTCTTAGAACAATTATATAAATAAACAAATTCATTTTAATAGACTAAATCAACTCAAAAAGCAATATCATCTATATATCTGTTATAATAATGCAAATGGGAACTTAACTTTGATTTGAAAGCTGTGTGTAATAATTTGAATGACCTTTATTTTAATAAATTAAAATTAAAATGCATTATAGCCAATTACTTTTCTTTTAAACAAAAGTCCACTAGAGGAATCATGTTATTTAAGCCTAAAGGGGTCATTAAATACAAATGCCTTAAAAAGAGCAAATGTACGCCTTTATACCAAAATATGAGAATTTAGAAATTGAATTACACTGCTCAAAATAAATTAAAGAACACTTATTTTAATAATTATCAGTAATTTATATTTTATATTATTTAATAAAATTAATCAAATAGTAAATAATTTATTTAATACAAATAAAACATTTACTTTGAGCTCTGAATTCATAGTACTAATAGTATGTTTGATGTAGAAGACAAACATTTTCATTAAGTCAAATATCATGATTATTTCAAATTCTAATATCAGATATGTTCTCCATATGCATGAATAATATCGGCACCCATGTGGAATACTTTCTATAAGCCTCTAATTGAAATTAGTGGGATTTTGTCCCATTACTTATTTAGGTATGTGCAAACTCTTTAGATTTTGTGATGCAGCAGGATGGCAGGAAACATGTTTTTCTAGCATAACCCATGTGTATTCCAGAGGATTTAGATCAGGACTAACATCACCCTCATCTGGCATTCTTTTAGGACTTCTGTAATAACTTGGGCTCTATGTGGTTTAGTATTATTTTGCATCATAATAAGGCTCAGACATAATATATGTTACTGGCACAGAATGTATACTTTAGAATTGATGCACTACACAGTGATCCAAAAGAACAGAAAAACCAGAAAAATTCCTATATGAAATATTTCTTACAAATGCATGCAAATAATGCTGTAAGTAGTTATTTTCTCATATTTAGAGCTTTTTAGGTAGATTAAAAATAAAACCACTTAAAATTATGTCAACATATTAAAACGCTCTTGACGTTCCACTTTTTTTAAAAAACTGGGACATGTTTCATGAGATCTTGCTCTCATTGTCAACCATGAATGACTAACAGATCAATTTACATTGGTGATGTTAGTGACTGTGAGTCTAATCTGTTGTAACAAATAGAAAAATCAGCAGTTGCAGCACATTTTTGGAATGAACACCATGAGACCGAGAAGGATATCGCTTTATTAAAAGCAGTGCAACATCCAAAGGAACTCTGTATATGGCAAAAAACTTTCATAAAAAAAAATATAAACATATACTCATGAATTTCAATATCCCAAAAGCAGATAACTTTTTGTATAAGTTCATCAATTGACCACCAGAGCACTCACAGTTACTAACACTGCCATCATGGTGACAATGTGAACAAGGTCTCATGAAACATGTCCCAGTTTTTTAAAAAAAGTGTGACGTTAAGAGTGTTTTAATGTGTTGACATGATTTTAAGCAGTTTTTCTTTTAGTCTACCTAATATTTTAAGCTTGTTTCACTATGTTGATTCCTACATTCATCATCAATAGAAATTATATAATTTTTTTGCCCCACCTGTAGCTAACAGTTACTTTATTGCAGCCTGATCAGATAAATTTAGATATAGTTGGAAATATAAAGTTAAATGATAGTTTAACTTTAGCAAACTTTATCTTTGAGTATGAATCTTGTTGTTAAATACATAGCACATTAAGATCATTGTATGATTCAGTCAAACTACACACTCTTATTGGGTGCACTTACTTTTTTAAATGTAGTATATGTTTCATGAACCCTTGTCCGCATCCTCAGCTACCTGTGAAGGCTATAATCAATCACATTCAAAGTTGCCATGTTCTGTAATGATGGTTGGAGCAAAAATGTGCCTTGTCATCTCTCTATATGTATAATGCCATCACAACCTGTTAGATAGAATTTTTATTCATTGTCTTTCATGTCAAAGTTGCGAATTTTTTGTGCTGATATGTTAAGCAAGTAGTTTGATAGGAGCCTCTGGATCTCAAATCTGCAATTTACAGTTTTATCAGAAATCTCCACCCAAATCTTCACCTTAATAGTTCACCTGAATCATTTTACAGTACATCTGTAGCTGTGGAGGTACCTCTAAGCAAGCTGATAACATAAAAGATATCTTACCTAAAATTGTTAATTAGATCATTGCACAGTGAAGCTAATCACATATTAAGATCATTGTTTGGTTAAGTCGAACTAACACTCTTTTGCTCCATTTACTTGTTTAAATATGTAGAACCGGTTTCACAAACACTTAGTTTGCATCATCAGCCCCATTGTCGACTGGAGGATAAACCGTTATGCTGTACAGATGTGTAATCTGCTCCAGTGGAGATGTGATGAACTTGAAGTTTATATTTTCATCACTGGAAGTGTGGAAATTCATTAAATTGTCTTTGTACTTGTAAATGTACATTTTCTTCCATGTTGCTAATTCTGTAGGTCCTTGCACTGATTTTAATAATTTTGGTTTTTTCACTATGTCGTGATTTTCTGTCCAAATATGTGATCCACTGCTAATTTTCCAACTGCTTGTATTTTATTTTTCTGAAATGTTCTTTTAACTGTGTGATATCTTGTCTAATAAAATCATCTTCCTGTAATACACTGTTACATTTAGCAGTCTTCCTGTAGTTCTTCAATAGTCTATGGTGAGAAAAGTGCTCACATGCGGCATCCAAGAGACCGGATAAAGTAACCACCATCAATCAAGGTGACCTACTTTGCAATTAAAGCTCCATCAAATGTCTCTTTCCTTCGTATTAATCTTAGAGGGTACAGAAACTAATGTCAAATGTTTGCATTCAGTAAGAAATTGCTGAAATTAATCTCCTTAAAAATGCATAAATTCATTCCAGTAGAAAGCCAAATGAGCTGAGGATGTGGACAAAGGCTCTTGAAACATGTACTAAATTTAAACAAGTAAGTAGAGCCAATAAGAGTGTGTAGTTTAACTCAATCATACAATGATATTAACACCAAAGATTGTTCATGGCATTGCTTTATTTAAAGTAAGTTGACTCAAATTGTGAACTAGTTAAAGGAAAGGGGTAAGCTCTATGGCACCTTGACTGTTTGGAAAGATAAAAACACCTTTAGGCTGTGCAAATTTTCTGATCCTGAGAGGATAATGCTTGCTCTAGTTAAATAAAGGAAGAATTAACATTGGTGCCATTAGTGACGCCAGTAGAATTGTTACAATAAAAGCATGTGTAAGATCATGCTTCATGGAAATACTTGTAAAATCTTTAACTGTTACACATATGTTCAGAAATAGTTTTTTGTCTTGAAATTTTAATTAATATTATAAATCATCACTGTAAAATTTTCTTACAAAGGGCACTACATTGGATAGAGTTAAGCACACCTGATTCCTTAATTTTTGGGTACTGTATGTAAAAACAAAACGGGTGAGAGAGTAAAAAAATGGTTTTAATGATGAGGATAAAATTTTAGTTTATAAACTTATTATTAATCAAAAACTACTGCCTTGTAGGGCTTTTTATTACCTTTATAAAATAAAATTTTCTAAAGATAATTCCTAAATTTTAATTGCATTGTGAATAGATGAAAACTATAATTGATATTATTGTATGATTTAGTTGAATTACACTCTCTTAATGCTTCACTTACTTGTCATAATATATAGAACCAGTTTCGAATTGAATTTTAGCCTGGCTGATGATGAGAACCAAATGTTCTCAAAACCGGTTCTGTATATTATGACAAGTAAATGAAGCATTAAGAGTGTGCAGTTCAACTAAATCATACAATAATATCAATTATATGATTGGCTTCACTGTGCAAGTTCCAATTTACATTTTAATTAGGAGAAAACTAGTGGAAAATATGAAATGGCTCTCTATGTGAATTTTGGTTTATTACATATATTTATTTTTTAATAAATATAACTTTATATAAGCTTTATTTTTGATATCCACTTTACTATTGCATTTGCTAGGTTGGCTGTGATGGGCATCTGTGGCACCAACACTCAAAATATGTACAGCAGCTGAAGCAGAATGCAAAAGATGGAACCCTCGCAGAGGTGCTACAACAGTCCATTGTGGGCTGGTATATTAAGACTGAAACATCACTAGAGCATAGAGAGCGCAGAGAGGTAAGTGTGCTTCTTTGCTAATTTTTTCTCTCTCCCAGAGTACATTTGAAGAACCGGATATCAACTGTCATACCTTATGATAGTAAAAGCCTTGAAAACTAATTTTATAGCTACTAAACATCAGTGAAAGAAATGCTAGTACAGTGTACTTCCAATTAACTGAAATAATACATATAACAAAAGGACATGTACGATGTGTGTCCGGAAAGTAAGTAACATTTCATTCTACCGCCACTGCAATGCTAGTGTTGCAGTTTCATGCATGCACACCTGTCTCTCTGGTTCATTGTCTGTCCACTGACGCCATTACAGTCGGAACGTATTGTGTTTACAGTTGTTTGTGATTGTTAGAAATGTTTAAAACAATTTCTGATCCCACCGACTGTGAAGTGCATTCCGTAATACAGTTTTTGAATGCAAGGATTGTTAAGCCAACTGAAAATCATCGTCAACTTGTAGAGATTTATGGTGAAAATGTAATCACAGATGGAATAATAAGAAAGTGGGTTAGACTATTCAATAATGGACGATTCAATGTTCATAACAAAGCATGGAGAGAGTGGCTTTCTGTTGTCACTGATGGTTTGGTAAACCAGTGATCATGAAAACAGATGGTTCACAATAAGAATGCTTTGTAATGTGTTTCCACAAATTTCAAAAACTGTTGTGCATGAGATTATCACAAAGCACTTAAATTATCGCAGACTGTTCCCTTTGGGTTCCGAAGATGCTTATGGAATGTCCACAAAACAAAGCGACTTGACAATGCTTTGACATTTCTTCCCAATACATGATGAGGGAGATGAATTCTTAAGCAGGATAGTGACCGGTGATGAAACTTGGATTTGTCATGTCACTTCTATATCAAAACAACAGTCGATGGAGTGTAGGCACACAGAATCCCCCATATGACAAAAATTCAAAACAACAGTGTCAGCACGAAAAATCATGTACTTTGTGTTCTGGGACAGATGGGGCATTCTGCTTGTTGAGTTCTTTCCCAGAGATGCAACCATCAATGCAGTACGATACAGTGAAACATTGAGAAATCTTAAGTGCACAATTCAAAACAAAAGGTATGGAATGCTCAGTCAAGGCATTGTGTTGCTTCATGACAATGCACATCCCCATTCTGCTGGTGTCACACCAAACGTTATTCAACAATTTGGTTGGGAGCAGTTCAATCACCTGCCATACAGCCTGAATCTCACACCTTTTGAATACCACTTGTTCTTGAACATGAAGCACGAGCTCGGAGGAAGGTGCTTTGACAGCAATTATGATGGAAAAAACTGTGTTTAGCAGTGGCTCTCTCCACTGGCGGCATCTTTCTTTGAAGAGAGCATACAAAAGTTGATTTCCTGCTATGACAAATGCCTAAACAATGGTGGCAACTATGTCAAAAAATGGGTTAAGGAATGCTCCTTCATGTACAAATAAGTGTTGTGTAAACAAATATTTTATGTCTTCCCCCCACCAAACCAATACTTACATTCTGGACACGCCTTGTATAATGCAGAAATACAGAAAATCAGCAATTTAGAGTTTATTGCATTCCCAGTTGGTATAGTTACAACATTTTTAAATCTAAGATATTAATTCTATATTTATATTAATAGACAAAATGGCTTTGATTGCTCTTATCTCCGTCTTAACCAACAAATATGTTCATATTTATTGTGTACCTACTCATTTAAGTTAGCACTGCAGAAGTTTGTAATACTTTTATGTTTCTGGTTACTCATATAGTATTTTATTTCAATTTATACTTAGTATGCAGCAGTAATATGAGAATTATTCAACACTCCGTTGTTGCTTATAATCAGAGTATTAACACATGGCAGAAACACAGTGTGAAAAATGCATTTTTCTTTTATATTTTCCTTTATCTTCCACTTTATTTTACCACTTTTGTCTTCATCACAACTCTTTTTCAGTTGACATAATTACATTCATGGTGCAGCATTTCCATGCCCCTGAAAGTGAAAAAAATTTTCAGCCAAAACTTACAAGTTTAGCTTGTAACTACCATATCAGTTTATTATGATTCCTTTCAGTTATTTTCCCTGCTTATTATATTGTATATATAACAAATTAGCATGGAGCCTAAATCATGCACAGATAGTACGTACATGTAATTAAGAGTCACTCTGCTTCCAGCACTTATTAAAATTACTTCATCATTGATATGGTGAATTCATTTTATAATTGCATATTATGGTATGATTCTCTCCCATAGAGACAATTTTTTCTTCCTGGAAAAGATTTTCAAATATTGGAAACGTCTGCCTGGTGAAAAACTTTCAAGTCTTCATTATTCCCAAGTTTAGAGAGACTTTTAAATGCAAAGTTTGTGGTCAAAAAAAGATTAGATAACATTCTCAGGGCAAAATTTTTAAACCCTTCTCAAAATCAAATACAAGAAATTACAGACAAAAATGAAGGATGAGGAAATTCAGAATAAAATCTTTTAGTTGAAAAGTTCTTAAATTGTAAAGAAATCAGGCAGCATTAATAAATGATATGTTAATAATATTTTGCCAAAGAAATCTGTAACTTTAACAAATTTTCTTTATCATCATAAAATCATACTAAATTAATGCTCCATTATTGTTAATATCATATAAATGTTAATTGTAAATTTATTAATTATGAATATTTTAAAACAGGGCTCACATAAAAAAAAAATTATTATATACGAGTTGATTTCTTTTCTTTCTTTTTTTTCCAATCTTTTCCCCCCTTTTCTTTCTTTCTTTTTTTTTCTTTCCCCCCCCCCTCATTTAAACTATGTGCAAGCACATCTCAATTAAGAGTACTCTAGTGGATTTGGGAAGAACTACATGATCACTGTTAAAGTGGCACCTTTTCTGGCTGTGTAATTTTGTAGGCAAAGGTCTAACCTAATTTAGGGATTAAAAGCCAACAATTTCAAATATATGACTGCTAGGTTAAGTTCATAGATTACTACACTTAATGCAACTCAATGTTAACAGACGGTGACTGCATCAAGTGCCAATTTTTGTATGTATCCCCAGGCAACGTGCAAACTAAAGATGGTTGGCGAGTTGATAACGCAACCAATGGAGGTCAGCAATGCAGGCCTTACTAGATTTGTTTATTTATTTATTCCTCCTGTTTACTTGTAGTTTCCTTTCTTTCTCAGTGAAAATAAGTCATTGTTAAGCTTTCCCCAAACTCCAGACAACCAGCCACAGAATTACTGACAGCCTGAAGAGTCAAATATATGATGCAAAAATCTAGCTAGCATGTTCTGAAATGCTGTCACAGAACAGATTTTTGTGTCTTGTATTTCACTCTTCAGACTGTTGGTGGTTCTGTAGCTGGTTGTCTTAAGTTGGATGAAAGCTTAATAATGACTTAGTTTAATCCGAAAAAGAAAGGAAACTGCAAGTAAAACATATTATGTAATTAAGGTGATAATCCTGTCAGTATCCTCAGACATGATTTCTAATGCTGTCCATCCATTATATGATGTTGCACCAGAAATCTCATTTTTAAAATCTGATAGTAACTCAACGTACATAATCTAAAAATGAAAACTGTCTTCGTATATAATGAAGAGTGTAAAAATGTAAGTATATAAATCTCTCAGTGATAATGTACTACTATGTACAACAAATAATACATGTAATTTTATTTAAAGCACATAGAGGTACCAATATAAAGGGTTATATTGAAGGTTAGGTTATAGTGTACAAAAATAACATTCCGTCCTCCATATAACATTTACATTGTAAAGGCCTAATGTTGTCTATAGTTTTAAAAGAGATTCACTATAAAGGCAGCTATGTTACATCTATTGCTCACATACAAATGCAGGAATTGTACATTATTTCACACATGACACATATGAATGCACTATAATACTTTGAAATGGATGTAAGGAATTAAGTTCTTAACTTATCTGAATACTGTTGCTACACTGCCACAAGGCTGGGTCTACTTGTAAGATTAATTTGACCACAGCATATTTAATGTTTGTATTGTCAGAGCACTTTTTGAAACAATCTTTTACTTTTTAAGATTTATACAGTGATTTCTTATTAAGCATGCAAGATGAAATTTTTTACTCAATGGCCATCACATGGAGCATATACTTAATGTTTTGGTCCTAGTAAGCTGCAAGAGTAACGTCACAGAATTAAATTCTGCCTGATCAAGTTACATGAAGGTAATGATGAGCTTATGTCATTTTCAAACATTCCATTCATTGTCTGGACCATATAGTACTTGGCAAGGGATAAATGCAGTAAAAATGAAGTTCTACTTCATATAGATTCAGAATGATGTAGATTACAAATAAGCAAAAGGAAATATAAAGCAAATTTCAAAAATGTTTTGTAACAACAGTAACATAAATAATGACATTAAAGCTTAACCAAATAATACATAAAATGATTCTGAAAATCCAATTACTCTTCAGATTCTCATTAGTATATCAAATGTGAGCCTTAATTATCTTATAATAACTCTGCTGCTTATAGGATATAATTTTTATGCTTACTCATAGGGTAAAGCACCTGAAAATTACATGCTACTTAGCATCTCAACCCTTACATGTTTAGCTATGAAAGTTTTCTCAGTAGATTAATATAAAACAGTATAGATTTGTTTTATATATTAACTACAAGTTTACTGGTAAATTAGATGTTCAGGCTACTGAGTGATAATTATTGCAAAATATTTCTTAAGCTGTATCAGGCTGGCAAACAGAATCAGAAATTCACCAGATATACATGGAAGTTTCTAACAATAAGGATAAAACTTTAGCAACTAAGCAAAAATTACTCTTCCTCGCTATTCTGAAATTGATCATGGTCTAATGCAATAAATAACTTTGTAACAAAGAACATAGCACAGCTGTTAGGTTGTCCCTGTATACCTAAACAAATAACCTGACAGCTAAATCAGCATATTATACAGTATAGTAGTAGCAGTAGGTATTGTTTCAACTCAGTAGTAACATCTGGCTGCAGAAATGACAAACCTTGCATGAATAGCTTGTATTTTCCATTAAGTAAGTGTGGATTAAGCAGCTCATATTTTTTCTATGTATTTATGCAAGATAATTGGGTTCCTGCAGCCCCCATGCTCTTTCTAGCATTTCCTTAGAGTGTGCATTTTCCGGAAAAAATTCTGAGAAAACTCTTTAAACATAAAACAGTTTGAGTTTACTTTTACTTCCCTTTGTATAATGGTTTCTGGCCTCCTCAGCCGTCTAGGCTCCCTAAGCTTTATATATTTTTCTGTAGATTTTGGTCTAGTAGAATATTTTGTACATACTGCAGAGCTAATGTCTTCCAGTTTTACATGGTATTACAGAATGAAGACAAATTACAATGCTTCAAATTCAAAGTTGTAAAGTTTTTCAGTGTGTAGAGACATTTTTGACATTTATAATAACAAAGGGCAGTGCAAATTTGGAGAGGTAAATAATTATTTCAAACAATAACTTCATAAAAATAAATCAATAAAATCACTTAAGAATTTACTTGAGAATAGGTGTGATTGCTTCATTTATTGCATCTTATAATAAACTTCACCATAGCAACAAGAATGAAAAAAACTGAATACAGAACATAAAACCCTATTCATTTGCGAGATCTATTGAATAACTTTATGCCATAGAGTTGTATAATTATTACTTATTTGTACTCAGATAATCACAAATTGTTTTGATTTGTATTTATATTATTAAATGGGAGAAAGTAATTTTACTGTGTTTAAATATTGTTTAGAGTTTGGCAAGTGAGTTTAAGCCAAAGCACGTAGAGGTAGATAACACCTTTTTTTTTTTTTTTGCAGGTTGGTTCTGGGGATTTTGATGATGAATTTGGGGATGAAGATGATACAGATGAAGATGAGGAAATGATAACAGAGAGCGAGCTAGAAGCAGTGCCAAGTGTCCATATAGTTCCAACGATGCCAACTCCTGTCTTCCCAGAGGCTACCGCAACTCACCATCATAGACATCACCATGGGGAAGTAGAGCACATACCAGATGTCAGCATAAGGCCAGAAATCATGTCAAATGTGGCTTATCGCCTTCCCACAAGCCCATTTGTGTCCATCCTTCAAACTCCAACATTGGTAAGATTCTTGTACTTCTTAGAAAAACTTCAGGCTTAGGTTCAATACCCAGATTGGTTGTTTTTATAAATGTGCACTATGCACTAGAATTGCTTTCAACACTCATACACAAAATGTATTCATGATACCATTACATTATTAATTCAGTTAGAGGGAACGTTAAAATAAGTATATTTCTCAAATGTTTAAGATGCTAAAAATATTATTTCTTACTATATTTGCTTCCTTGGATGCATTATGCTTAGAATTTCTGCTGCCAGATGGTGGTAATACAGTTTAACCATTACTACAATGTACACTCAACTGAATAATGGTTGGGGAGTAAATACTTCTTTTGAGATTAGAATAAGGCAGTGCCATAACCCAGTAGTGGTGAAACTACTTGTCACCAAGGTGACCCAGTTTCTATCTTGGTGGCCACAAGTGGGATTTGTGAAGAATGCAAGTGGCATCTGGGCAAAATTCCTTCAGGGTTTCCAGTTTCTCCTGCTACTCATTCTGCCATTTCTCCATCATCATCTCATCCCCATTTCCATCCTCGTCTAGAGCAATATAGTCCACTAATTTCTTAGTACATGCTTTCCAAATGGACTATGCCACTGTCATCTAATGACAAAGGAAGAACTCTAATAAGCTGGGCAATGGACACCAGCAGATTATAATAGTTTTGATTAGGCAGTGAGCAAACAAAACTTGAGCACAATAAACTATGGGATTTGGTCGCACTAGCAATGCTAAGCAAACATGGTGAATAAATATTTTTTAAGTTATGTTTAACGTGCTAAAATTTCATTTTTATTTTACTGCAGTAAACTTGAGACATTATTTTATATTATATTAATGTATCAAGTATATCTACCTTGTTAGTCAGATTACATGTACTTGTTTGTATATACACAATCTACTTCAATGTTTAATCTGCTCAAATGTTGCTACTATTTCATTTAAGGTCATATTGCTGATTCTTTCACTGATGATTGGAAATTTGACTAAAGTGATGAAAGCAAAAGAAGGTTGAGTGAGAACTGGAGAGATGTGACTTAGAGCATAGTGCAGCAGTAATGTGCTCCATTAAAATAATAATTTTTTCAAAAACTAACTTACTAATATGAAATTTATTTAATTTTGTTTTATTTGTTATTAATTCAAATGCTCAAACTTTTGGATTGTCTTCTTTTGTTTTCTGATCTTCCTCTAGACTTCTTTACTGTTACTCTGAAGCTATCTCGAATGATGATTGTAGTATATATATATATATATATATATATATATTTTTTTATATGTAACATGTCTAAAAAAAATTTTCTTTTTTTACAAATTATATTTTTGGATGATTATTCCAGTTCTGCAAAAGTGTACTATTAAACATTTATGTTTTGTTTTTAGTCTTAACACAGCTACTAATGATCTTGGACAGTGTGCAATGAAATTTTATAGTCTGATTAAAATTAAAAAGGGATTGACAGTTGTGAGTGGAGGGGAGTAGCGTTGCCTTACATATCACTTGCACCATAAATAATTTTTGTATCAGTAATTTTTATTTACCATAACAGCCTTTCAATAAATGTTAATTTGAAAAGCAAAGAACAGAAGAATATGAAAGTCTGTTAAGCTGTGAAATAAGGATTAGCTTTGCTATTTGGCATACCAGTATAACTGCTATTCTTATTAAATATATATTTAATTTTTTTTTTTATTTTACAGTTATTAATTGATCTAAAAAATCCCCCAAAATAAGAGATGTAAGCAACTCTAGGAACAAAAAAAGAAAGTACAAAAACTAAAATTTTTAAAAGATATCAAAAGTTGCAATTTTTAATTGCCAACAGTTTAATGATAACAAAACTGAATCATATTTAAAGGAAGCAAATGATAACGTGTTTTCAGTGGGTTTTTTTAAATTGGAAATTAGCTTTCAAATAATTATTACTTGATTTTATAAGTGTTCTATTATTGATCCAAGTTGCATTTCTTGTAGGTTCCAGTCCGTCCCACATTACTCGTCAGCAATGATATTCTGGTTGAACCAAGTAGAACATTCAGTGAATTTGCAGAAATCACTCCCTCTGCCACTCCAGCATTTGTCTCTGAAGTAGAGCCTTCTGTCACAACAGATATGCCCACCTCACAGGTAGAAACTTTATATTAGTGATTCAGAAATATTTCCTTATCAATTAGCTGAGCAGTAATAAATTGAAGTAATAGTAGTGTTTTTGTTGTTGTTGTTGTAGATGAGAGCCATTTGAAAAGTTGGAAACCTAATAATGAAAGAGTGCAAATATAATTTTTGAAATATTTTTATTATTTAATGCAAGCTCTTTAAACTTCAGTACCCTTTTTCATCTTCAGCACTTTTATGATATTTATAAAGCAGTGGTTCTCACTCATTTTAAATTCTGGATCCACATTAAAGAGTTTAAAACTTTAGGGTACCCATAAGTTAAATAATTATATTAAATAAAAAAAAATATATTAATTAATAATTGAATTACTCTAATTAAGCAATCACTCATCTTATTAAAATGCAACATTCCTGTGGGCCCCTTAATCTTTTTCTGGAAACTTTGCAAACCACCAAAAGCCTGCTCTGGACCCAAAGGTCGAGAAATACTGCTACAAGGAATTTTGTTGCTTCAGTTAGTCCATAACTTTTTCATACTAATTTTACATTACTATTTGGTGTTTTGGAATTGAGCAATAATTCCTTAATATTTCAGAAAACTAAAATGTAATGAATGCCATAATGTTTTCCTACTGACTGTATTGCTTTTAG
Source organism: Metallyticus violacea (assembly GCA_030762175.1). Lineage (NCBI taxonomy): Eukaryota > Metazoa > Arthropoda > Insecta > Mantodea > Metallyticidae > Metallyticus > Metallyticus violacea. Next base: position 7,543,085 of record CM060843.1, read on the forward strand.
CCTTTTGTGTGAGTAATCATACTTTATTGCTTCGGCTGTTTGACTGTGTTGTGTTGCGCAGTAATCTTTGAGTTGCATCTGACTGCAAATCACTAAGTTACATCTCTAAAATAGGGATTCCCAACCAGTGCTTCATGGCATCTTAGGTTGCTATGAGATCAGCCAGGGGTACCATTAGATATTTTTGGGAATAAACAAAAATGTAGCAAAGACTACTTAAAACATATATATTAAATTACAGTATATCAATTACAGGTATTGGGAAAGATGTCAAAGAGAAAGACAAATCATTAGTTGGATTAAGTCTCATCTCAGGTGTCGAACCCATGGATTAATAAGAAGAAACGGCCTCATTAATTCAACACTTTGATTTTATGTAGTTTTGGAAAATTTTCCTTGTTTGATAAAAGTTAGGATCAAGACCTGACCTATTAGAACATGCTGGCATATTGATCACATTAAAATTATGTTGTACAATAATACAAAGAATAACTAAGCTTCAATACATTGAAAACACAACAACAATAAATTCACTAATATCCTGCTAACTCACAACAAAGACAATCAAATATAAAGCAAGAAATAAACTAAAAATGTTAATTGGAACATTGCACAGTGAAGTCAATCATATATTAAAATCATCATACAATTGAGTCAAACTAAACACTCTTTAGCTCTATTTACTTGTAAAATTGAGTCAAATAAATACTCTTTTGCTCCATTTTACAAGTAAATGGAGCAAAAGAGTGTTTAGTTTGACTCAATTACATAGTGATCTTAAGAAATAGATTGCTTAGCCTTGAGGACAATATGAGTGTTTCATTGTTAACTGCTATGCCTGATATCAAACATTTGTGTTCTCAGCATCAATCACAAATCTCACATTAATAAGACAAAATTTGTTGCAGTGATTTAGAATTAAATTGTAATCCTCTACTTTTAAAATAGTATTTGTTTAATTTAAAAATTCACAGTCAGAGTATATTAAATATTTGTGTAATATACTTTGCCCAATGGCAGGCCATAAATTCAATGTAGTGTTATTAAAAAGAAACTATAAATAATCTCTTCTGAGTCTAAATAATTAGAACACACTTTATGGTTTTACTTACATGAGATTTACCCAGTCATGAGTAATTAATGCATATTTCACTGTGTTCTATTCCAAATTGAGTTAATATTGAAAAGGAACTATTCTTTTATTTGTTATATAGAGTTTATTTGAAAATAATGTAACATATTATAAATAAATATATCACAAGTTTAAAGTATAAAATAACTGTACATAGTTTAAAAAATAGATTTAACAGGATTTCTAATCTCATTCCCAAGGGTGCCAAGAATGTAAAATGGTTGGAAATCACTGCTCTAAAACAATACAATATCTCTTACTTAAATTTGTACTACAATACCTTTGTTATCCACAATTAGTAAACATTTTACTGAATGCTTTGTCATACATAAATCTTCATATGCACATACATCTCAAATGCTGACAGCTGTTCATTGTACAGCACTTTCAGTGACAATCCTGCAAAATAATACAGAACACTTTGTTCGTAAACTCGCTCTTTTATGACAATACCTATTTGTGACATTTGCACAGTTTGTATGGCCAATTTAAATTTAGTAGCCCACTTCTGTACTGCAGTTTATAATATATACTGCACTTTTCCTAACTCTGTTTATTATTTTGTTAAAATTTTCTAGTGGTCTTAAGCATTTTTTAAAAAGAACTTAATTCAAACAGATGTTAAATTAATCCATTTCAAAACCTCCTGAAAGCTGTTGTATACATTGCCACAAAAAAAACAAAACAAACAAAAAACCGATGCACTCAACCAAAAACTCTGTAAGAAACTGTTAGAAAAAAGTGTTTTAGAATGCACTAAAAGTAGTGACTTACTATTAATATCTATAATGTTAGAAAGGGAACTTTAAAATTACTCTCATTCTTAAAGTAATGACAGTTGTCTTTATTGGTATTTTGTATGATCTGCTTTATATGAACAATATTATCTACTTAAGCTTTAGCAATAATTAGATAGTAGATAAAATCAGAATTTTTTGGCTTATATTGGAGGAAGTGTGAAATTTATTTGGCTAATTTAGCTCTCTTCCATTAGAAGGAAAGGCATTTAATTCTGGAGTGATTATATGCTTAACCTTTTGCTTCATATCCAGCTTGCATTTGGCATTGTTTGATAAATGATAAATATGTTGTAGTTTTTATTGCTGTGGAAATAAAGGAGAAAAAATGAAAAGGTTTCCTTATATGCTAAAACCCACAGTACATTGTGCTATCTACATAATAGCACCATATTTACTTGCATGACATTACTTTCATTTTACATGATGAAGTATTTGCTTATAAATTGGGGATAAAATAATGTTATTCTAATGCTGGGTAAAAATCATCTGATCACATACTTTTGCATTTCTGTATTATTTTTGGAAAAGAAAGAGAAATAGTTGAGCAAAGAGAAAATTCATCGTTTTGGTTGACAATGTGAGGAATGTACCAAAATTACTTTTATAAGTGTGTTTGTGAAACTTAAAGAGAGTGTTAATGTGATGACATGATTTTTAGTGTTTTACTTTAAATCAAAATAAGATTAAAGAAAAAAGTATTTAAATTGTGCTTAAGCTATAGACAATAAAGTGGTGATACCTCCCATTTGAATTCATTAAATATTTAACTAATTCCACTTACTTATATAACATTAGGATGTTTTGGGGGCCAATTGCTTCCATGATCAGCTGCTGACCGACTGTTCTATGTGGTGGCTAGATCTCAAAGTGCTTTTGCAGAGGCATCAGATGGTTTGAATTGGAACTTCCTGAGTTTAAAAATGATAAAAAATTTGGAACAGACAGAACTTTGAAATCTATAGAAAAGAAATGTATGAGGGCCATCCAGAAAGTAAGTCCCAATCGCACTTGGAGATGGAACCACTTGTCGGATAGGAATGCGCATGCGCGGGAGTAGAGTATGTGGGAATAATGCAGTAAAATTTCAGCCTTGTTACGGCCGTGGTTACCGCGCTGTGCTAGGAGAAAATGGCTGCTCTGATATTGTCTCCCGCCAACTGCGAGGTTCGTGCAGTCATCCGAGGTTTGCTCGCTCAAAAGCAAAGTCCAGCAGAGATCCATCGCCAATTGTGTCGAGTGTATGGACACGACATTATGTAAGACAATGGTGCAGGCAGTTCACTGAAGGACGAACCAATATTCACGACGACGACCGTAGTGGCCGACCGTCCCTGGTGACGGCAGAAGTGTTGGAAAGTGTGCGGCAAGCAATTGAGCAGAACCGGCGCTTCACAATTTCAGAACTCTCTTGTCAATTCCCCATATGTCTCGCTCCCTTGTGCACGAAATTGTCTCCCGGAAGCTTGACACAATCTTGCCATCTCTAGGCGTGATTGAGACTTACTTTCTGGATGCCGTAATACATAGAAAATTACATAAAAAATAATAGTCAGAACCCTGTCCCACATTAATATGCTGTGTTCAACAGCCTGGCACACAAAATAGATAACATCTCATTTGCAGAAACAGAGTTCAAAACAATAATTAATCCAGCAATTGTGAATGGTTTTAACAAAGACACAGTATCATCCAATGTACCACAGTACATTCAGTAGTATATTCAAAGAACATGGTATAAAGTTAGCCCCAATGAACAAGTAAAATATAAAAAAATGTACAATGTCTACAGTAAGAGATACCATACCCACAGGATAGAAATCAGGAATTTACGAAATTAAATTTGCAGAATGTGATGAAAAATACATTGGAAAAACGAAGAGATATTTAGAAATTCAGAGAAAGGAATACTTTAGGAGTATTTGTTTTAAACAAGTGGATAAATCAGCTAAGGCAATTCACTTGTAGACCAAAAATCATGAAATTAAACCTAAGCTGCTGAAAGAACTTCACATCTTAATAGAGCTAAACAGTTGGGAAAATTTTTTCATCCTGAAAAATAGAGGAAAGTTTATGAATTTTGACGTTCCACCCATGGATGAACTTGGCAAGTTTCTATTCAGACCATCAGATGTCTCCACAGAAGCACTTCAGGATTCAGCCATCACGTGAATTAATCAGTCAAAAACCGATGATGGGAGCAATTACCCCAGAAACATATCCTAATGTTATATAAATGAAGTTTATGTTAACATATTCAACAAATTTTAAAGAAAAAAATGCTTAAAAGAATATTGAAAAGTGAGGTATAGAGGGAGAAACTGAGAGAGTGACTCTCTTAAATTGTATCTTTGTATATCAGCAGCCCATACGCATTTCTACAATTTTGACCTACCTGGAACTGGTGTTTCAATTGGTTATATATCTTCACTGCTTTGTCAGTAAAAATATTTGCACAAAACATAAAAAAGTAGCAAAAATGGAAAAACGAAAAAATGCTTTTAAAATTTGCTCAACCAATGTGAAAATGCATTTGTTGTTATTATATTATTAATTTTATTGTTATTTATCATTCCTCATGTAAAATTATATAAAATCATATTTCATCAGTACAAGTATGTTCTTATAATTTACATTTTATCCTATCATAAAAGTTTATATTGTGAATATCTGTAATTACAGTTTATATATTAAAAGAAATAGTTATAGTTTTATATAGTGATATTGTGAAAAATATATTCATTTGTTCACAATTATACAGAATATATGTACAGCATGTTTTCTTAAAACTATCTTGCATTAGTAGAATAGAAATATATTTCGGCAGGAAGGATTTCACTTTCTTGTTTGGATTTTGTTTTCTTTCTTAATTATTATTTTTATTTCATGAATAATCTGTTGTAGAGTTCAGTTCCTATATTTAATACATTGCTTTTAGAGGTGTTTGTTTTGCAGTATTTGGTGTGAAAATCAGTTTACTTATAATATTAACATGAGGTGCTAACCTTGTTTGAAAATGTTCCGTACTTTGAATAGTATTCATTTTCTATCTGGCATCCAAATAGTGTGTGATAATTAATTTAATACTTCTCCTTGAATTTTGACTGTTGCTAACATAGAAGTGTAGGGCACAGCTATAAAATAACTGCACTGATTTTTTTTGGGGGGGAGAAGAGCAGTAGAAGCCATTGACCTGCATTTATTCTTCATTCTAGCCCAATTTCAAAGTCATGTGGTGAGCAGTTCTGTGGTAGCCTTTGTTTAGAGTGGACCATATATCTGACCTGCTTCAGCAAAATTTAATTGCAAGAGTGGAACAGAATGTGAATGTGAAATTTCATCAAAACTTGTAAAATCCCTACAGAAACATATGGCATGTTAATGTAAGTTTATGTTAATGAATGTCTTAAATTCAAAATTATATGTGGTTCAAAATATTTAAAGAAAGAAGAATAGACATTAATGACAGTTTGTACACCAGCTAACCTTGCACATCAAAAACCAATGATAACAAAAAAATTGGTGAAATTGTAAGATCAAATTATAAGAACAAATTGTTACCTGAACACTAGAGCAATTGCTGAATTAACCAAAATTGATGAAGAAATTGTTTGCAGATTTTATATGAATGTTTTAATATGAAAAGAGTGTGCTCAAAAATAGTGCCACGAAATATCATTCTTGAGCAGAAGCAAACTGAATTTAATGCTTTACATATCCTAGAACACACTGAATATGATCCAAACTTTTTATCTTAATGATAATTTGTTATGAATCATGGTTTTTTTTCAATATGACCCATAAACTAATCATCAATTTATGTACTGGAAGAATCCAAGTTCCTTAATATAGAAGAAAACTCAGATGAGTGAGTCAAAATTCAAAGGCAATGATAATCACATTTTTTGATACCCCTGGAATCATTCATATAGACTGGGTGCCTGAAGGTCAGACTGTTCCAAAATTAAACTTATCCTTTTACAATTAATTTCTGATTGCATAGCAGAATGATATCATAATTTGAATATGAGAAAATGATCTGCCAAATGGATGCCTATACTGATCAGAAATAGAATGACATTTTCCAAGTAGCATTGTCACCATTTTGAAGAAGTTTAATAACATTTTGGATTGCATTGTCAATATGGATGAAACATGAATCTAATATAATCCAGAAACAAAAAATGTAAACACATTGACTGATGTCTTCCAAAGTTATAGGGACACATGAAGGTGCTTGTTTTGCAAGATGATGCATTCACAGTTCCCTGATTGTGAGTAGAAAATCTATAAGGCTGACTGTGAATTCATTGACCATATCCCAGATTTAATTCCTTCAGTTTACCATCTTTAAACAAATGTTGAAAGAAAAGAAGTTTTCAGCAATTGAAGACATAGTAAATACTGTGAAAGATCAGTATGCAAAACAAAACAAAGAAATTATTTTGATATATAATAACTTTTTAACATGTTAGACTTGAAATTTATCAATACTGCCTTGCATTTATCCCCCTAGATCTTTCGATTATAAAGCATCATAACAGATGGGGACCAGTAATGTCAATATAAGCTCTTTTTTGTACATGCTGCACATTTTCAAAAGACAGGTTTTAACAAAAAGACACTCACCAATTTATGTGAAATCTTCAAACCACTTTTTGTTCAGTATGCTCTTCAACTGAACATCAATTTAAAACTCACCTGGAAAACATTCAAAAGTCTGATATTTTGATGTTCTTATTCTAGCTGTTTAAAACAAATATGAAATGCAAACAAGCTCTAAAACAATCTGCCAAATATTAAGAAAAATAGAATTGAATGCTTTTAATTATAATTACCCTTTATAATGAGGAACTATCTAAAAATGGGATATTTTTGGCAAAGAAAACACAATACAAATTTTGTGTTCAGTACATTAAAAGCTTTTATTGTGTTTTCTTTAATGGTCCTTCATTGAATACTATTGTAATGATAAAACATGCAAGTAAATATGGTATAGTATAAAATATGCATAAATCAATAGTGGGGCATTATTTGAATGCTTTTGTTCTTCTAGCAATCTTTGCATGGATTTGAAGAGTCTGATGAGACACAGGTATGATGGAAGAACGAATGTGCATCATAATACATCCCTTTATGTAGAAGTGCACATTAACTATTCTTCATGCCTCCTGTAAATAAACATAAATAAAATGTGTACCACTGCACATTTATATTGCATGTAATATTTATTAATTTTTTGTTCCTTTTTCTTCTAATTTATGTGAAAATAAACATGGAGTATAGTGGGAAAAAGTGTTTTGACCAGATATGCGCATTACATGTGCTGAAATCAAACTATCAGATACAGCATTATAAACAAGCTTTAAGACATAATTATAAGTGTATTTTTGGGAGACTGGGTCTACACTTAGTAGCATAAGATTAATATACAAAAATGAATCAAAATATTGTAATAGCTCCATTTATCTTTTATTTAGTACACATGTTTCAGTAGATATTATAACATTCTTCAGTATTACATGCACTTGTCATGTAATTTTTTTCTTGCTCTCCCTATAAATTGTTTGATAAGCTGAGAATTCTGTTGTGGATGTTAAGAATATCACAATTCATTATATTTTTATATGTACATTTACTTATGGCAGTAACGTATACTTTTTCTGTGAAATAAGCCCCTACTCCTCATCACATTTAGATGACAAAACTTGGAAGCAACTTCTTTTTTCTTCCATATCAATAGGTCATGTTTTAGGCTATTTTTATTAGTATAAATGAATCTTCAGCATAAAGGTCAGTAGATAAGTTTTGGGACATGAGCATCTGAATACCCTGGATTAGAAATTATTGTACAGTGGAAATTGCCCATTCTGGCTTATTATTCACTTAACAGCTAGAAATCTTTTCAATTGTTATCGTCTGTATAGCTCAAATTTCAAGTTTATGAGGTGGACATACCGAGTGAAGCTATAGAAATTAAAAATGAGCATTTTCAAGCCATAATTTTGTTTTATTTAAAAAATGGTTTAAAAGACATATCATTTGAGCTTCTACATTAAGCTTTTGAGAAGCTTTCTCCTTCATATAAACAGTATTCAGTAAGTTCAGTGTATTTAAGAGTGAATGAAAATTTCTTTAGGTGTTGGTTCAGCAAATTTAAGAGTGAATGGCAGTCTCTTAAAAACAAAGAATGGAGAAGTAGGCCAACAACAATAGCAACTGAAGAGAACATCTACATATAGAACAAATGATCAGAGAAGACCAAGTTTGAATTACAAGGATTTAGGGTTGTTTTAAAACTCAGTCTGCCAAATGTCTACTATGAACACCTGCAAGTGAAAAAAATTGTTCAATATGGTTTCCGGTTTCCCCACAATTCAGCAAAAGGCAGAAGCTCCGTAGGATGGAATGGTGCCAAAAATGCTTAACAATTCAGCAGCAGGAGTTTCGATATATATCTGACATTTTATGAAGGTGAACTTGTATATCTACCACTTTGGTCCTGAAAACAGTATTAGTGTTCCATTTGGGTATTCCTTGACAATCAGTTCCCTGTAAAATTAAAATTTGTTTTAAACAAGTGGATCATCTGATACTGTTGCTCTAGAAAATCAGGAAACAATTATTGCAAAGTGGTGTATTAAAGTCTGGTATCCCATAATGTTCAACAAAATCCATGAGCAGTGGCCAAGAACCAGAGTATATGAATGAGTGAATGAATTTATTTCTCACACATTAACTTACAAAATATTTATAAACAAATAAATATAACAAATAGGATCAGTGCCTTCATTAATTCCAGAAGACACTAACTTCAATTAAAAGTTAATAAACAAATATGTAATTAGTAACATCTTTATAACATTATGAATATATTACAATATGTTTAATTCTTAATACTTCAATCCAAATATTCCAAATTGATTAGCTCAGCACCCTAGTCCCCTGTTCATCAGCAGCTACTGGAAAAAAAAAAAGATATATACAAATACTATAAATAATTTATACACAAACTGTTATTTAAACGGATTAACTGCAATTTCTACAGTAATAATACCCATATTTCTAAGTTACTTAATTACACCTAAACAAAGACACAAAATATCTAAAAAAATTTAACACTATCAAGAGTAATACTAACCAAAATGCTTAAAGCTCTTTATACAGACTAGGTTATACTAATAATAAACCTAACATCCATCTATACAAGGCCTCATTACATATAACCCCTTGATATCTGCATAATGAAACTCCCCACTTTTGTATTTCCCTTATTGTAAGAGGCATTTTGTTATACCAGACAATGATTCTGCTCATGTTGCCAACACAATACTGTCATTTTGGGCAGCACAGAAGCAAAACTGTTAACATATTCACTTTACAGTCTCAACCATATCATCTCACTGCCATGGGTGGCCGAGGTCTTTAAGGCGTGGACTCATGAATGGGAGGTCTGGGGTTCAAATCCTGCCAGGACCGTCCTCTCTGACTGAATTTTTTTTTTCCAGGTTTTTCCTCAGTCCTCATAATAGGCAAATGCCGAGGAGGTACCCTAAACTTAGGCCTGAACATTTCCTTCCTTAAAAAAAAAATCTTTTCCCAATATATAATTTCTTTTCATGTATCCCCAGTGTTCACTGCCTGTGGTGCCTCAGTAATAAAAACAGGCATTAAACACCATTCAAAAAAAAAAAAAAAAAAAAAGGAACCATATCACTTTGCTTTTTCCAACTTTTGAGAATCACCTTTAATATCAAGAGATTTTCCAGTGCTGAAAAAGCAGTCACACCTTAAGAAGAGGAATTGGATGCATTGGCAGAAAATGAGTGACATGGTTGCTCCCAGAAACAATTTTGAAGGATGAAGAATTGTACACAATGCCAATGAGAGTATTTTGAAAAGTTGTGACAAACAAAAACTCTTCTTTGACTCTAGTTTTTGAGTATCTCAAAACTGATCTGTTTTAACCCTCATATCATGATTGCAGTGATTTATTTCTGATTTGTAGTACTGGTAAACTTAAGAGACCAGAAGAGAGAGATTATCTTGAAATGGAGAAAAATATTAGGTAATGTCTAATGTTCATTCTCTTGCTTGCCCAATATTAAAGTTTTTGCACATTGGCTCCAGAGTGCAGTTTTAGTTGCATGCGTATCATTGCACATTTTCCTAAAATGGTGTAATTTATAATTAAAATATTGTGAATACAAGTGAGAGAGAAACTGAAATATTTGGGTACCTTTCCAGATGCAGCTTTGTCTGCTTTTAATTCCATATTTGTCTTCTGGAACCAAATTTAGGTTATCTTAGTAGATTGCAAGCATTCTAAATATTTAACCATATGTTATGGAGGACAACCATCTATAATTTCGATATTTATCATCATAGTTAATACAGAAGCAGGATACCAAAAAATAATTAAGTTGATTTTATTGCTGAAAATGAGATAGGTGCCTTCCAAAACTAATAATCAGTAAATAAAAGGATTTGGAGTTGTTGATCTTATAGTCATCTTGCATATTAATTCATAACTTATGTTCTTTACATGCATAATTTATGTCAAACAGTAATTTATCAAGTTCTTGTTAGTTTATTGGAGCATTTAATGGGCGCTTAACAATTTTGATGACCAGGGAATGACAGCTTGCTGGAGTTCATGGGAGGAAATGCATCAGGCTGTGTATAAGGAAATAAACATTACACTCTTGAAACTGATAAAATTTTTAAAGTAAACTGTACAAAATATATTAAGTTTCTTGCTACAAAATCAAAATTGGTAGTTCATCCCAAAATGGCAAATGAAAGTATATAAGGAATGAATTTGTAGCTATATCTGATGTTTGGGTATTAGATTCAGAACTGCACCTGAATTTGAAACAGACAAGAAAATTCTCTTGGCATTGAAAATTTCAGAGCTTAATGAATACCACCACTTGTATAAGATTTCAGTCTCCATACCATAACCTTGGTTTGATGCATGTACATATAAATAATTCTAGTTGCAGGCAGTTAGAATTGTTGATTCAGTCCTCATGCATTCATGTGCATTGCACTGAATATTTTAGAGAAAAAGTTCTGTTTATGCTCTATAAGATATATAGAAGTTCTCCAGCCATATCATCTATTGAGAGGGCATTTTGAAATTACCTCAGGATTAATGATAACGTAAGGTTTTTATAGTTTTCCAAATATTTTTGGCATGTACCCATCCATTTCCTTAGTTGCTAGGAAGATATCCAATTTTCTTGATTGTTCATTCCACATTATAATCAGTTATTGTTCTTGATGCATGAAACTTTTTTATTCTCATAATAATAAAATGTAATTTTTGCTTAATATTTTCCTTAACTTTTAATCACTGGTGTTTAATATTATTTCTAAATAAACTTGTACACATTGTAAAAATGCATAATTGCAAAGTTCTGTTAATAATAACTAGCATTTTTTTAACATGTTACAAATGCTCGATAGTTGCTTGCACATTATGATACATTTAATTATTTATTTCCATAAATAATTAAATCATTCATGTTTTCAAAATAAAAATACATGGAATCATTTCCTTCTTCTGCATTATGCCCCAGAATAAAGTATATCATAACTGAAATGAACAAAATTTGTTTATTTTTGTAACCCTGTATTGTTAAATACATATTTCTAATGTATCCATCCAGCTAACATAGCATTAAAAAATATAGGCTTTCACACCAGTGTTAATATTCCTTTCCCAATTTTTCATTTCATTTCATGTATCATCAGTGTCCATCACCTGTGGTGCCTAGTAGTAAAAACAGACGTAACATTAATTAAAAACAACAACAACAGCCAGGGTCAACTGAGTCTTCCAGACTATAAGGCCATGATCCAGGGGGATTCTTCTCCTTTGTCTTCCAAAATGTTTCATCCATGACTGCTGTGGACTCATCACTGATGTGCTAGACATAAACTTCTTGGAGACAAGGCAGTGACAGATTTGTCGCTGAGCATGCCCTTCTAGCTGATGGAGAGTATGAAATTTGTTTTCAAGAAATGACATACTGGGTCAACATCTCATTATCATTCTCCATATATCAGAAGGCAATAACATTTTATAAGCATAGTAACAACTTAAACAGGAAAGAAGAAACTCAGAAATTGCACTCAGCATGGTATCCAACTTTACAAAATACTAAGACAAAGAAATTACATGAACCAATCAATAGCTGTACTAAAAGCAAACACAAGTTTCAACTTAAATCCAACCCCATTAACCAAGGGAACCAGTCAGAGCTCGGTTCCACAGGTACCCCTCTATATATATTATCTTGGTTCCAAGAAGATTACACTGAACATGCCACTGATTATGTCCGCTCCAGTCATGGAAGAAACGTTTGAGAAGATGGAGAAGAATCCCATTGGATAAGGGCCTTACAGCCCAGAAGACTCGGTTTGCATAATATAAAATTCATTGAAAAACCAAATTATACAAAGAAAATCTTAATATTAGTATACATTTGCAGGATTTCAAGAATAATACAGATGTCTTTGTTTTAAATCATATGCTCGCTGTGTTGAATAACCTGTATATGCTACAGGAAGATGCAACTAATGCATGGATTATTTGCTGAACTGATATTCTCTAAAGTTCCAATTCTTTGGGCATCTTTCTCTGGTTTTTCTTTGAAGAGTGCAACATTTTTTCAAATACCATTCCCACATTCACATTGAATTGTGTACTTTCTTCTCTTTCCACTTTCTGAATTGAAGCACAGCTTGACCTGTTGTCCTGTATTAAAATTATCAAGAGTAATATTGTATGCTTTGATTATGGAGCTTTACGAAATTGTTCTTGATAAGCTTACATACAGCTTCCACTGCTCCACTATGACCAACTGACTATGAATGAAAATAATGCTCCACAAAAGATTTTTTTTAATTTTGACTATAAGTTTATATGACCTTCTTTATAAACATTTGAAATAGCAATAATGATCTTGTTGAATTAAAAGTAAAACTTGTAAATTATGTCAATATATTTAATGTTCATTTTAATATATTTTAGAAGACATAATTTTAGAAGTTTTACTTTTAATTCAACAAGATTATGATAGTTTCACTGTGTGGATTCCTACATTAATTTTAATTGAACAATAATGATATTTATATATTTTCCATATTCAATGAATATGCGACATTTTTGGTATACTTTGTTCTGGGTCATATTAAAATACCAAATATATAAACTACAAAGATTTGTTGGATAGGCAGATGTTTCTTAGTTATAATTGTGCATTATCTGTGAAAAAAATGTATAAAGGTTTAAAATATTAAAAAAAATAGTTTCCATTTTAATAATTTTGTTCATTGTTAGATATTTTTCTCCTCTTTCCAGTATATTAGTTGTTATGTAATTTTTTCATATAATCATTAATATTTACTTTCATTTAAATTGTACTTTAGAATTTTTAGGTAAGAAAGTCACACTTTCAGCAAGTATTAAGTATAATGGATTTTTTCCTCCAATTTTATCCATTTGAAAACCCCATTAGTTTACTAATTGTCAGTATAAAGAAAGTAAGCATTATTTCAAACTTTGCACTAGGTTGTAGGTATCCTATTCTTATAATAATGTCTTTTTTCATTTTATAAGTTTAGTCTACAAGAGGAAATTTTTCTAATGATAATTGTTTTAAATGGACAGAACTTGCTGTGGCTTTACAATATGATTGTTATTTCTTCTGTTTTCCTCATACAATTACTCAACCATTCTTATTTTATATAGTGTATTTATTTAGTCAGATAATCTCCAGTCAATAAAATGATAAAATAGTGTCCTTACTCATAATTATTAATATATATATTTTCAAAGAACTATTTTAATGGTTAGTTAGATTTCAACAAGTGAGATTTGATTGTTGGTCTTGCAGTACTCTTGTATATTTTTATGATTTCTTAATTATGTTTTCTTTTGCTAAATAGCCCACATTCATTGGTGCATTCTGTTGTATTAAAAATAACACTAATAATATGATATAACGAATTGAAACTTGAACAGAAGCTGATTGGAATGATTATATGAAGTGTTAACTATACTGTTATTGTTTGATCCATATGCATTAAAGAAACATTTTTCTCTCAGGTGACTGAACCTCTACCTCCAAGTAGTAGCAGCAGTAGTACTAGTCCCAGCTCCTCTACAAGTACAGGACTTACCACTGAGATGAGTACTGGTAGCAGCAGTACTTCTGAGACAACAGAAACCACTTCCACTACAGAGGAATCATCACCATCTCCATTCTTTGTTCTTGAAGAGAAGAGCACTACAGAAAAGTCCACGACAGAACACAGTTCCACATTTAGGACTACAGAAGAGATAGAATATGGGGTGAAAAACATTAAACCAACTATTGATCATCGTCTACCTCGGCAGGCTGCTACAGCAGGCAAAGCTTTCAGGTATGTTATTGGCCAGTGTTTAAGATTACACATGAATGAATTTTTGGAAAATTTGTTGAAAAAGCTCAATTTTTTAATTCGTTGCCCGATGGCCATTTAAACCATACATGGACTGTTCCTGGATACCCAATAAACAGATCTAGGTATTTAAATGGCCCAAAATTTAAATTTCTGCATTTATTTATTTAAATGCCAAGAAAATACAAATTGCAAGGGACCTCCATCTATCTGGCCCAGGCCATTTTAGATATACCCCTCACAATTACAATTTTTACAATAATTAATGATATATTAATGCCTTAATCTAAATTCCAAATAAACAGGATACAAATTACATACTTCTATTGCATCAGACCCCAGTCCCCTGTTCATCAGCACAACGTACTGGAATTCCAGGGGACCTGTCTCTGATCCAACCCCAGGTACCAAAATGATATCTACCTTACTCTGTCTATACCATTATTTTATCAACCATATACTATTATTTGTGTGAATTTTCTTCTTCTCTCTTCACTGTCCATTTCCACTTCTGTTTAACTTTAAATAAATCCTAACCCACACTGCTGCACTCTTTTATGAATGTTCTCTTTGTTATTCTATTATCCCTTTTAAATTTTACCTTAATGAGTTCATTTCTCCAGTGTCCATTTTCTTTACTATCAAACACTATATATTCTAAGCCTTCTTTCCCTCTATATAATGGGCATTTCCCTTGTGTAAAAGCTCCTCTTTCCCTTTTAACTTCCACACGCCTGCTCTCTCCCATGTTATACCCTCTATTTCCTCCTTATTTCTTTTATATATATAAATTTCCCTTTCGCATGCCCATTTCATCTTAATATAAAATTCCAGTGATGTCTTTCCAGTTAAATTACTAAATAGTTTTTATTTCTCTATATCTTCAAAACCTCTTCTTGCCTCTTTCCAAAAACCTTTAACATTTGTTTCTCAAATTTCTGCATAACAGAATAAAACCTTTATAATTTACTTATTTTTAATCACATTTTATTGAAGCAAAAACTGAATTAAAGGATATTATTAAATGCAGTATGAGCCAACTACAAGCATTACTCTATTTTTTTGAGTAACTGAAGTAACTCAAGGTTTTCGAGTAATGGCGGTTCGATGAGCAACTGAAGATGGGAGAGATTCTCCTGAAATGCATCTTACTTTTATGTAAGTGGAGTTTAGTGTAAAAAAAAATGAATACCTAAGTTTAGGATATATTACCACTCCATTGTTAACAGCTTCGTAAGTACAATATTACTCTATTTATTTGAAGAAGAGGAAGAAGAAGGAAAAAATCAATTTTGGAAATATATTTTACATGTCTTTGATTGAAATTTGCGGAACTAAGAGAATTCTCTACTTTTTTCTCTCAAACGCTACTTCCATTCAACTCTCGTTTTTAGCATTGGAAGCTCTTAGCTCTCTGTTCATAGCTGAGCCAGCACACAACACGTACTAATAAATATTGTGAGGGGAGAAATGTTTAACATAATCGTTTGTAGATAGCAGGTTTTTATATACATATGTGCAGCTTTAGACCAGGTTGAATCATATGATTGTAATTGATTTATTGTATGATTTAGTTGAACTACACACTCTTAATGCTTCACACTTACTTGTCATAATATATAGAACCGGTTTTGAGAACATTTAGTTCTCATCTTCAGCCAGGCTAAAGTTCAACTGTTGGATAATTTGTTAAGCTGTGGGAATGTGTATTCTGCTCTGGTGGCGGTGTGATAAACTTGTAGTTTATAACTTAAATGTAAATTGAAGCTTGCACAGTGAAGCTAATCATATTAATTGATATCATTGTATGATTCAGTTGAACTACACACTCTTAAAGCTTCACTTACTTTTCATAAATGTATGGAACTGGTTTCGAGAACATTTAGTTCCCATCTTCAACCAGGCTAAAGTTCAACTGTCGAATCATTCATTGAGCTGTGGGAATGTGTATTCTGCTCTGGTGGCAGTGTGATAAACTTGTGGTTTATGTTTTCATCCCCGGCAGTGTCAAAGACTGTCTTTGTATTTGTAGATATAGATTTTTTCCCAGGTTGCTAGTTCCATAGGTCCTTGTACTGATTTTAATAATTTTGCTTTATTCATTATGTCGTGATTTTGTGTGCAAAAATGATATGCTACAGCTGGTTTCTCCATTTGCTTATATTTTATGTTCCTGAAATGTTCCTTCAGCCGTGTGCCTACGTTTCTGTTTGTTTTTCCAATGTTGATTTTTCACATTCTGCACAATTTATTTTGTAAATACCTGATTTTTTCTCTTGTGCAATACTGTCATTAATATTGTCTATCAGTAAGTTTTTAACATTAAGCTTATTAATTGGTGCCAATCTGATATTAAAATCTTTAAAAGAATATTCTGAAATTTTTTGTTGTCCGTGGATGCTATGCGAACTTTTTAAAAATTAGCTTATCTTTTCTTGCTGAAAGTGTTGTGGTTTCTTTGATACGTTTTTGTCTCTTCAATTTCTGCATCTTTTTGCATACTAGTTCTTTTTAAAACCATTTTTAACCGGTTTCTTCTATTTGTTTGTATTCATTAAAATATTCTTCTTTGCTAATTTGTAGGTTAACTAACCGGTATGTTAAACTATTGATAACTGCATGTTTGTGCACTGTGGGGTTAATACTGTCAGCTTTGATGTTATTATCTGCGTGTATTCTTTCTGTATATTCCAAATTCCAGATTTCCTTGACATTTCATTATTTTAATATCTAAGAATGAAAACATGTTATCTGTTTCTGTTTTGTATATAAATGATATGTTTCTATCTTGTATATTCAAAAGTTTTAAGGCATCGTCAAGGAGTTTTTTTGTTAACTATAGCAAATATATCGTTAACATATCTGAACCATACCTTAAATATGTATGGAAAGCTGTGTTGATGTGCGTTTCAAATCTGTTCATGAAGAGGTAACTAGAAATGGAGATAAGGGGCTACCCATTACTCATGATGATGATGAGAACCAAATGTTCTCAAAACTGGCTCTATACATTATGACAAATAAGCGAAGTTTTAAGAGTGTGTAGTTGAACTAAATCATACAATAATATCAATTATATCATTGGCTTCACTGTTCCATTTTACATTTTAATCATGTGATTGTGTTTGCATGACACAATAAGCTTAGCTTGTTATGCTCAGGTCAACTACACAATTTTCAGCTGTTCATATGGATAAATAAGCGACTTGATACTAAATGAATGACTAGTGTTTAACGCCTGTTTTTGCTACAGAGGTACACCAGGTGATGGACACTGATGATATATGAGATGAAATGATATATTGAGAAAGGATTTATTTTTAAGGAAGGAATCGTTCCTGGCCTAAGTTTAGGGTACCTCTCCAGCATTTGCCATTTTTGAGGACTGAGGAAAACCTGGAAGATACATGAGATGAAATGATATATTGGGAAAGGATTTGTTTTTAAGGAAGGAATCGTTCCAGGCCTAAGTTTAGGATACCTCCCTGGCATTTTCCATTTATGAGGACTGAGGAAAACCTGGAAGATACATGAGATGAAATGATATATTGGGAAAGGATTTGTTTTTAAGGAAGGAATCGTTCCAGGCCTAAGTTTAGGATACCTCCCTGGCATTTTCCATTTATGAGGACTGAGGAAAACCTGGAAAAAACCTCAAGTCAGGGAGGACGGTCCTGGCGGTATTCGAACCCAGATCTCCCGCTCACAAGTCCGTGCCTTAACGACCTCGGCCACCCGTGGCGGTTGACTTGATACTGGAATCTGTTCTTTGCACCATGTTTGGGTTCGTTTATTGAGAATATTTTCTTTTCAGCTAAATACTAATGAGATAAGGTTCACTTGGCAAGGAATTACAAAGCTATAAACTTGTTATTCCCAGTTCGAATCATGGCTTCAACTAGTGGTGAACCTTTAGCTTATTTAACAAGTTTGTTCTTGTAGTGTTAATGCAGAGACAGGGTTATGGAGTTGCAAAACCATTGCAGCACAAAATGAAATGTTTTTTTTTTTAGTTATAACCTGTGGTGTACAGCTTCATATACAGCTCAGAAGTGACAGCCAACCAATTGATTTTTTATTGAGTTTTTTACTGCAGATTTAGTAGCTGTAGTAGTTAGTGAAACAAATGTATATGAGCATAATGTGCAGGAAGATCTGACCTCAAAAGGCAAATTACGACTTGAAAGTGGTCAATGTATCCAGAATGAGATTACAGGCTACTTTGCATAATTATTCTCATGGGTGTTATTCCAAAACCTGCATTAGACATGTATTAGTCTACAGATGACATGCTAGCGTCAATGTATCCAGAATGAGATTACAGGCTACTTTGCATAATTATTCTCATGGGTGTTATTCCAAAACCTGCATTAGACATGTATTAGTCTACAGATGACATGCTAGCAACTCCATTTTTTGGAAGAGGCATGTCATGAACAAGTTTTTATCTGTATTGCGATTTCTTCAACAGCACAAAAACATAACTGATAAATTATGCAAATAAGGCCAATTTTTTGTTACCTAATTTCAAAATTCAAAGAAAATTACATTTCTGGTGAAAAAAGGTCACTGTTGATGAAGGCTCTAGAAGCAATATATCAAAACAAAAAGTGCCAGATTTGACATAAAATGTTTTAATCTTTGTGAAAATAAATCTGAATATGTCTAAATTAACTGTATTTACTCTGGCAAAGGTACTGACAATACAGGAGAAAAACACTTCATGTTATCTAGCTCCATAGTTATACAGGAAAGCTAGACGTCAAAACCAAAATCAATTTTCAAGCCTGATATTATATATGAATACAATATGCATATGGGCAGTTTGATTTAGTGGATCAGATATTGCAGGCATATCCCTATTTATGAAAAATGGTACAAAAAAAACTATTTTTTTATATGTTGGATATCACAATTACTTGGTAATTTGGAGAGCTTTAAACCCACAAAAAACAATGACATAGATGGATTTTTGCTATCAATTGCTCGCAGTCTAATTGCAAGCTACCAAATTCAAGAGACAGGTAGAAAGCCTAAAACCCCTACCACCTTCAGATTGATGGAGAAACATTTCTGGAAATGCATACAGTCTATGGGGGAAAAAGTTGCATCAGTTTTGGAAATGTGTGGAATGCCTCAAAAAGGGCATATGCAAGGAAACCAACATGATTTTTGGTGACTACATAGATGTGTCCTTATGTTACTACCCATTCTTCAAGGTGTATCATTCAAAACTAAAACATCTAAACATAAGGTTGAACTATTTTATTGAATTTATATAAGTTTATTTTAATGTTGAAACAATTACAGGTTGAAAATATTCGATTTGCAGTGCTTGCCAGACCTGTATACACATCCATATCTCTCGAGCCCTTTTACTCTGGACATCTCTATATGTCCAAATCTGGGAAGAGATTAATGTAATAAAATAGTTCATACCTTGTATATAAATATTGTACAAAGCTGTTGACAATGAGTGGCAATATAACCTAAACTTTCATTTTTTATACTAAACTCCACTCACTTGCACAAAAGTAAGACGAGATTCGGGAGAATCTCTCCCATCTTCAGTTGCTCACTGAACCACCGTTACTTGAAACGGTGGCTGGACCATCGTTTCTTACTTTTGCCTAAGTGAGTGGAGTTAGTGTAAAAAATGAATACCTAAGTTTAGTTCATACCTTCCTTGTTATAAAGATGTTTCATTTGTATTAAATGAAGAAATATAACTTCATTTAAAGAAACAATAGAAATCTAATTGGCGTAAATACATTAAAATCTATGAACATTTTAAGAAGTATATATGAAAGCTTGTTGGCAAATATGGGATTTAAAGATTGAACGTTTGTCAAAAAGAATTGTTTAATGATGTGATTAAAAATGAAATTGGGGCTTCTAAACCATGCAGCAATATTTGAAGATTTGTCTACCAACAACATCACAAACCTTAGGTACAACTCTGAAAATGCTAATATTCTTAGTTTTATTTTCCAATTTTCACTTTTGGATGTTCTTAACAAAGTACGCTCCATTCAATACCTTAAGCAGGAGGTTACAATATTTATAGATATAGAAGGAAATAAAAGCTAAGCATTTGTTGTCCTTTCTTCTTTCATTAACGCTTATGGTTTTTTTTTTTTTAATAATTTTGGGGTATATAATTGAAATGTAAGGTATCATTCCAATTGTATTTATTCTACTGCAGTATTAAATTTGAGTAATTAATATTCAAAATCCCATGTCTCCAATTTTGGTAGTCATCTGTTTTCAAAACCCCCTATCTCCAATTTTGGCTAAAAATTAGTTATGCATTCATGTTTGTATAATTTATGACAAATTGAATGGCATTAGTTCTTAAATTTTATATCCACTCTATCCAGTGGAACGTGGATAAGAAAGTGAGGGTTATTTTCAATAATAACTATCTCCATGGCCTAGCGTGCCATTCCTGGTAATTATTTCCAGCATCTCCATTAGAATCAGTCCATGCACATGTTATTACTAATGTGAATAATAGCAATAACAGTATTTCATGATACAAGAAAACTTAGTGTATTCTTAATTAGTTAGTGGGTTGAATTAATACTCTTATGCTCCACTTACCATTGAATTATACAGAACATGTTTCAAGGGCTTTTGCCCACATCATCAGCTGTGAGTGAACTGCAGAATTCATTGTTGATTGGATGGACTTGATACAGCTCTCATGAAGATTTTATGAACTTTTGAATTAATTTGTCTTCTGTTGGGATCTCAAAGTTCATTCTTATATACAAAGGTCCAAACAGAAGACAAATTAATTCAAAAGTTCACAAAATGTTCATGACAGCTATATCAAGTCCATCCAGTCAACAAGAATCCAGCAGTCAACTCACAGCTGATATTGTGGGCAACCCTTGAAATGTGTTCTGTATAGCTGGATATTCTGCTTCAAAAGTGAAAACAACTGGAAAACAAATTTATTAAAAAGTAATTCCTTTAATATTATACTCTCATACAAATTATTATATTTACAACAGCATGTGTGCTGTCAGTCATTTAAGTTTTGAGTTTGTCATAAAATATTCTTAGTAATTCCTTTTTGTTACTTGTGTACTCCTACACAAATAACCCAGTATGCCAAATTGTGGTCACAATTCAAAGGCATTTCAATGTGGATTTCTTTCTTTGCTTGACAAAAAAAATGTTCATTCTGATATCTTTTCTAATTTGTCTAAATTTCAATTAGATAACTTCATTATAACACATATTTCATTCATTGCTAGACAAAGGCCTGGAAATAGAACAAGAAATCATATCTTTAGCTCCCTTGTAGGATGAAGGTTGGTAATATGGTATTTGTATGCAGTGATAATTTCATGGGTGTACTTGATTTGAAAAATATAGGAAACAAGAGTGTTCTATAGCAACATTTTGAATCTGGAGGGAAAACGGCAACTGAGAATAGAGAAGAGATTAAGAGTCATTCTCATACCTGATATAGCTGTTCATAAATTTATTGAGAAATTCTAGGTAATAGAGTTACTTAAGTGTCATTCAGACACCATCAAAATAATGTACCTGCCTGAAGAATAGGGGGGAGGAAAATAAAAACCTAAAGTCTATAACATTGATTCTAGAAGTCAAAAATAATGTTTTGATTCAGTTCTAATGTTGGTGGCTCCAAAACATGCAACTTGGGAATGAAGAACTTGCTGATGATATGACCCCAACAAATTGCAGACGACAAGTGTGAAAAGAGAAAGGATGTTTTTGAACTATTTGAGAAGCATTATGGTAGTAACTGGAGACTCTTCAGTTTTTTGTTAAAATTTAGGATTCACAAGAAAATTAAAATTATGTAAAAGAAGAGAATATTATTTTATAGAACAAGAATTTTATTTATTATAACAGAAAGCAAGTATCTTTAAAACTGTTGCTTTATCATTTTTTTATAATTCAGAAATTTTGCTTCTGCCCAACAGATCATTTGTGATTCATAACTATTTTTTGATTTTGTACCATTTTTTTTTTATTTATTTATTTTTTAAAATGGTGTTTAATGCGCCTTTTTACTACTGAGGCCCACAAGCGGTGGACACTGACAATACATGAGATGAAATAATAAATTGGGAAAGAATGTTTTTTAAGGAAGGAAGCATTCCAAGCCTAAATGTAGAGTACCTACCTAGCATTTGCCATTTATGAGGACTGAGGAAAATCTGGAAGAAACCTCAGTCAGGGAGGATGGTCCTGGTGGGAATCGAACCTGAGACCTCCTGCTCACAAGTCTGCGGTGTGCACAATGGCAGTGTGCCATTGGTGTATAATAAAACCCGTTGTTTGTTTAAGTAGATAAATAGTGAAAAGTTAATTTCAGTTGCTTCCATCTCCATTTTTTTTCAAACCCCACCATCTCCAAAATTAAAACATAAGTTATAAAAAAATTATATGTTAATTTCTTTTTCAAATTACCCATAGTAAAATGAAACAAGTCTACAAACAAGCTTAAAAAAATCAACTGAGACAAGAAATTCTATATTACAGATTTGCTTGATTCCTCCCCCCCTCCTTTTTTAATAGTGTTTAATGCCCGTTTTTACTGCTGAGGCACCACAGGCGTGGACACTGATGATACATGAGATGAAATGATATATTAGGAAAGGATCTAACTGAGTCTTGTAAAGTACTATTTTTGGAGAGAGAAGGTTCGAAAATAGATTACTTATATGCAATTAAAAGATGAATATTGCCATTATAGAAAAGAACATCAAGCAGCAATCAGTATCAGGTATTTTTACTTTGGAAGAATACATTTATACCTATAGACCCCATATATTCATTATCATTATGGCTTAGTAAATGTTGCAATGATTCTCAAGTATTTTCAAATAGCAATTTTCCACTTTACAGCCCACATTAGCATTACTCATTTATCCAGAATGAGCCCTACAAGTGCTATATGCTGCTTTTCTTGTAAAATTGGTATTATTTTTATCATTAATATGTATGTCTACATACAGAGAATGCAGTCAAAGATGTACATAGGTTCGACAGTTTCAATTACAGTTCAAAAAAGATTTTGGAAGAACAAACAGTTTAATACAAGGCCTATCATACATATACTCTTATAAATTAGGATAATAAAATTAATAATCACTTTAATTTGTATAAAAGTCAAGGCTGGGTATAAGTTTTGCACTAAGAAAAGAAAAAGCAGAAATTGAATAGTGCAAGACATATTATTGCTAGTTTCATTTAATGCAACATTATCTCAGATTTATACATTTTCAAAACATTGAAAAATTAATATATTTGTATTTTAGGTATACCATTCCAGAAGACACATTTTCTGACTTAGAAGATGGAAACACTAGGAGCTTGCGACTCATATTCAAGACTTCCAATGGTACTTCTGTTCCACCGTCATCTTGGATCCAGTTCAATCCTGAGACACAAGAAATTTATGGACTGTAAGTTAACTTAGTTTTACAATTATTAAACATAAGCTGAGAATTAGGAAGAAGTGAGGTATCACTCACTTCTTTTTGTGTATTCCAGTTTATTTTAAATTGTGTCTAAGTGATAAGCCCACCAAAGTAAAGGATAATTAAAAAAAAAAAGTATTCAGTTTTTACTATCGTTTTCTCTCTCACCTCTAAATGTGAACTAGTAACATACATAATTAAATAACTGAACTTTTTTGTTGTTAGATATTTAGTATATATGTACATCAAATTAATCAAAATTGTCAATACTTTGTGCATAATAATATGTAGACTTCAGTGTTTATGGAGGATAACACACATGCGCACGCACACACACATATATGTACTATAGCAAACATGAAAAGAGAGATGTGGTTGAAGCCAAATAGAAAATGCTGTATGAGGATTATATAGAAAACAGTGGAGCAAACTGTAAAGAATTTCCCAAAAATTTAATAGCTGATAATAAAAAAATATAATTAATTTCAAAAACAGTTGATAAAAAATATCTGGTATTGAAAGTTTTACAACAATCACTATAAAAATTTTAAGATGCACCCAAACTATCACTAGGAAATTTTAAGAACTATCGAAATTACACAAATTCGACAATTCTAATTGGAACTACACACAATGAAGCTTTTGAAATGTATATAATAAACTACTTGTCGTCTAAACACTCTTATGCTTCACACTATTTTTGAAAATGACGGGACCGGTTTCGGAACGACATCCACTCCATTCTCGACCAACTCGACGACTGATTGGAGAACACATTTAGAGGTGAGAGAGAAAATGATAGACTTTTAATAGGAAATTTTAAGAACTATCGAAATGACACAAATTTGACAATTCTAATTGGAACTAAACGCAGTGAAGCTTTTGAAATGTATTAAAATTAAAATTTTTCTCCAATCAGTCGTCAAGTTGGTCGAGAATGGAGGGGATGCCGCTCCAAAACCGGTCCCGTCGTTTTAAAAAATAGTGTGAAGCATAAGCATGTTTAGACGACAAGTAGTTGATTATATACCTATCAGTAGGAAAATTATTCATTCATTGCTCATTCTGTTGCAACTTTTCAAAATATTCACTTTTCCTGATTCTTCCAAACCATAATACTTCTTAATCTTCCAAACCACTTTTGGACACATTCTTGCTATTCACATTCTTCAAAGGCTGCAAGTTCTGTTTTGCAAGCTGTGACAGCTTCTTCAGCACTGGAAATCCTTCTTCTGTGCATGGAATTTTTCACTATTGGGAACAAAAAATAATCACCTGAAGCCAGGTCAGGAATTTAGAGTGGATGAGTCAATGGTCAGCAGTTTAGCCTCTGCAGACTTCAGAAACCAGATGTGATGTTTGTATTGTGTATGAATACATTGTCGTGATGAGAGATTCCTCACGCACCATTATTGACCACTGTCCCTGAATCTTCTGGAAGACTTTTGCCAGGCAAATTGTGATGCATCAAAACAATGACTGTCTTTTGTTACTCCAGAGATTTTTATTAAAAGAAAAAGTTGCCAACATTTCTTGCAGACAAGTTGTTTCGTCTCTTGATCAAACTGGTAAATACAAGACAAGTTTTGTCTCCAGTTATGTTATCAACCACCTGCCTAGAATTCCCTGCGTTGAACCTTGAAGCATTTCCTCACACCATTCAAAATGAGGTACTTTTGTCAAATTATGAGGCACCCATCTGGAGGAAACATTTCTGACAATAATTGTGCACAATTTTCAACATGGTTGGCAATCCAATCTGCAAAGTTGTCTCAATGTTATTAAATATCACACAGTATTTTTTCAAACCATTTTTTCAATAATAGCGATTTTTCCTCAAGTCACCGCAGTTGCAGGTTGCCTGCTTCTCTTTTCTTTCAGAGTTATCCTGCCCCTTTTAGATTCCTGAAATCACCAAAAAATTGTACCATGTGAAGGGACAAAGTCCTCAAAATCCAGTTTTAAGCATTTTGTTATCATCACAGCAGCTTCTTGAATTCTCTTATTGGATTAAGTTCTGCTACATTTGTCTTATAGCATTGTTGGGACATACATTTAATCCTTAATGTAGGTCCACAGGAAGAAGTTGCAGAGAGTCAAATCCAGAGGCCATTTTGCAAAACCTTCTTTCCCCTCTGCAACAGATTTGATCCAAGTTTGAGGTATGTTCATGTTCAGGTAATCACAAACATCTTGATGAAAATGAGGTGGAGCCCCATTCTGCTGAAGAATCTTCCTACATTGTCAGCACTAACCCGTAGCTCTAGCATATGCAGATATGAGTGTTGTAGCCCTCACAGTGAAGAATAGTTCATAAAGTTTTAATGTGACAATTACAGAAAACATTCATCTTAAAGCTAATCACACTCATATTCACAATTAAATGATTTTCCATTTGTATAAAATGTAACTTAATCACTGAAAATTAAACATTTCACAAGGTCTTCATAATCTAACCATTTTTAAAATTAAGAATGGACACTGATATTATTGTATGATTTAGTTCAACTACACACTCTTAATGCTTCATTTACTTATCGTAATATATAGAACCAGTTTCGAGAACATTTGGTTCTCATAATCAGCCAGGCTAAAGTTCAACTGTTGGATAATTTGTTAATATGTGGGAATGTGTATTCTGCTCTGGTGGCGGTGTGATAAACTTGTAGTTTATGTTTTCATCTCCGGCAGTATCGTTCATTAGATTGACTTTGTATTTGTAGATGTAGATTTTCTCCCAAGTTGCTAGTTCTGTAGGTCCTTGTACTGATTTTAATAGTTTTACTTAATTGACTATGTCATGATTTTTGTCCAAAAATGAAATGCTACTGCTGATTTCTCTATTTGTTTGTTCCTTTAACCGTGTGTCTATGTTTCTCTTTGTTTTTCCGATGTAGATTTTTCACATTCTGTACAATTTATTTTGTAAATACCTGATTTTTTCTCTTGTGGAATGCTGTCATTAACATTGTCTATCAGAAGGTTTTTAGCATTAAATCTATTAACCAGTGCCAACCTGATATTAAAATCTTTAAGGATATTCTGAAATTTTTTTTCAGCCCATGGGATGGTGTGTGAATTTTTTAAAAATTAGCTTATCTTTTCCTGCTGAAAGTGTTGTGGTTACTTTGATATGTTTTTGTTTCTTAAATGTGTGTATCTTTTTGTGTACTAGTTCTTTTTTAAAACCATTTTTAACCGCTGTTTCTTCTATTTGTTTGTTTTAAAATATTCTTCTTTGCTAATTTGTAGGTTAACTAGCCGGCGTGTTAAACTGTTGATAACTGCATGTTTGTGCACTGTGGGGTTAAAACTGTCAGCTTTGATGTGATTATCTGCATGTATTCTTTCTGTATATTCCAAATTCCAGATTTCCTAAACGTTTCATTATTTTAATATCCAAGAATGGCAACATGTTATCTGTTTCTGTTTCGTATGTAAATGATATGTTTCTATCTTGTATTTTTAAAAGTTTTAAGGCATCATCAATGAGTTTTTTGTTAACTATGGAAAATGTATCGTTGACATTGGCTACAAACATATTTTTTCATATAGTCATCCTGTCGGTCCTGATGGTGTAATGTTAACCATACTTACCTCCTAAAACCAAGATCACGAATTTAGGAGGCAAGGACTGATGGATTTTTTTTGGGCATAAAATCTTAAGTATGGCTTCCTTCGGAAGGAAAGTAAAGCTGTGGGTCCCATATTGTACATTAACAGCTCGATAAAGAGCCTCAAGCCTGAAAAAAGAGGCCTATGAGCAAAATAAGTTGATCGTTTCATGCACTAATTAGAATGGGACACTGATGACTTGTGATGTTAAAAGAGCATCCATAAATAAACCAAATTAAAAAAAACAATATAGTCACCCATTGACTATGAACTTTTGCCAGAAATCAGCAGGAACCTGCATACTATATTTATATTGAAGCTGTGATAAGAACATTGTTGGCAAAGCATAGTAAGCACATTTAATACCTGCCTTTGCAATTCAGCCACTTATTAGTATGACCCTTCTGCAATTGCCAGCCTCTGTCACTGCAAACTTGCAGTATCACAACACTTCACGTTATAATTTGGGTACTACACTAAAATAAATGAATTCGTATTCAGATGCTGGAAGTGTTTCCCATTGTATACAACAGACAATCTACATCATCCCAAGAATCTGCCTGCTTGGCTAGACATCTCTAGAGAGTTCGAGAGCTATGATCCAAAGAAGCTTCTGTTTCATCAAGTGTTTCTTTTTTGAGCACATAATGTCTTTGTTTCCTTTTATGATCCATCACAGAATTGCTTAAATTTACTAATTAAATCTCTTATTGTTTATGAGAAAATGGGTAGTTAGGAAATAAAGTCTAAATTTTTGGCTTGTTCTGCTGAATGATTTCTTTTAATTTATTTATGTCTTTAAAACGAATACATGTTTATGCAGTGGATACCTCAGCATGGCACAAACACAACACTACTAAGTGAATGACAGACACATGATTCAAGACTGATCTGCATACTGTTTAGCCAGTTCAACTATAACATACCATAACTAGATGGAGTGCAATACTGCCAATCTATTTGCAAATGGGATGTTTTAAATGTTCCTCCATAAATTTTGCCTATAGTTCATTTTACATAGATCTGAAAGGTGTTAAATCAAGACTAAGTAGCGAAGTTTACCAATATTTTATATTTAACTTAACAAATTACAATTGCCAACAATATCTGTTGCACTTTGCTCATCGTTTTACTGATAATATTAATAACCTTCTAACAAAAATATTACAAATTACAAATTTTGATTTGATTTATTTATTGCTCTTTAACATCTCAGGTCATCAGTGTTTCATTCTAATCAGGGCGTGAAACAGCAGACAAATTTTGCTCAGAGGCTTCTTTTTTCAAGCTTGAGGCCAGAACTGACACAAATTACAAACTTATATATTTGTTCATACATAAGTCATATGTTAAGAAAGCTGTAAAACATAATCTAATTAGCAGTTGAACATAACTATTGTCAGTTTTGAAGTAAATAATTTGTTAAAATGGAAAAACATGACAAAAATCAAAAGGTGAAGTTGTATGTTCTGGTAAAAACCAAAAAGTCAGCATTATTTGGGTAATTTTGGGAAATGCTAACAAAAGTTAAGAAAATAAATTAATGGAAGGCAATTTGGAAGGAAAAAAAGCACCGCCATCTCTCGTTGCACATTGAATTTCCAACCCAATTTCTTGCAACAATGTTTCTGCCTTGCTAGAAAGCATTCAGAACTTTTTATTGAACTCTAAATGTACTGAAAATCAAAGTTCACATTCTGGTTATGTAATTTTTGTCTTCTAGGAGCAGGTTTTTGCAAGTCTTCTGAATCAGAAGAGTCAAAAGATGTAAATCATTTTAGGTGTCACACACTATTGTGAATTTTCTTCAGACTATTATACAAAGTATACAAATTACAAATTTTGAATGATTTCAGCATATATTAGTGAACATTATGCATTATTAGTGGTATATTGCAAATGAAGCATTGTTGAGTTCTGAGTCTGGAAATTTCGACTATCAGCTCGGTTAGTCAGAGGTTCTTGAGGTTCCAGAACATTCAGGAAGATCTTGCCTTTCCTACCATGAACGATAATAACTGCCACTTTATCTGCTAACAGCTATGTCTAAAGCTTTTTTTGTGGGAAATGTATGTGTCATTAGCTGTCTGACTAATAGTGGTGATGCTACTCTCATTACTAGTGATGATACAATCCAGGTATTCATATTCAGCAGGCCCCCTACACACACTTGCATTTGTGGTCTTTCTGTTTATCTGTGGTTCCCACAGGGCACAAATTTGCAGTAATTCAATATTTTAACATTGTTTCCAAATGGATTGATCATATACAAGATCTGATTGTAATCCACTGATTTGCACAAATAAGTTAATCAAAACATTCTTGATTTCATATAGTGACAACTGTGTAGGACTGCTAGGAATATCACTACATCACTTTCACCACCAACAAAATGCACTATCCGCTGCTTCAATGTGCTCATATCCATTGTTTGATCTCCATAAATGTTCAGCAAACAATGAATTTCAATGTGTGCTGAAATTTTTTCCAAATGAAAGAATTAACAGCACATCTCTCTTTTGTAAGTACCTCAAGGACATATGACATTTATTAGTATGATCTCTACTGCTATTTGGTTTATTGATCAAAGGGTTTAGGCTTGACTGCAATACCACCAGCATCTGTCTTGCCCTCATGTGCCAACACAATAAAACAGGTTAGTACTTTCCAAATGTCCCACATACATGTTAAAATTTGTTGATTTGAGGATATAGAGAGAAATGACATTGCCAAAAGTATGAGTAGCAAAATATCAATTAAGTTGTATATTAATTACAGATTTTGAATAAATTACAATATATAATTTCTGTTTAAAAAGAAAAACTCCATTCATAGTTTGTTTTCTTTATTTTGCATGTATTTCTAAATCAGTTGTAATCATGTTCAACAGATAATCGTTATTAACTTTAAGAAAAAAATAATTGAAGCAGCATTTCTAGGTGTGCTGATGATTAAATGGTGAAAATGACTAGTGAAGATATTTACTGAACTATTATTGGTCTGATAGCACCTTAGCCAAGGCAGCGAAAGAATTCTCCCTTCATAATTAATATAAGCGAAGAAGAAGAAGTGTGAAGATTGGAGCAGAGTAGAGGAAAATGGGATCGCAGAGGAAATCAACTCCCCGTACTCAACAATACATCACCTGCATCCCCCATACACACCTTTAGAGAACCCCCTAAGACAAATCTGCTTCTTTCCCTCCAACACCAAAATTCCTACTAGACCCAATAATAACTTAGTAAATCTTATTTTGATTTAAAGTAAAACACTTAAAATCATGTCGTTACATTAAAACTCTCTTTAAGTTTCACAAACACACTTATAAAAGTAATTTTGGTACATGTTTTGTGAGGTACGTTCCTCACATTGTCAACCAAAATGATACCTTCACTAGTCATTTTCACCATTTAATAATGAACATGCTAGAAATACCACTTCAGAATAGAATTATATCTAAAGTTAATAATAATTCCATAAGCTTAGAATTGTTTTTGTGCGAATTGTATGGTGTACTCACATTTGAATATTATGTCTGTTACAGTCCCCTCGAAGAGCATGTCTCCAAATGGGTTTACATTATAGAAGCTATGGATAAAGATGGATCCTCTGTATCAGACACTCTCGAAGTTATTGTTCAGCATCACAAAGGTAGAAGAACTGTCAATTATGAGTTCTCGCTTCAGTTACGAATTGAGAAGAAGTATGATTTTGCTTCCCCTATAGACTATCAGCTAAGAGTATTAGATGGCCTTGCAAGGCTGTATGGTGATCCAGATACTAAGCAGATTGTAGTCAGCAATGTTAGTGAAGATTCCGGACCTGTAACATTCACCTGGACAAATGAGACACTTCCACGCAACTACTGTCCAAAGGAAGGAATTGAAAAACTCTTCCAGGTAATGCCCTTGAATTTAGAAATGTTATGCAATACATGTTCTATTTTAGCTTGTATTACCATATTTTAATTTGTGTAAATCAACATTTGCAAACCGCCATGGGTGGCCAAGGTCGTTAAGACACGGACTTATGAGCCAGTGGTCTGGGGTTTGAATCCCGCCAGGACTGTCCTCCCTGGCTGGGGTTTTTCCCAGGTTTTCCTCAGTCTTCATAACTGGCAAATGCCAGGGAGGTACCTAAACTTAGGCCTGGAACGCTTCCTTCCTTTAAAAAAATTTTCTTTCACAATATATCATTTCATTTCATGTATCATCAGTGTTCACCGCCTGTGATGCCTCAGTAGTAAAAATGGGCATTAATTCAAAAGAAAAATTCACAAATTCATCAAAATTGTTCGAATGATTATAACTTCGTCGGGACAGGTTTTCTCTGTATACTTATTTTTTTTTCATTTCAACAACTTCTTTATCCTTGTCCTCATACCCATCACCCAGTACAATGTAATCTGCTAAATTCAAACATTTTCTGTAAATTGTTAATATTTCATGCCAATTGACAATAGCACAATGATAAAATAAGTTAATAAATATTAATAATGCAAATTAATTCATAGTCCACTGAAGCATTAAATTACCCAGCATTTGTCTTTTGAGGGTAAGGGAAAATATGGGAAAAGAAGTAGCTTGATCCAAACAGAATTCAAACTGTGACCCTTGCTTTTGTAGGCGTTTGCAGACCAGTGACCTGCCTAATTGAACTCCATAGTGGTAATTCCTGAATTCATCTAAACATAAGTAATTATATATGGCTAATGCCCTAAAAATGAAGAATTTACATAAAACAACTGCAGAAGTTAAAATATAAATGAGCTTAACCTCACCTTAATTTAATTTATCCTAAACTTAGGCATTCATTTTTTACACTAAACTCCACTTACTTACATAAAAATAAGACGCGTTTCGGGAGAATCTTATTTTTATGTAAGTAAGTGGAGTTTAGTGTAAAAAATGAATACCTAAGTTTAGGATATATTACCACTCTATTGTCATCAGCTTCATAAGTACAATATTAATTTAATTTGCCAAATTTACAAGTTAATAGGTCTTTATAGTATATTGGGCATTCATTATTTTTAGTGAAAAGTTTAAAACAAAATTTCTCTCAATACCAGATCTTCCATATATACTGTTGAAAGAAACCATTTATCTTGTTTTTAAGGATAGTTTTCTCTTAATAGGAAAACCTAGTACTGAGTAGCTGGGATAAAATTATGTGGTAACAGTTACTACCTGTAAACCATTTAAAATGAGAAATTGACATATTTCTTTGACAACTTGCAATTTATTATTGACCTACTTATACAGGATCCTCATTCGACTATGCAACGAGAAATTAATTTTGCTGATAGGAAGTTACTACATAACAACCTTGCCACCTGTCTAGGGAAATGCATGTTGCATGATCAGAACTTATAGCATACATTTTTTGTTTCTTTCATTCTTATGTTAGTACTAATTAATATTATGCTGGCCATCATAGTAGATGCTCAAAGTGCTACCAGCTGAATCCTTTTGAAATGATTTTGAGATAGTGCTGCAATTCATCCTCTCAGATATTGTAAACTTTCTCCCAGATATTTTGTTCCAGCATTTCCATGGGTTTTATTTAAGGTACAGCACTCATTTTATACACAGCTAAGTGGCTTTATTTCCACTGCCAACAGATATATGACTTAAAGGTTAATGGTGTTAAAAGACTGTCAACAAGAAGTTTCAAATTGATAGGCTGTTTAATCAAGCTTCTCCTCTTACCGCCACGAGTGGCCGAGGTTGTTAAGGCACGGACTCGTGAGCGGGAGGTCTGCGGTTCGAATCCCGCCAGGACCGTCCTCCCTGACTGGGGTTTTTTCCAGGTTTTCCTCAGTCTTCATAACTGGCAAATGCCGGGGAGGTACCTAAACTTAGGCCTGGAACGCTTCCTTCCTTAAAAAAAAAATATCATTTCATTTCATGTATCATCAGTGTCCACCGCCTGTGGTGCCTCAGAAGTAAAAACGGGCATTAAACACTACTCAAAAAAAAAAAAAAAAAAAAAAAAAGCTTCTCCTCTGTTAAAACCAAATATTTTTATCTCTGCTCCTTAACAATGAAAATGATTTGGGTTCAAACTTTGTTTACCAATCTGAAAAATTGCACTTTTGTGTATTCCTGGAAATTCAGCATGAAATTCTCTCCTGTAGTGCTTATATGATTTCTTTTACTCATAACAATCATGAATAAATATTCTTTGTTCTAGTATGTATGTATATATATTGTGTGTATGTGTGTATATACACATACTAGAACAAAGAATATTTATGTATCACTCTCAACATACTCCACAATACACAGTAGAAAATCTAACTTACAGTTACTACAGAAATTCAACTGAAACAGTTGACATGATAAATATGATTGAGCAAAATCAGTTACCTGCATCAACTGTGAAACTGTGACTTCAGTCTTATCAGGAATTGCATGTCCACTAAACAACTAGTTTCCACTAGTGTATATAAGCTTTGCTTATATAAGTGAATGAGGACAAATGTATGCCAAAATAGGAAGAGTAGCTGTAGTTATTAAGCTTGTATGTTTCCATTAATACTTTCCATACTTAATCACTGATGCAGTTTTATCCCCGTGGATTGAAAATATTTATAGTGTTTTGTAATTTAAAAATGAAATTGAAATTTTTGTATAATAACAAAGCATTTTACCTATAAAAATATAATCTCTGAAAGAAATTTAATTTAACTTCTTCATCTCTGAAATGTTATATACTGCTGGCCTTTAAAATTAAAATGCACTGTGTGAGTTCATAATAGCCATGCGAAAATTATATCTGTCTTCTTGTTTAGTTGTTTGGAGGGTGTTGGGATCCTTTCAGCTGTGTGTTTATCCTTCCTTGATTCACTGATCTCATATTCTTTTGCTGTGGATGCATTTTGTCCAATAGGAGCACCAATTTTTTTGGAATGACATCCCAGCTCTCAGCATGCCATAATTCTCCCACGACCATATTCAGACATCAACTGGTATTGCAGTCATATTTCCATACTCATTTCTTCTGAGAAAATGTGGGGTCTGTTTAATGCATCTTTTATGGGCATTGAAATTTTAATGTTTAGCATTTTATTATTCTGTTTCAAAAAGCAATAAAAACAATGCAAATTCTGTCTGTCTATACATTGATGCATATTCCCTTTCTAGAAGAAGCACTTAGAATTGTTTGTTACTATCTCAATTTTTAGACTCTGATGAATGCAAAATTAACATCTGTTGGTATAAATCAACTCATAACTTGTAACATTCATGTAGATTGCATTTTAAAAAGAATAGCAATTATGTTAAAATATATTTATTTTCCTCCCAAATAAATAGTTCAGTTGAGTGAAATCATAATTTCCCGCCATCAGAACACACATACAATCAACTAACATTAAATTTTATTTGTCTAATGGCAGAAATTAGTGCGTGGTTTTAAACTCCATAAATAAAGTATTTTTTTAACAGAGCATACTCTGCAAGGAAAGATATGAGCAAATATAATGCTTGAATGAATAAAAAGCACACTTTCTATTTTGTAGTATTAAATTCTCACATCTTAGGAAATATAGGTCTAATCTAGACAGTCATATTTTGAACAACGAAGTATTCATTATAGGTATTGTGTGGAAAGCATCAAGAGTTAACAAAATCAGATAGTGTTAGCATTGTTTTCCAAGTGACTTTAAATTATTTTTATATTGAATTTTCCTTCTTTAAAAATTGAATTGGAATATTGGTCACAGTAAAAAGAATAGCAGTATCTTTGTGCAACTAAACATTCCTCTATAATGCCTTCCATTGTTATGTGTAATATCATGTGCATTATAAGTTACGTTTGTATACATCATACTTTCTCATTCCATTCCACAAGGCTAATTAACTTGATGTACTAATTATAAAGCAAAAACTGGATGGTCATGTGATCATTTTAGTTACAGAGCTTTGATAGGGTAAACTATGCAATAACTCAATTAAATGTACTTACGAAGCTGTTGACAATGGAGTGATATATATATATATATATATATATATATATATATATATATATATATATATATATATATATATATATAAACATGTAAGTGAATGGAGTTAGTGTGAAAAGAACTGTATTACATTGTATGCAATAACTCTTAACTCTTATTTTGATTTAAAGTAAAACACTAAAAATCATGTCGTCACATTAAAACTCTCTTTAAGTTTCACAAACACACTTATAAAAGTAATTTTGGTACATGTTTTGTGAGGAATGTACCTCATGAAACATGTACCAAAGAGTCGTCGTTTTGGTTGACAATGTGAGGAATGTACCTCAGGAAACATGTACCAAAATTACTTTTATAAGTGTGTTTGTGAAACTTAAAGAGAGTTTTAATGTGACGATATGATTTTTAGTGTTTTACTTTAAATCAAAATAAGATTAACAAAAGTTTCACATTGTGTGGATTCCGACATTCTGTAAACATATGCAATAACTAATTTCTTATTTTCCTAGGTTCTTTCTATAAATGAAGATGGAGACCCTTCTCCTGTCTTGAAAGATATTCTGTTGCCAGCATTAAAACCTAAGAAGGTATCATATCGTGGACTGGGTCATTGTGAACAACTGTTGGGAAAACCAGAACCACCTCAACCTCCTCCAAGAACACCACAGCATAACTTCCCACCTGTAACCAGGAACCAGGTGGATCACATCAATGCTACTGTTGGCAAACTACTTGTCTTTATTGTGCCAGAGGTAAGAAAAGTAATGTATATAAATACAAAGTTTTTCACCTAAGAGGAAAGCAGTAAAACAGTTTGAACTGTGTATTTTGGAACAAGAACTTAGTAAGTTTTGCAAATAAAATGCATAAGTCACTTTTGCAGAACAGTTACCTTGGTGGTGAGTGCAAGAAGTGTTTGAAGGATTATGATTAAAACAGATAATATACTGTGTCATCTTGCTTTCAGTGCATGATAATGGTGGTATTGAATTTTACACTTGCACACACAATCAGCAAATTGACATACAAATGCACTCTTATGATTAAGTAATAATCATGAATGGGCAGGGCTGAATAAGCCAAGTAATTATGTAATCGAAATTTGTGAATGATAAATTCACTGTTGCTGCAAGATAGTTATATAGTCTTAACATATTCTTATTCAGATGTTGCAGCTTTTGTTCCACAATATTTGCTACTTTTTTTATCATATTTTGTAGTTCAAATTGGGTTTAGATTTTAAACTGCATATAGTAACTATCCACAATCTTTCCAAATTACTAGGTATTAGAAGTTCATGCATTTGCATATTTTTTCTCCAACATTATTAGTCTGTACTTGAATCATTTACAATATTCCCTAATTTCTAAAAACAATAAAACAATTTTTATTGTACATATAAACACATAATTTGTTATTGTGCTTATTGCTTGGCTTACTTGCTATAAAATGTGGTACTAGTTTTGAGAGCCTTTGCTCTCATCCTCGGCCACAGGATGACTAGTTGGAAACTTGCTTACACTATGTTTATGTGAGACTCTACTCTAGTGGCTTCCGGATGTTATCCTCACCAGGAGCATCAAAGTTCATTAACCGATCTCTATACTTGTAAATCTTTTCCCATGTAGCTAATTCTGTAGGTCTCTGTACTGCTTTTAATAATTCAACCCCCTTCTAAATGTCATAATCTTTCTTCCAAAAATGATATGCCACTGCTGACCTCTCCATGTGTTTACATTTTATGTTGCTGAAGGGCTTATTCAAACGTATGTGTATATTCCTATTTGTTTTACCAATATAAATTTTTTCACATTCTGCGCAACTTATTTTATAAATCCCTGCTTTTTCTCCTGAGGAATATTTTCACATGCCTCTCTGCTAAAAGATTTTCAGTTTATATCTATTAATAGGTACCAACCTTATAGTAAAATCTTTAGAAACATTCTGAAATTTTTTCATTGCCCATATGTGAATTTTTTAAAAACTAATTTTTCTTTATAATTTTCAATATCAGTTATATGATTGACTTCACTGTGCAAATTCCAATTTATATTTTAATTAATTTTTCTTTCCCTGCTAAAAGTGTATGGTTTCTTTAATAAGTTTCTTTCTTTGAAATTTCTGTACTTTTTTATGTACCATTCCTCTATTAAAACCATTGCCAACTGCAATTTCTTCTGTTTTCCTGTACTCATTATGATATTCTTGTTTGCTAATTTTTAGGTTAAAACCATCTGACTTTATGTGAATATCTGTATGCATATTCTTCCTGTATATACCAAAGCTCAAATTTCCTTGCCTCTTCTTAACTTAAATGTCCATAAAAGGTAACATGTTATCCGTTCAATTAAAACTGAATGTAGGAATCAACACAGTGAAACTGTCATAAAATCTGGTTTTTGACTAAAAGTAAACTACTTAAAAAATCATATCAACACATTAAAACTCTCTTGATGTTCCACTTTTTAAAACTTATTTAAAAGTAAACTGGGACATGTTTCGTGAGACACTCGGTCACATTGTCAACCTTACAAAGACTTCTTTAAGGTTTATTTACTATGAGAAATTTATTCCTTAAGAGGCCACTCATAAGTAATGAGCACTTATGAACCGGCCTTCTAGTTTAAACACTAACTATATAGAATCAGTAGCTCTGTTCACAATCTGCACATTTTATTTCGTAAATTCCTAATTTCTTTTCTGTTGGTATGGAGTCTTTTACTGTGCAACCTAATAAATTCTTGATGTTGGTCTGAAGAATATTTATAGAGAGGCAGTATTGAATGTTAGCAGATATTGTAATCATTGTTAATGAGGTTAATGAACCATTCTCATTGGTTGGTGAAAAGCAAACTATAATTGTCAACGTACTGATTGACATAACATCTAAAATCGTTAGTATTCCACAAGTTAACAGGGGCTGAATTATGTTATTACTTTCATTGGAAAAGGCATTGTGATGGCCATTAGTGAAAAGTTGGGCTATTCAGTTCTCCGCACTCCTATAGCTGAGAAAGGAGGTGGACAATAATGTTTACTGTGTATACCCCTTATTAAAAGTTAGACAAAAAAGCAGTTAAATACTAGGATAGATTATGCTGAAAACGAGAAAGTTAATAAAAGAGGTTTTTACTGCTTGCAATGTAAAATAAGCTAGAACAAAAAATTAGAAGCATTTTTTTGTCACTTCTCATAGTTTAAGAATATAGTGTTCAAGTCATTAAAAATTCAAACAGAAATATTAGTTGTTTTAGGAGTATTTTCTTAAATATTTTTATTGACATGTTTTATAAATATGTTAAATAAGAGTATAATAATATCAACATGCAAGTTATTAGAGATTGCAGTTTGATAATAGCAAAAACTCTGAATATTTTGTAAGTTTGATGTTTGTTTTTATACATAAAATTTAATATCTCTGGAATACATGTAAAAGGAACTGGTAAGTTTTTAAGTGTTTTTTTGGGAGGGGTATATGAATGATTACTTTTTATCATTTTTTTGCTCTGTAGTTTGGTCATTGTTACTGTCTTCGGAAAAAATGTCCAAAATGGAATATAAAAACTGGTTAAAATCTCTATGCAACTATGATACATACTTCTTAGCACCTGGATAGAGTAAACATAACATTAATCTTATTTTGATTTAAAGTAAAACACTAAAAATCATGTCATCATATTAAAACTCTCGTCATGTCATCACATTAAAGCAGTCGTTGAATGGTTGACAATGGGAGCAGTTTGCCTCATGAAACATGTCCCAAAATTACTTTTAATAAGTGTTTTGTAAAACTTCAAGAGAGTTTTGATGTGATGAGATGATTTTCAGTGTTTTACTTTAAATCAATATAAGATTCATGACAGTTTCACTGTGTGGATTCCAACCTTCTTTAAACAAATATAACATTATTAGGAATTAAATGTTCATCTTGCATTATAAAGAAAATTTAAAAATAAAAATATTTACCTCTCTGTTCAGAGTTGACCACCATTGTTTTTAAGGGGAATATTTACAAACTGTGAGTGCTAGTATGCTAAAGTTTTAATTTAAGGAACTATATTTGTTTCCAGGATTCATTCTATGATCCAGAAGATGGTCCAACTCGCAACCTGAAGCTTTCTTTGCTTACTATAGATCGAGCACCAATACTTTCAACCTATTGGTTACAGTTTGATACCAAGAATCAAGAGTTTTATGGCATTCCTATGCCTGGAGATGAAGGCCGAAGAGAATATCAATTGGTAAATACTTCCAATCTTATCTTTTTCATGAGGGTTTTATTTATGCTGCTTTTAATCTTTGAATATACAAGGTGAGACATTTATAGTGTGGTCATTTTACTCCAAAAAGAAGAGGAAAATCGAAAAATGCTTCAGACAACATATGAACCTTTCCTAAAGGGTACACAAGATAGCAGTCTTAACTTGTGCTTGGAATGCATTTCTTAGTGTCATTTCAAGGTCAATTTGTTTTTTCAAATGGAAGGGTGTTTTTTTCATTTTCTTTCTTCCTTTCTTTCTTTCTTTTCTTTCTTTTCTTTCTTTTCTTTCTTTTTTTTCCCTTTCTTTTTTCTTTTTTCTAGGAATGGAAGGACCATTTAATTTTCAGTATAAAAGTCACAGTACATCGATCAGCTAAAGGTGATAAATGATTTGATATTTAACAAATAAGACAGCATATGTTTTTCGCTTACTTTCACTTCTCTCTCTTTTATTCTCACTTCTCTCTCTTTTATTCTGTTGTGCTATGAAGGAAATGCATTTGTTTATATGCAGATGCTCATTTGTTGATATTGGTACATAGCGAATGCAAATCTGAAAGAATATTATTTTCAGTCAGTTCTAATTTGTTTTCAATCATGGATGTTCGATACAAATCAATGAGAGGATCAATATGATTTTAAATTTTGGGAAAGCTCATAAAAATGCTTGCAACTTATATATCCTGAAGTGAGACAACTCTCTGTTAGAAATTTTCAATAACTTTTGAACTTTTTTCTGAAACAAGAGGTGTCGCAACAAGAAAACACCATTAAATGAGAAGTGTTACTGAGGAAAATTCATTAGTCACTATATTAATTGCAGTTGCTGCTAATCCTTGCGCAAGTTCCTATCAACTGGAACATGATTCCGGAATCTTTCAAAGGAGTGTTCTTTGAACACTTCAGCATCACAAATACCATCCATATCACATTAGCCACCTTCAACCCCTTCATGGGGATGATTTTCAGAAGTGTGTTGTATTTTGCTAATGGGCTCTATTACAAATTTAAAATGGTAACTTTTCCAACATTTTATTTTCTGCTGAAGCAACATTCATCATTCATGCTCAAGTAAACTGGCATAACATTCATTATTGGGCAGAGGAAAATCCAAGATGGTTAAGGGAAGTAGAGTATCGATGGAAATAGAGTGTGACGTTTTTCTGATTCCATATAATGGCACCATACTTCCTTGAATGTAAACTTAATGGATGGAAACACAACAATTTTTTGGACTAAGAACCTCCCGTTTGCTTGAAGACATGCCCCTTGTGGACCAGGTTGCAATATAGTATCATCATGATGGTGTAGCTCGAGAAATATTAAACAGAGAGTATCATGGTTAATGGATAAGATGCAGGAGATTTGTCCATTGGCCTGCTTACTCCCCAGATCTCACTTCTTCAGACATTTTTATAGGAATACAATAGGGATAAAGTTCATGAAGAAGTCAAAATTTTTTAAAAATTGTAAATCTTTAAAAAAGTTTTCATATGGAACTAACACAGTGAAGCTCATGTGAATTGAATCTGTCGTCTTAACACTCTTCATGCTTCACTAACCTTAAAAATATATGGAACCATTTCAAAGGTATGTTATCTCCATCTTTGGCTGTGGACGACTGGTGTGAAAGGTTGTTGTTGCATAGTAACCTTTCACAACCTTTCACACTAGTCGTCCACGGCCGAAGATGGAGATAACATATCTTTGAAACCGGTTCCATATATTTTTAAGGTTAGTGAAGCATGAAGAGTATTAAGACGACAGATTCAATTTTCATGAAGAAATACCAACTATACATGGTAAACTATGTCTTCATATTAGGAATGTCTGTGCAAGAATCAGTAAAGAAATGTTGAGATGTGTTCATCAAACTTTTGCAGCATGTTTTTGAAAATGCATTGAAGTTAATGGTCATACTTTTGAGCTTTTACTGAATTGAAAATGTATATAATGTGAACATGACTTTATTTGGATTAGGTTATAACTGTACTATACATAAATTGATGCTAGTAAAGTGAAACTGAGTTAAAAACATTTGCTGTCTAAATTGTCCAATATCACATCCCCTGCCTCTCCTAGCTGATAGAATTTTTATATTGAAAATTAATTGCTCTTTCCATTCCCAGAAGAAGAAAAAATAAACCATTCCATTTGATTAAACAATTTGACCTTGAAATGACATTAGGAAATGCATTTCAAGGACAAGTTAAAGCCATTATCTTATGTTCCCTTATGAACACTTCAAATTTTGTCTGAAGCATTTTTCGATTTTCCCCTTTGTTTCAGAGTAAAATGGCTGCAACACTGTAAATTCCTCACTTGGTATATTCATTATTGTATTATGATCATGTGCAGCTTAGATCTTAGGCTGGCTAATATAAGGGAACACTGATGCATATATTATTTTTAAGTGCAATAGTACAATGTTTACAGGAAAACAATGGTTGTAAGAAAACATTAAACATTGCAATTACAATTGATTAAGGATTTTGCAGTAAACAATTGCTCTGAAAAATATTTGCATTTAAGTTCAAATAATACTTTCTTAAAAATTACATTAATTATCACCATGTTATGCATATGGAAGAATAACTTTACATGTTAACTAGCACTTTGGCAAAGCTTCTCCTTCTGTATCACAATGATGATCAACAAGAATTAACCACGGAACGGCAGAAGATTAAGGGATGCAGTTCTTTTAGTCTTCCAGTTATCGACTATCTTCCTTCATTTTTTGGAATAATCAGATTTTGTACAAGTTACTAAAGATATCAAAATATCTGGTGAAAACAACCAGACTTATTAGAAGGTGGTGCTACTATTGCCACTTGGGAAATGATAGGATTTAGAGAACACTCGGTCTTTAAGAAATTAATGAAAATATGAGGTACATTCCATAATTAAGTAAAAATTGTACTTACGAAGCTGTAGACAATGGAGTGGTAATATATGTTACATTAATGTTTTCAGTTGTTAACACTAACTCCACTTACTTATTTAAAACTTTGGACTAGTTTCGGGAGAGGTCCCTCCCATCATCAGCTGCTGTTGACTGAGTGCCGTTGTTCGAAACGGGGGATGGACGCCCGTTCGCCCCTGTGGTGGTATCTCGTGGCTCTAATAGAAACTTGCTGAGTTCATCCAGCGGCGGAAAATCAAAATTCATTAAGTTGTTCTTATTTTTTAAAATGAAAATTCTCTCCCATGTGGATAGTTCTATTGGTTTGCGAAGTTGTTTCAGTAATTTAATTTCTGGTTTTATTTCATGGTTTTTGTTCCAAAAATGAGCTGCTATTGCTGATTTGTCTATCTGTTTCAATCTAATGTTCCTAAAATGTTCTTTTCTTCGAATTTCTAAATTTCTTTTCGTTTTCCCAATGTAGCTCTGTTCACAATCTGCACATTTAATCTCATATATTCCTGATTTTTGTTCTGTGGGAATGGTATCTTTCATTGTGCAGTCTAATAAATTTTTTATATTGTATTTGTTCTTTGGGGCTAACATAATTCCATGCTCTTTGAATATCTTCTTAAATTTGTTGTGGTAAGTTGGGTGGTATGTTAAACTTTTGAATTTATATCTGTCTTGGGTGTTTTTAAGTGTGGAGACTTCCTTAATCGATTTTTGTCTTTTAGCTTTTTTGATGATTTTTGTTATTGAGTCTGTGTTGAAACCATTAGTTATCGCCGTCTTCATTATATGTTGGTGTTCCATTTTGTACTCGGTTTCAGTCAATGGGATGTTGATTAGTCTGTGTGCTAAACTGTGAAACACTGCATATTTATGTGGGGTGGGGTTGTAGCTATCATTTTTTATGTAATTTTCTGAACATACATAGCAAAATAAAAACTGAGGATATAATGGTGTCATTCGACGTGAAAGCCTTATTTCCGAGTATTCCAATTGTAAACTTGATGCAAAGTTTAAAAAAATGGTTAACATCAATAAACTTAATATCAGAAGAAGTAGATGATTTGATGAAATTAACAGATATATGCATCCAACAAAACTTCTTTAGTTTCAATAGAAAATATTATCAACAAGTTTCTGGCCTAGCCATGGGAAATCCTTTGTCTCCATTTTTGGCGGATCTTTTCATGAGCTTCTTTGAAGTACACATTACAAAAGCATTTCCGTGGATCTTCAAGACATGGCATAGATATGTGGATGACATATTCGCAATAATACCTAAAAAACATTCTACAGATGCATTGAAACTCCTCAACTTACAACACAAATCTGTACAGTTTACCATAGAAGAAGAGAGAAATGGTTGTCTCCCATTCCTTGATTTAAAAATAATAAGAAATGCAAACAGTTTTAACTTTGGAATTCACAGGAAACAAACACACACAGAAAATTACATAAAAAATGATAGCTACAACCCCACCCCACATAAATATGCAGTGTTTCACAGTTTAGCACACAGACTAATCAACATCCCATTGACTGAAACCGAGTACAAAATGGAACACCAACATATAATGAAGACGGCGATAACTAATGGTTTCAACACAGACTCAATAACAAAAATCATCAAAAAAGCTAAAAGACAAAAATCGATTAAGGAAGTCTCCACACTTAAAAACACCCAAGACAGATATAAATTCAAAAGTTTAACATACCACCCAACTTACCACAACAAATTTAAGAAGATATTCAAAGAGCATGGAATTATGTTAGCCCCAAAGAACAAATACAATATAAAAAATTTATTAGACTGCACAATGAAAGATACCATTCCCACAGAACAAAAATCAGGAATATATGAGATTAAATGTGCAGATTGTGAACAGAGCTACATTGGGAAAACGAAAAGAAATTTAGAAATTCGAAGAAAAGAACATTTTAGGAACATTAGATTGAAACAAATAGACAAATCAGCAATAGCAGCTCATTTTTGGAACAA
The DNA here is from genome assembly GCA_030762175.1 of Metallyticus violacea. Taxonomy (NCBI): domain Eukaryota; kingdom Metazoa; phylum Arthropoda; class Insecta; order Mantodea; family Metallyticidae; genus Metallyticus; species Metallyticus violacea. The sequence continues at coordinate 7,587,695 of CM060843.1, forward strand.
AAACCATGAAATAAAACCAGAAATTAAATTACTGAAACAACTTCGCAAACCAATAGAACTATCCACATGGGAGAGAATTTTCATTTTAAAAAATAAGAACAACTTAATGAATTTTGATTTTCCGCTGCTGGATGAACTCAGCAAGTTTCTATTAGAGCCACGAGATACCACCACAGGGGCGAACGGGCGTCCATCCCCCGTTTTGAACAACGGCACTCAGTCAACAGCAGCCGATGATGGGAGGGACCTCTCCCGAAACTAGTCCAAAGTTTTAAAGAAGTAAGTGGAGTTAGTGTTAACAACTGAAAACATTAATGTAACATATACATTCCATAAGTTTCAAGCCTGGCCAACTTGATCAATAAACCTTCTGTGTAAATAATTAATTACTGTATCTTTAATGTGGATTCAGAGTTGGTTTGGTGACACTATACTTCACTTGGTTTTTTAGTTGGACATGTTTTGGAAACATTTTCTCCCATCATCAGCAGAAGGGCAACTGTAAGTGAACTCTGTAGGCAGTCAGAGAAATTAATCAAATATATCAGATGATGGTGTCTTATTCATGATGTAGCTCTTATTTTTGATAAGGGTGTAAATTTTTTCCCATATTGTTAGTTCCAAAGGTTTGCAAGTGTGTTCCGATATTTTTTTTTTTCCCCTCCCTTCTGTGGTTTTCTGACTGGGGGCTACTACTGCCAATCTGTTTGGATTGAATATTTCTGAAATGTACTTTGGTACAGGTTTCCAATTTCTTTTTGTTTTCCAATATGTATCTGATCAGTCGTTGAAACTAATGTGGTAGATGTGCGACTTTCTGTCAGAAGTTATAGAATTTTAAATTTTTAATACTGTGAATGTTTTGAGGAGCCAAAATTATTTTCTGTTTTTTAAAAATCTTTTTAAACTTATTGAATATGCAAGGGGTGATAGGCAAATTTTTTAAATTGCATATCTTCTTTTATTTGTAATAACAAACTTGTGTCTTTGACATCTTTATTTCTTTTAACTCTAATCATTTTACCTACTACTTTTTTTATGAAAACTATTAGTGCTGTGTGAATGATGAGTTGGTATTCTTCTTTGTATTCTTTTCTACTGAGTGAAACATTCAATAATCTGTATGCAAAGCTATTTTGGATGGCTTCTTGTGTGCTATGGGATTAAAGCTACTATTTTTAATGTAATCACTGTGGGTAGGTTTCCTATATATTTCAAAGTCATTATTATAAAGAATATCTTTGTGTATCCTAAACTTAGATATTAATTTTTTACACTAACTGCACTTACATAAAAATAAGACGTGTTTCGCAAGAATCTCCCACATCTTCAGTTGCTCACTGAACCGCTGTTACTTGAAACAATGGCTAGACACCCGGATGGTCCTGTGTTGGCATCTGTTGGTTGAAGTAGGAAATTGCTGAGTTCATCCATTGGAGGAAACTGGAAGTTCATTAGGTTTTCTCTATTTTTTAATATGTAAATTTTTCCCAAGTATCCAGTTCTGTATCTCCCTGAGTCTCTCTTAATAACTCCACCTTCTTCACAATCTCATGGTTTTTTGTCCAAAAATGATATGCTACAGCTGATCTATCTGTCTGTTTATATTTTATGTTCCTGAAATGATTTATTCATTATAGAAATATAGGCACACGTTTAGAAGAGCATTTTAGGAACATAAAATATAAACGGACAGATCAGCTGTGGCATATTTTTGGGCAAAAACCATGAGATTGTGAAGAAAGTGGATTTATTAAGAGAGACTCAGGGACATACAGAACTGGATACTTGGAAAAAAATTTACATTCATAAATACAGAGATCGATTAATGAACTTTGATATTCCAAAGGTAGAAAACACAAATTTTAAGTACATTAAAACACCACCAGGGCAGAGCTTCATCTCTACAGAGCCATTGGATTCTCCAATCAGCCGTACTCTAGGCCGAAGATGAAGATGAAGGTCTTCGAAACCAGTTCCAAATATCACACAAGTGAAGCAATGAGAGTGTTTAGTACAACATATATCACATGAATTTATTCATATGACTTGACTTCACTGTATTAGTTCCATATATATTTTTTAAAATAATTTCTTTTTTAAAAAATATGTTTGAATAACTTTTATTCTTTTTAAAGTAAAAGATTTTATGCATTACAGTTTTAGGTATGTTAGATAAAGTGTCTGTCATGGCTACTATAAACAATGCTAATTTATTTGCAGGTGTGTGAAGATCATGAGGGGCTCACTGCGCATGACAGCTTGGTAGTGGTGGTCCACACAGCCCCAAGGGTACAGTACACTGTGGAGTTTGGTATGAAGCTTGATGTTCCACATGAAACTTTTATGAGCAGTGCATCAATGAAGCGCAAATTTGTGGAAAAGCTGCGTATGCTCTTTGGTGATCCGAACACAAATGCAATATTTTTAAGTAACATTACAGAAGGCTCTACTCTTGTCACATGGCACAATCGTAGCTTACCTACTGATACCTGTCCTGAAGGAGACATAAAGCGACTCAGAAGAATGCTTATTAATGATGATGCTAGCATCTCAAATCATGTTGGCTTAATGATGGGCCCAGAATTTAATGTACGAGCCATCACACTTACACCAATGGGCATGTGTCAAGGGGAAATGACCCCAATACATACTCCAGATGGACCAGGTCCACCAGTGGATGAGACGAAACAGATTGGAACCTCAGATGAATACCTGGTGACATTTGTAGTTCCAGCAGTGATTATAGCTGCAATGCTGATACTTGCTGGTATTGTAGCTTGTGTACTTTATCGTAGAAGGCGTACCGGGAAGATGAATGTTGGAGATGAAGATGAGAGACAAAGCTTTCGCAATAAAGGTATACCAGTGATTTTCCAGGATGAACTGGAGGAACGACCAGATCCAGGAAATAAGAGTCCTGTTATTATGAAGGAGGAGAAACCTCCACTTCCACCTCCAGAATATCAGCGAGGTGGTGGACCTGAGCCAGAGCATCCAGTCCCCCCTCCAACTGCAGCTCATCCTCTATTGGGAGAAAACAATGCTCCAGAAGACCCTCCCTATCAACCACCTCCTCCATTTACAACCAGCCGGGATTCAGGAAGACAGAATCGACCTAAGCCTACCCCCACATACCGCAAACCTCCACCCTATGTACCACCCTAACACGCTTTGCTACATAATGACGATCCTTATGTTTCTTTGCTCGACTCAGAAGAAGATTAAATTGATGATCGATCACTTGGTGCCTTCCATGTACCACAGCTTGGCTCCATTATGGTGTAACTTTGACAATATGTGAGTAGTGCAGACTTGAACAGTATGGCGCACTTTATGCAATAACTGACATTTATTCACAACTTTTAATTAGGGTAGTGGTGTCAGACTTCATTCCATCATCGTGAGGCAAGTGTTTATAGTGTTAAGAGAGACACTGCCATATGTAAACTATACTTAACTAGATAGATACAATGTCTCAGTAGAGCGATGGTTTTTACCTTTTGATTTTACTAATAACAGCAAATGTATCCCATCATCTCCAGCCTTAAAATCATCCTGCACTACATTTTAACATCTCATTTGTTATTTCAATGGTTCATTGTGTTTAAAGACAGTGTTAACAAGCCTGTGCTGTCCTGGCAGCTGAATAGATTCTGGATGTCCTCCATTTATTGAACATCGTCCAAACACTTAATATGGCAGCTGTGATGTGTTAGTGCCAGTGCTGTGAATGATGAGATTACTTGAGAGTGAAAAGGACAAAGCAAGGCAATTATGAAAACATCATTGCGCTCACAATAAAGATATATATATTTTGCATGCTATGTCCTGAAAAACTATGATTGCCATTTTGTTTGAGGTATCATAGTTTGTGTTGTCTATTGCCATGTTACTATCTGCTGCTAATGCTGTGCTCATGTATTGATTGCACCATGTTTTAAACAAACAGCACAATTTTTCTACAATTTTTATTATTTTAGAAATGTCTCATGTCTCCTTTATTAGATTTATGTTGTAAAAGTTACCATGGGGTGATAATGTAACCGGACACTTTTTGAGTGGGGCATTTCAAACTTTTTAATTGTTAACATGTTTATAAAATGGGGTGCATGCTCTACTAGAGAAACCAATCATACAAATGCACCATATCAGCTGTGGATAATAGTCATTATAATAAAAAGGTAGCAGTCCCACAAACTACATTTAATTATGAGCTATCGCTTGTTCTATTTATATGGTATAAATTACAAGAATGTGTCACTAAATAGACTTTGGGACTGTAAACTTCAGAGACTCATTTTAAAAGCATAAAATAACAAAACAGGCAATGAAGCTTTATAAAAAAAAAATAATAAAAATAAAAAAAAAAAGAATCATCTGTGGAAAACTGTGTTTGGTTTGGTTGTCAATTTATCAGAGCTCAGTTATTGAAGTAGAGAATCTAACAAAACTGATATATTATGTGTAAATTAAACAATAAATGAGAAAACAAAGCATACAGTTGATTGTGTGTTTGAATGTGTTGTAAGTACTAGACAACTTAAAATATTAGTTAAAAATGAAAGTACATATATATAGTCTTTTGTATTTCATTTTTACTGTCGCATAGATCTGATCATAAACATGTAAAATGTGAAAACAATAAATTACAAATTCTTTTAAGATCAATGTACCTAAAAAAAAAACAAAAAAACTTATTAGTATTACCAGCATTTAGAAATTACATTTAGGACGGGAAAAAAAATGGTGGGAATGATGACATAGTTACTCTATTTTTAGCTAAATTGTCATTCAAAGGTAACACACAAATTAACTGATCTGTATTTACATGTTTAAAAGAATACTTGCAGTTGTATTATATTTAAAATTGCATACTGAATGTTATCTTGAGCATAAATTTTAAATAATTGAAAACATTTTATGATACAGTCGAACTACACACTCTTATGCTTCACATTTTAGTTAATAAATAGGCCTTCGAGCCCGTTAGGAACAGACGACTCGAAAAATTCGTTAAAACAAGTACGTGAAGCATAGTTCGACTGTATCGTAAAATGTTTTCAATTATATGATTGGCTTCACTGTGAATGTTCCAATTAAGATTTTAGTTAATAAACAGGCCGTCGAGTCTGCTAGAAACAGACAACTCGAAAAATTCGTTAAAACAAGTACGTGAATCATAGTTCGACTGTATCGTAAAATGTTTTCAATTATATGATTGGCTTCACTGTGAATGTTCCAATTAACATTTTAGTTAATAAACAGGCCTTCGAGCCCGCTAGGAACAGACGACTCAAAAAATTCGTTAAAACAAGTACGTGAAGCATAGTTCGACTGTATCATAAAATGTTTTCAATTATATGATTGGCTTCACTGTGAATGTTCCAATTAACATTTTAGTTAATAAAAACAAGATGACTAGCTAATTATGCTATGGGCAAGTGCATTGCTAGTTTCTGATTGTGATTGTCATTTAGTAGCAGTAACATGCCGAACATAAACAGAAGAAATTTTAAAATAAGAAAGAAAAAGAAATTATACTTGGAAAAAATGTAGCTTGCATTTCATGAGAAGGAAGTAGGATAAATGAAATTTTATCACATGAGAAATAAAGGCATCATGACACAATTTCATATACAACATGTAATGAATTATGTTTGGCAATATCAACAAATGTGCGCAAAGCATGTGTTTAGGATAACCAGCGATCAATAACTGAAAGCAGTTTTGAAATATTACCGAACTGGAAGATCTCATGGCCAACTTCAAAAGCTGAAAACACAAGAGTGTAACAGGTTCCATGGCCTAAACGGTAAAAGATTTATGATAATCCTTTTAAGAAAGAAGATGTATTATTATAGATGGACTCTTGTCATAACCCATACAGACAATATTTATGAATGAGATTAAGAGAGTGTTTAAGCAGAGTTATTTTAAGAATTTGTGGTTTGCCTAGTTCACCCTTACTGCCTATGACTTTTGTCTGGAAGATAAATTAAAGAAGAAAGCATACAGAACAGAACATACGAGAAATTGTCGACTGGGGCAAATTGAAAAATCAGCTGTGGCCGAGCATGCCATGCTTACAGGACATGACATCAAGTTTGACGAGACTGAGGTGTTGGACAACACAGCCCACTACCATTCTAGATTGTATCGTGAGGCCATCGAAATTTACAAACACAAAAATAATTTTAACAGAAAAGAAGAGGCAACCTGTGTACATAAGGCATGGATGTCGGTTTTGGATGACACAAAAATCAAGCCTTACAACCAACAGTATCTATTACGTCATAAGGACTGGTGCTTTACTGCGATTGGCGGGATAGCAGCCAATGAAAAGGAAGGGGGCGGTGCTCCGTACCTAGATATATTAGATGGGGCTGCCACAAGCGTCACTTGCTACAACAACAAGTGTGTGATAGTCATTCCTCTGAAGATGCCTGGCGGAGTCACGGGCGAAACGTCAGGTGTGTTTACAGTCTTTGGACCATGGCCAACAAGCCCGGAAACATTATTTTATTGGATACAGAACAGATTCACACATCCTGTAAGAATTGAAGCCTAACATTCATCAGGAAATTATCTCTATTCCTCTGTAGACTTTTAGGAAAAAATGGGTAACTTTTTAGAAAGGTGCTAAAAATATGTGGACAATGTTGTACCATGTTCTGAATCAGTCAAGTACATTGCATTTTCATTGCTTTTTTTCCATAAATTATAGTTCAGAAAACAGCTGCAATTAGCAACTAAATGAAAAAGCTGCACATGTAGTTACCAATCTTATGTATCATACAGTATTTAATAACCATAAGTTAAGGTACTTCATAGTTTAAAGCCACTTTGACTTATATTGGAGACAATTCCTGCTTTATAATCACAGTATTAAAATGATAATTCATAAATGTAGGTATCGAGATAGAAATGTATTACCATTGGCAAACTTTCATTCTTCTTGTCTAATACTAGGTGACAAGATTAACATCATAAAACAAGGACAAAAAATATTCATTAGGATTTAAACTTTTATTGTACTTCAAATTATGTCTATATCTAATTTATGCAAAAAAAAAAAATTACCAATGATTTTACAGTTTATATATGAAAGTCAAGGAAAACATGCTAAATATTAAATTATATAAAGACAAAAGGCCAACATGAAATGTGAATTTGCTATTACTTTGTAATGTATTTCAGAGTGGATCCAAATTTTACATTCCCCTTCAAATTAATTTTTTTCCTTTTCTGAAAGCAGGATACTTGCTGGCTAGGACATAATTCAACTCTCATTGCTATTTTGGCATTTTGAATGCATGAAAGGTAATATTTGCCTTTAGAACCACATGGTCAAGGAAAAAAATACTATAGAAAACTCCCACATGTTCAATCTTTAATGCCTGCAAAGCAGACTTTGATAATGCAGAAAAGAATGTCAATCTGCTTTGATCTGCTATCTGTAAGCAGAGCTTATATTCCATTGACGCTGCTGTGGCAAATTACTTTAAAAAGGTGTCAAAGCAGATATTTTCAAAATATTAGTATATAAATTATGAAAAGAAGGACATTTCATGCTTTTTGAAAGATATGCCAAAAATGTAGACAAATTTGTAAGGAGGAGGACATCTGGTGCCCTAATCATGACTACATGGTGAATTTGGAAGCCTGGAGATTAACAGGACCTATAGCATTTTGGTATCTTCTGCAATAAAGGTGAGTTCCAGTAAGTGTTTATTTGTAAAGTGGTAAGGTATGCATTCAAATTTGGTTTGATATATATAGATGACAAAATTATAAGGGTTATCCAAATGAAAGCAAGATTCTCTTATTTTTTCTGTAATGTTTGGAATGTGTGGACTTTTGGTAGTACTACCTGTGGTTCTTCATTATTAAAAACAGATGTTAAAGAAAAACAAACAAACAGGAAATTATGTGTAGGTTGCATATTAGTTGCACATAGTCACCTTTTCTATTCAACCAAGGGTTCCAGCATGTTAGATTATAAATAGAATTAAAAAGTTCATGTTGGCTATGGAATCAATCTTTAAGGGCAACATGGAACTCAGCATCATTGGCAAATGTTGAATTGCACAACGCACATTCACATAAATGTTCTTCATTAACATTAATTTCAGCTCTATCAACACCTCCTGCCTCCAGAAATTGAATAAATGTTCACTGAATAGAATGAACCCATATTAGTGATTGTATCATTTCTATGTGCTTGTACACATTAAATCAGAAAATACTAACTTTTTCTTAATGCACACATCTATAGGAGCAAACACAAAACTCTGTATATTGAAGCAATGATGCAGTTACAAAAGTCTTCATTTGGTCAATGCGAATTGAAACTGCAGTAATAAAAATTAGTATTTACCTCATTGGAAACAATTTTTTTATGAGCTACCTATTTTTAACAATATTCAATAAAGTTTCAAAACAATGAAAAAGATTTTCTTTTCACAAGTTATAAATGCCACCATATCTTAGAATAGCTGACAATAGTGAATATGTAAGCATGTCAATGCTTTATATTTTACTGATAGTTCAAGCAAAAGTGAAACATTACAAGAAGAGAAAGTTGTGAGTTATGTTTTGTAACGACAATTTGTTTTATTTGTATAAATAAATTCTTTGCAGAACCTAAAATATTTGTGATAGACAAAATTTGAAAGCAATTTTGGACAGCTCAAGGCTAATAATATTTTGAATATAGTTTGTCTAGATCCATTATTTGGTTTTTGAAAGATGAACTGAAAATTATACACAATGAATTATTATTAAAAAAATAAATGTAAAACTATTGTAATTTTAATAACATGCATTACAGATTCTTAAATATCTTTGTTTACTGCTCATTTATATTACCAACACATAATTCTTGAATTATTTGCAATTAAAAATATCTCAGCACTGGAATTTAAAAAACATTTTTGTAATGGTGGCTTTTTTTTTAATGAATAGGCATATTTATGCAAAAAAAGAAAAATGTTTGTGTCGAAACCTTTAGCGATAGAGAATTTTGAAAATTGATTTGGAAAACTAGAATATGTTCAAGATATAACTTTTACCATTTTTCAGTGATATTCAATTAAATCACGGATTACCATTAGATCATATTTGGTTTATTATAACAAATCAACTACCTTGTAATCACGATAGGTGTGCAATATATATCAAAGAATTTTATTTTGCATGCATGTTATATTATCCACACTTTCACAATTACCGTGCAATTAATAATTAACAGTTTTTCAATTACTTGGTGCTAGTTCCTAACACAGAATTTAAATTAATAATGATTCCTCCCCCCACCCAATTAATTTTCAGCAGATGTTAATTTATGGCAGAAAAGAAGGTAAGATATATAAAATATAAAAAATATGGAAGCAAAGTACTCGTAAAAAAAATTAATAATGCAAAATGTCCATATTTCTACAAAAGGCAATGATAGGCTAAGATAGGTAAATTTCTCTTCAATTTTTTTTTAAATGCAAAATTTTTCCCATTTTATTAAATGCCAACTTAAGCAAAATTTTGTCCATTTTGTAGACTATGTATGATAGGCACAATTTTGTTTTGACTAAGATAGGCATCTTATCTCCATTGCTCAAGACCAAGATAGGCAAAATTTGTCCATTTTTTTTAAGGCAAATAAAGGCTAACATAAGCAAAAATAAGCATTTTTTTTAAAACGTTAATCAAACATTAATTTAATAAAATTTCAAGAAAAAATAAAGATAGGTTAAATTTGGTCGAAAAAAGCAATAAAATGGGCCAAAGTTTAAAGGAAAAAGGTAAAGATAGGCTAAATTCGGAACGAAAATGCAAAAATAGTCTAAATTCGGAGGGAAAAGGCTAAGATAGGCTAAATATGGGAGGAAATTTAGCCTAGCTTTGCCTTTTTCTCCAAAATTTAGCCTATCTTTGCTTTTTTTGTTCTCCAAAATTTAGCCTATCGTTGCCCTTTTCTCCAAAAGTTAGCATATCTTGCTAATCTTTGTCTTTTTCCCTCCAAAATTTATCCTATGTTTTTGTGAACAAATTTAGCTTACTTCCTTATTTCGGCAACATTTATTGAAAATAGGCTAATTTGGTCAAAAAAAAAAAAAAAGGCAAAGATACTCTAAATTTTGGAGGGGAAAAGCAAAGACAAGCTAAATTCGGAAGGAAATGGCCAAGAAAGGCTAAATTTGGGAGGAAATTTGACCTATATTCGTCTCTTTTTTTTTCCAAATTAGCCCATTTTTTGCCTATCTTTCTTTGCCTTTTTTCAATAAATTTGGCAGAAATAAGCCAAATATAGGCCACATTTGGTCGCAAAAGTAAATTATAGACCAAATTTGGCGAAATAAGGCAACTTTGGGCTAAATGTGCTCGCAAAATGCAACGATAGGGTAAATTGTGCCGAAATAAGACAAAGAAAGGCTAAAATTTGCTGAAATGACGCATAGATTGGTTTAAAAATGCAAAGATAGGATAAATTTGATCTAAAAAGTCAAAAATAGCCCAATTTGGAAAAAAAAAATGCAAATATACGCTAATTTTGGTCTAGAAAGGCAAAGATAGGCTAAATTCTGAAGGAAAATCCAAAGATAGGCTAAATTTGAAAGGAAAATGGCAAAAATAGGCTAAATTCGGAAGAAAATGCAAAAATAGGTTAAACTTTAAAGGAAAAGGGCAAATATAGGCTAAATTTGGTCTAAAATGCAAATATAGGTTAAATTCGGCAGGAAAAGGCAAGGATAGGGTAAATTTGAGAGGAAATTTAGCCTATCATTGCCTTTTTCTTCTAAATTTAGCCTATCTTTGCCTTTTTTGATCAAATTAGCCTAACTTTGCCTTTTTTCAATAAGTTTTGCAGAAATAAGTCAAATATAGCCTACATTTGGTAGCAAAAGTAATATAAGGGCTAAATTGTGCCGAAATAAGACGAAGATAGGCTAAATTCAGAAGAAAAATGCAAAGGTAAGCTAAACTTAAAGGAAAAAGGCAAATATAGGCTAAATTTCGGAGGAAAAGGCAAAGATAGGCTAAATTTCCTCACAATTTTAGCCTATCTTAGCCTTTTCCATCCGAATTTAACCTATCTTTGCAATTTAGACCAAATTTAGCCTATCCTTCATTTTGCTAACAAAATGTGCGTAATTTCTTCAAAATTTGGCTTATTTACTTGTTAGTCCAAAATATAGGCTATCTTTGAATATTACGGCAAAGGTTGGGCAATAAAGCCAAAGATAGGCTCAAATTGGGTGGGAAAAGGGAAAAATAGGCAAAGATAGGCCAACTTTGGCTGAAATGAGCTGAGATAAGCTAATACGCGTTTAATGTGTCAGGAAATTAGAAAAATAGCCAAAACTAGGCTTAATTTGTGCAGGAAAATATGCAAAACTGGCAAAGAGAGGCTAAATTTGGCACAGAATACATAAAACCCAAAAATATGCTAACGTTTGCAGGAAATAACGTAAAATCCACATAGATAGGCTAAATTTTGCAATTAATGTGGGAAATAATTAAAGATACGCTAAATTTTGCCGAAACAATGCAAAGATAGGCAAAAATCTGGTTTAAATAGTCGAAAAATGCAAAAATAGGCTAAACCTTAATGGAGAAAGGCAAAGAAAGGCTGAAATTTTTTTTTTAAAAAAGGGCTAAAATTAATAAATTTGTCAGAAAACTCAAAACAGAGATAAACCAAATTCCCTCCCCGAATTTATGCCTCTTTTTTTTTCCTTGGGTAAATTTAGCCTATAACTGATTTGATTTTTTTTAAAAAACCATATCTCCTTTTAGGCTTTTTACACATTTTCCTGAAAATTTAGCCTATCCTAGCCTGTCACGCTTATTTCCTGCCAACTTTAGACCATCTTAGCCTATTTCTGTTATTTCCTGCAAACTTTAGCCCATTTTAGCCTGGCTTTGCCTACTTCTCTTATTCCTCGTAAACTTTAGCCTATCTTTGCCTATTTTGCGTGTTTCCGGCCAAATGTAGCCTGTCTTTGCCTTTTTTCTCAAAATATTCGCCCATCTTTTCCCTTTCCCAGCAAATTTAGCTTAACGTTCCCTTTTCCCAGCTAAGTTTGGTCTATCTTTGCCTTATTTTTGCAAATTTAAGCCCCTATTTGCCTATTCCTCTTAATTTTAACTATACGGGCCTTATTTTAGAAATATTTAGGCTATCTTTGCCTTTTAGTAACAAATTTGTGCCAAATGTCCGTAATTACTTGAAATGTTTGGCTTATTTTTACCTGTTAGTCCAAAATATAGGCTATCTTTGAATTATTACGGCAAAGGTTGGGCAATATAAGCAAAGATAGGCTCAAATTTGGTGGGAAAAGAGAAAAATAGGCCAAATTTGGTGGAAAAGGCAAAGGCAGGCGAACTTTGGCTGAAATCAGCTGAGATAAGCTAAGACGCTAGGGCGCTTAATGTGTCAGGAAATTAGAAATATAGGCAATACTAAGCTTAATTTGTGCAGAAAAATATGCAAAACTGGCAAAGATAGGCTAAATGTGGAACAGAATACGTAAAACACACAAATATATGTTAAAATTTGCAGGAAATTACGTAAAATCAACATAGATAGGCTAGGATAGGCTAACTTTTGTAGCTAAATCGAGAAATAGTTAAGGATAGGCTAAATTTTGCCGAAACAATGCAAAGATAGGCAAGGATCGGCTATAAGTGGTCGAAAAATGCAAAAATAGGCTAAATCTTGATGGAGACAGGAAAAGAAAGGCTGTATTTTTGGAAATGAGGCTAAAATTGAAAAATTTGTCAGAAAACTCAAATCAGAGATAGGCTAAATTTCCTCCACGAATTTTTGCCGTTTTATTTCTAGAGTAAATTTAGCCTATCTCTGATTTGATTTTTTTTTTTAAAAAATCACATTTTTTTAGGCATTTTACCTATTCTCCTGCAAACTTTGGCCTATCCTAGCCTGTCACGCTTACTTCCTGCCAACTTTAGACCATCTTAGCTAATCCTTGCCTATTCTTATTATTTCCTGCAAACTTTAGCCTATCTCAGCCTATCTTTGCATATTTTACTTATATCCTGTAAACCTTAGCCGTTGTTTGGCTATTTCCTAAAAACTTTAGCCTATTTTAGCCTATATCTCTTATTACCAGGCCAATTTAGCCTATCGTTGGCTACTTCTCTTATTTCTTGCAAACTTTAGCCTATCTTTGCCTATTTTGCGAGTTGTCTGCCAAATGTAGCCTGTCTTGGTCTTTTTCCTATAACATTAGCCCATCTCTGCCTTTTCCCAGCAAATTTAGCCTAACGTTCCTATTTCCTGCCTAATTTTGGTCTATCTTTGCCTTATTATGGGAAATTGAAGTCCATATTTGCTTATTCCGCCTATCTTAGCGTATCTTGGCCTATTTCTGATATTTCCAGGCCAATTTAGCCTATCGTTGCCTACTTCTCTAATTTCTTGCAACCTTTAGCCTATCTTAACCCATCTTTGCACATTTAACATGTGCCAAATGTAGCCTCTCTTGGTCTTTTTCCTATAACATTAGCCCATCTTAGTACTTTCCCAGCAAATTTAGCTTAACGATCCTATTTCTTGCATAATTTTGGTTTATCTTTGCCTTATTTTCGCAAATTTAAGCCCATATTTGCCTATTCCTCTTAATTTTGACCTATATTGGCCTTATTTTAGAAATATTTAGCCTATCTTTGCCTTTTGCGAAAAAAAATGTAGCCTATATTGGCCTTATTTCGGCACAATTTAGGCTGTGCTTGCCTTTTATTAACAAATTTGTGCTAAATGTGCGTAATTTCTTCAACATTTGGCATATCTTTACCTGTTAGTCCAAAATATAGGCTATCTTTAAATATTACGGCAAAGGTTGGGCAATATAGGCAAAGATAGGCTCAAATTGGTTGGGAAAAGGGAAAAATAGGCAAAGATAGGCTAAATTTTGCGGAAAAGGCAAAGACAGGCCAACTTCGGCTGAAATCAGCTGAGATAGGCTAAGACGCGCTTAATGTGTCAGAAAATTAGAAAAATAGGCAAAACTAAAATTAATTTGTGCACGAAAATATGGAAAACTGGCAAAGATAGGCTAAATTTGGCACAGCATAGGCAGTGCCAAATTTCCAGGCCAATTTAGCCTATCGTTACCTACTTCTCTTTTTTCTTGCAAACTTTAGCCTATCTTAGCCCATCTTTGCGTATTTAACGTGTTTCTGCCAAATGTAGCCTTTCTTGGTTTTTTTCCTATAACATTAGCTCATCTTTGCCCTTTCCCAGCAAATTTACCTTAACGTTCCTATTTCCTGCCTAATTTTGGTCTATCTTTGCCTTATTATGGGAAATTTAAGTCCATATTTGCCTATTCCTCCTAATTGTGACCTATATGGGCCTTATTTTAGAAATATTTAGCCTATCTTTGCCTTTTGCTAAAAAAATTATGCTAAATGTGCGTAATGTTTTCAAAGTTTGGCTTATCTTTACCTGTTAGTCCAAAATATAGGTTATTTTTTAATATTACGGCTAAGGTTGGGCAATATAGGCTCAAATTGGTTGGGAAAAGGGAAAAATAGGCAATGATAGGCGAAATTTTGTGGAAAAGGCAAAGACAGGCCAACTTTGGCTGAAATGAGCCCAGATATGCTAAGACGCACTTAATGTGTCAGGAAATTAGAAAAACGGGCAAAACTAAGCTTAATTTGCAGGAAAATGTGCAAAACGGGCAAAATAGGCTAAATTTGGCACAGAATACGTAAAACCCACAAAGATGTCTTAAAATTTGCAGATAATTACGCAAAATCGACATAGATAGGCTAGGATAGGCTAAATTTTGCAGCAAATATGGGGAATAGTTAAGGATAGGCTAAATTTTGCCGAAACAATGCAAAGATAAGCAAAGATCGGCTACAAATGGCCGAACAATGCAAAAATAGGCTAAACTTGAATAGAGTTCGGCAAGAAAAGGCTGTATTTTTTTGGCTAAAAATTTCAGCTAATATGGGAAATAGTTAAAGATAGGTTACATTTTTCCGAAACCTGGAAATAAAAGGGAAAGATAGGCTAAATTTTACCAAAATAAAGCATGGATATAATAAATTTGGTCTAAAAAGGCAAAGATATGCTAAATTCGGAAGAAAATGCAAAGATAGGTTAAACTTTAAAGGAAAAAGGCAAATATAGGCTAAATTTGTCTAAAATGCAATGATAGGTTAAATTCGGAAGGAAAAGGCTAAGATAGGGAAAGATACTAAATTCGGAATTAAAAGAAAGGCTAAATTTAGGAGAAAAATGTAAATATAGGCTAAATTTCCGAATTTAACCTATGTTTGCCTATGTTTGAATTTTTCTCAAAAAATTTGCCTATTTTTGCCTTTTTTCCCCGAATTTAGCCTTCCAAAATGACAAAATTGAAGATAAATTTAAGATAAATTTTGGAGGGAAAAGGTAAATATAGCTACCTTTTGATGGAAAAGGTCAAAGATAGGCAAATATAGGCTATATTTTGCAGACAATGTGCAAAAAAGTCAAAGATAGGTTAATGTTTGCAGGAAAAAATGAAAATAGGCAAAGAGAACATAATTTTGTATAAAATGGAGGAAAATAGGCAAAATGTTTTAGAAAATGGAGGCCAAGATAGGCAAAATTTGAGGGAAAAGGTAAAGATATGCTAAATATTCGAGGGTAAAGGCAAAGATAGGCTAAATATAGGAGGATAAGGCAAAGATATGCTAAATTTTTTTTAGGGAAAAGGCAAAGATAGGCTAAATTTGGGAAGAAAATGCAAATATGGCTAAATTTGGGAGGAAAAGGCAATGATAGACTAAAATTTCCTCCCAAATTTAGTTTTTTCCTATCACATTTAGGCTATCTTTGCCTTTTCCTCCCAAATTTAGTATATCTGTGCCTTTTCCCCCAAAATGTAACCTATCTTTGCATTTGACCGCAAAATTTAGCCTAGTACAGTTTTTTCATCCCAAAATGTAGCCTATTTTTGCCTTATTCCGGCAAAACAGCCTATCTTGGCCTTTTCGCCTAAATTAATCTTACGTTTACTTTATTCATTTCAAATTTAGTCTGCCTTTGACTTATTGCGGCAAAATTTCTTTTCCTAAATAATGTATCCTATCTCTTCCTTTTTCCGCAAAAATTAGCCTATCTCTTCGTTATTTCGGCAAAATTTAGCCTATCTTTTCCTTTTCCTTAATAATTTAGCCCATCTCTTGCTAAATTTTAGAGGGAAAAGACAAAGATAGGCTAAATTCAAAAGAAAAGGCTAAGATAGGCTAATTTTGTTAGAAAATGGAGAAAAATAGGCAAATATAGGCTAAATTTTTTAGCAAGAGGAGGACAATAGGTAAGGATAGGCAAAGATTTTGCAGGAAAAATAAAAATAGACAAAGATAGGCTAAATTTAACATAAAATATGAAAAATAGGGAAAGTCGGGCTAAATATTTTAGAAAGTGGAGGGGAATTGGCAAAGATAGGCTAAATTTTGCGGACAATATGAAAAATGGGTAAAGATAGGCTAAATTTTGCAGAAATATTAAAAACACGGAAAAATAGGCTAAAATTTGCAAAAATATTAAAAAACACGTAAAGATAGGTTAAATTTTGCAGAAAAGGGGGGAAATAGGCAAAGATAGGATTGGTATTCGCTAGTAGTTTATACAGCAAAAAGCTGGTGTGTGGTGTTATTTTGAGACTAGATTTGATATACCATGTTGTAATGACAATGCATACGTTATAATTGGTAATAATATGAATTACTTTTCAATTTGTTAAGTTAACCGATGATGAGAAGTACTTCCTTTCCCACTCCACCTTCCGCGTCGTCTTCCTGGTTCCCTGTAGATTCTGTTGTTATTTTGTTAGTTGGATGTTTTCAGATTTATTATCTGGGGAGAAAGGGTTGAAGAATGAAATTAATTAAAAATCACATTGGTTGCTAAATAATGTATGTGGGTTATTGTTGTACAATACTTGTAATGTGAGGTTGTTGGAATGTATAACAATATTCAGTTTTAGTTTAACTTTACGACTCGCGTATTTATTCTCTAATAGTTTCACGCAGTTTCAAGACGTTATTTTATTCTACTCGCGTTCTAATTCAAATGAAGTAATTATATATGCGAACTGGACTCGAACTCGCGTCTTTCAATAATCGACGACAGATTTCCTACTACTGATTACGCGAACTGCTTTCCACGGAGAGGCTTTATTGAGAGTGTAAAATTCGTTAATTTTGCATTGGTGTTTGGTATGTCTGTTCGTCTCGCGTTTCGCTCCAGACAGTATTATTGTTAGTACGCGCTTGCCATTTGTCAGTTTTCTTAACTTTATGTCGCTTCTAACTCTGATTGGTCTATTCATAATTTTTAGTGTTGTGTATATGTCCTGAACAAGATCGTTGGGTTTGTTGTACGCCAACAAATAAGTTTTAAGTACACACATTGTTGAATGCGTATGATTTACAAACATATATGAATATACGCCTATAAATCTAGTATAATTAAAATAAATATTAATTATGGGCTCCTGAGCTTTGAATCGTGAATTTTCCTTTTCAGACTAAGGCAAAATTTTGTTCGTTTTTCTGCAAAAGGCAATGGTACGCTAAGATAGGCAAAATTTTGTCAGTTTTTTTTCCAATTTAGTGCTTGTTTCCTAAAGACAAAGATGGGTGAAAATTTGTACATTTTTTCAAAAAGCAAATATAATCTAAGGTAGGAGAGTTTTTTTTTTTCAAAGGCAAAGAAAGGTAAACTATTTTAGCTATTTTTTTTAAAGTAGGCAAACTTATCTAAAAGCCTAAGATGATAATTTTTTTCCATAAAGCAAAGATAGGCCAATTTATTTCTAGAGGCAAACAGGGATAAGTTTACTCATTTTTCTCAAAAGGCAAAGATGTGCAAAAATAGTTCAAGGCAAATTGCAAGGATAAAGCTAAAATCTATGATAGGCAAAGATTGCAGACATATAAATGAATAGTGTTTAACGCCCGTTTTTACTACTGAGGCACCACAGGCGGTGGACACTGGTGGTACATGAAATTAAACGATATATTGTAAAAGGATATTTTTTTAGGAAGGAAACGTTCCAGGCCAAAGTTTAGGGTACCTCCCCGGCATTTGCCATTTATGAGGACTGAGGAAAACTGGAAAAAACCTGTCAGGGGGGACGGTCCTGGCGGGATTGAACCCCAGACCCAGCGCTCACGAGTCTGCGCGTTAACGACCTCGGCCACCCTTGGCGGTGGCAGAGGCAAAGAGCAAGGACAAAGTTAAAGGCAAAGAGTGAAGAAAGTGAAAAGCTAATATTAGGCAGAAGTACAGTTAAAGGCTATGAGAGGCAAAAATAGCTAAAGATAGGAAGGGGCACAGTGCAGATAAAAGTAGAGGCATAGCACTGCATTAAATGAGATGATATATGCAAGACCAGGCCTTTGCAAATGTACTGTAAAATTTTAAGGGAAATCATAAGATAGGCAGATATATACTATACATATATGTTCATACACTACAGGCATATGTTTTTTTTTCTTCCCCCACATTAAATTACTTGTCAAATAGTTTCATAAAATTTTCAGCATTTGTTGAAAATGTTAAAACTGTGTCTAATTTACTGAAAACCCTTCACTATAAATTCATTAAGAGAATTTTGCACTGACACTCAAGGAAATAATTTTAAAATATTTAAGGAATTATAAGGGAAACTGGTTTACACTGAAGAGATTTTTTTTTACTGCCTTCAATTTTCCTGCAGTATATAATTAGGGTTCTGAAAATTATATATGGGGAGTTTTAACATGCAATATACAAAGAAACTACGTAATTAATGACAAATTTTTACTTACCTTCGGTAGTTGCACACTGTTAAGTTTTGTTTTATTATACATCACCCAAAATTTCACTGAATAACTTTGCCAATTTCCAATATTAAACGTTATTAATTGTAGATTATGCATTTTATGATAAATTTAATGTAAGAGTGCATTTGAAGTTTCTGCTAAGTCTGTAACTAATAAATTTAATAAAATCAACTTCTTAAATATAACTAAGTAAAATTAATAAAATAAGTCTAATGATTTTGAGGTATAAAAAGGTAAAATATATAGGTAATTTAAAAACTTGAGAATGTGTTAGGTAAAAGCTGGATAAAGAAACTAATAAAAAGTATTTATTTTTATTTTGTTTTATTTATGGACGCTCTTTAACATCTCAGGTCATCAGCATCCCATTCAAATCAGGGCGTGAAACGGCCGACAAATTTTGCTCAGAGGGCTCTTCTTTCAGGCTTGAGGTTTTCTTTTTCGTGCCGTAAATGTACGACACGGGATCCATGACTTTATTTTCCTTCCGAAGAAAGCCATACTTAGGATTTTTACCCCCCAAAATCCATTGGTCCTGGCCGGGTTTGAACCCGCGATCTTGGGTCTAGAAGGCAGGTATGGTAACCACTACACCACCAGGACCGACTTTTTTTTTTTTTAAGCAAATTGACAATCTGTGGCTTCCCTCTCCCTCCGTTTCTGTCTCTTACATTGGGATAAATGTAGAAACTCAATGAAATAAAGACTCATACACATAAAACGTTCATTGTATCACATATATTGTTTGAAGTTAAATATATTTCTAGATGTATACCTTACTTATATTTAATTAATTTACATGTTCAAATTAAGCATTTTAAAGGATGTTTTAAATTCTTAACAATGCAAAGTAGTTTGATGTGCTACTCTTCTTGTGGATGTGGATATAGACTTGAAAGTTCATCAAGTGATAAAAATACAATGTGGATTAGCACTTAATATTACACCTGAGATGAGAGTTCAGCATTCGCGAGAAAAACTAAGCTAGATGCACAAATAAGTACAACGTGAACTTAAAAGTTACGAAGGTACTTGATACAGGTACTTGCAATGGTTTGGCGCATATGCATGACACTAACTTGAGGATCTACGGCGCATTTCCCATGGTTTTGTCTCGTTGTCTTCTTCAGGGACAAAGTGGATGTTGCCTTCTTGTGGTTCCTGCGTCGTTACTCTTCTGACTTTTCCCATGACGCTCCAGTCGTAACCAGGTCCCTTTAGATCTTCGTTTATCTCCTCTCCGGGTTGTAGCAGCATCTTCGGCTCCACAAATTCATCATATGCCTTATCTTCGCTATCCGGAAGAAAGTCGTCCTCGTTGTTGAAGACGAGGCTGTCTGAACCATCATTAGAGTTGCCCATCCTCCATAAATCACCGGTAACCTCGGAGCCGACGAGATCTAGGGTTTTCACGTCGCCATCTTCTGTCAGTGCACCGTGTTCCATCAAAGCACCACCGTCATCGGGGAAGTTTTGATCTTCGAAACCACCCCTGTTCATCAGCATATTGTCACCTGGAACTCCCCAGAACTCGTCAAATTCTGCGTTTGAAGAAGTACGATTTGTTCTATGACGGATTGGCAGCGATTGTCTGGAAGGCCCAGTTCCTGAAGCAGGGGCTGCTGCGGCGTCCATTATCAGGAGTGCGAACAGAAGGATGAGAGTGCTGCCCTTCTGCAAGAACAAGAACAAAAACAGGAAGCATTTCAATAACTGTGTTAAGAAGCCAATCATAGTTTTCATGATGGTAGAATTTTTACAAGAAAAATGAATGCTTTTTGTGCTACATAAGCCTGGGACTACAAACATTCACCCCAAGATCTGAGGAAACCCTAGCAGAATTCAAATCTTTGCTTACCTCTGTGTTATACTAAATGAATTAAATAAATATGAAAATTAATTATAGAAAAGCGTGAAAAAAGTAAATGGATAGGAAAATTCTCCAAGTTTATTTGTATTATAATAAATATTTACAACTGTCACGAGGGGCATCCAGAAAGTAAGTCCCAATCGCGCCTAGAGATGGCACCGCTGGTCGGATAGGAATGCGCATGCGCAGGAATAGAGAGGAAGTATGTGGTAATAATGCAGTAAAATTTCAGCCTTGTGACGGCTGTGGTTACCGCGCTGTGCGAGAAAAAAATGGGTGCTCTGATATTGTCTCCCGCCAACTGCGAAGTTCGTTCAGTCATCCGAGGTTTGCACGCTCAAAAGCAAAGTCCAGCAGAGATCCGTCGCCAATTGTGTCAAGGGAGACAATTTCGTGCACAAGGGAGCGAGACATCTGGGGAATTGACAAGAGAGTTCTGAAATTGTGAAGCGCCGGTTCTGCTCAATTGCTTGCCGCACACTTTCCAACACTTCTGCCGTCACCAGGGACGGTCGGCCACTACGGTCGTCGTCGTGAATATTGGTTCGTCCTTCAGTGAACTTCCTGCATAATGTCTTACCATAATGTCGTGTCCATACACTTGACACAATTGGCGATGGATCTCTGCTGGACTTTGCTTTTGAGCGAGCAAACCTCGGATGACTGCACGAACCTCGCAGTTGGCGGGAGACAATATCAGAGCAGCCATTTTCTCCTAGCACAGCGCGGTAACCACAGCCGTCACAAGGCTGAAATTTTACTGCATTATTCCCACATACTTCCTCTCTACTCCTGCGCATGCGCATTCCTATCCGACACGTGGTTCCATCTCCAGGCGCGATTGGGACTTACTTTCTGGATGGCCCTCGTATATCCAGGCGCTAACCAAATTGGTGAGGTATGTCGATATTTATGGTTTCCATGGCAGTAGCATGTTATGTAAGAATGCGCAAGCGCAACAAGAACTGCCGTAAACAGAAGTTTTCCTATCCATTGTTACCGTATTCGTTTTTCCATAATAAATAGCTTCTTTATAATAAATATGCTAATTTGTTCCATTCATGAAGAATGAGAAAACTGGCATACAAAAAACAATTCTCTCTCAGTATAAAGATAATTCATACTAAAAAGGAACGAGAAGGAATGCTACCAGGATATTTGCATTAGCTCCAGATTCCTTGATATATTTTCCTTTCTGTTCCAAAAGCATTCTAATTGTCAACGAAGGGACGAGAAAACAGAATATGACACAAGAATATTTCCAAATATTCTAATATTTTTAAGTTATATAAACGCATTATTACAACAATACGAAAGCAATGTTACTACAATTAATGCAAGAAAAACAAAATAGAATAAAATATGAAAATATTTCTTTCACAAGTTATGTGTAAATTTTGCCTTTTCACTTGACTGTCGCTTTTCTCCCCCCCCCCCCCGGTTTTATATTTGCCAAGTTGCAATCTCGCACGAAGAACCATATCTGTAGACTGTTTTTGGAATTGCAGGGGCCGATAAAAATCGCTTCCATGATCTTAGCATCATTCAATAGTGGAAAATTTCCCTTCGGGAAATTGAACACCTCTTTCATTTGATTCATACGCCAAGAATCAGCGGTGCCAACATAAATTATTTATACTAAGATTTTTCTTTGCAAAAAGTTAACGCGAATATCATTAACTAGTAAGGAAAAATCTCTTAGAGATAGGTAAGTGTTTGAATTGTGTATTGTTTACTTTAATAAGCATTTATTATCTTAAATTGAAAAATTCGTGAAATCATAAACATTGTTTGAGTTCCTAATGCGATTTTCACCCCACGCCCAGAAAATGTTTTGTAAAATTTCAATATAAGTTAATCTATAAAAGTAGAATGCCATACATTCAAAGTAAATGTAGTTTAAAAAATAATAAACTTTTAAAAATGTTAAAATAAATATAAATATAATTTAATAATGAATTTTTAAGTATTTAAAATATGAACATTACAAATAGGATTTAGATAATCACAAATACGAATTATAAAACGCTTCGAATAGCAAAATATAAGGTTTGATTCCTACGCTCCATCCCTAATTCATTTCTATTTTATTTAAAATTATCTATACCTCGTTTATCAACAAACTCGCCTTGAAAACTGTTGCACTACTCCCAGCTTCGCAATAGAAGGGTTGAAAGGTTTGCCATCTTTGCAAACTACTGGTTTGCAACTTCCACGACTTTATAATCTGTTGAAAATTTCCTCCTTCGAAGGTTTTCTTTCCCTTTTGAATATAGCAGGGGGTAAAATCTTAAGAGTAAGTAGGATGTTCCAGCAATTCAAATTCCGCTTTATCAATTGTAGCCATTATAACACAAGACTTGCGGCTTGGAGCGTTATATGGCCTCAACTTTCCGCGGCATTTCATTGTTGACTGTGTCCCGTAATGTTTACATTAATTTGCTATTGTTGTGACAATTTTCCAAGGCCCACTGCCATGCTCATATCAAAGGAGTTTACAATATTATAGTATCTTTACTTGCTGATATTTAATCACAGCTATTTGCTCCACATGAATCCAATTTCTTGTTGCTATGTCATAAAGCAAGAATGAGTGAACATGGAAACATTTACCTTTTTCAATGTGCTAATTTTCTTCTTACATATATCTAAAGTAAGACTAAATGTTTAGAAATCCCCCTCAAATATTCCTGCATTGAAGAGACTAGGCCACTAGATACTCTATCTACTTTCTGAAATCTAGATAAAATCTCTAGAAATTAAAATTCTCCTGTTTAACCAGGAAATTTAGCTGCGATGTAATTTAAATTCCGCCTGCTAATAATTTCATTTTTCAAATGTTATGAGCATAGCTGACAACATCGAGGGCGCCAAAAATGTATACACACTTTCACAGTACGTATCTATTTAATATATTTCAAAGTTGGACCGAAAAACAACAGTAATATGTAGTATGATGTTCTGTAAATAGATGTGGCTCACATACATTATGATAGCGTTACTACGTGACAGGTAAATCAGCAATAAACAAATGAAGACAAGATCTTCTGTAAACAGATGTGACACATTACGTTATGCTAGCGTTGCTACAACAAAATGGAGCCAAAATTTTCGTTTGAACAGCGGAAAGCAATTTTGAAGTTGTGTTGGAAAACCGAGAATGTTGCTGAAGTTCAAAGGCAATGAAGACGTGTGTACAGAACAGAACCGCCAACGCGAGTAACAATTGCACGCGTTCGAGACAAATTTGAAACTCATAGTACCGTATGCGATGTTCGCAAGGGCTGATCTGGGAGACCTCGCATAGCAACAAGTTCCGCGCACTGCCTCCAACACACTATCTAAGGCACTGGATAGAATGAAGAGGTCTGATTGAATTTCAACCGCGTTTTCCGGAACTCTTAAGGATGTTGTATATCGTAGAAAACCAGCTACACTGGCAGCACTTCGGGAAGAAATTGAAACGGCATGTACTGTAATCGCTGAGGACACTTTTGCAAACGTTACTCAATCAGTAGTTCAACGTACTCAGAAGTGTATCGACGCCGATGATGGGCATTTTGAGCAACTGTTGTAACTGTAAAAGTCTAAGATGATTAGTGCTCATCAATTTCTGTTTGTGTGAATTCAGTTTTGTTATGTTAACGCAGTTTTTACTTTGCTTGAAGTGTGTATACATTTTTTTGGCATCCTCTGTATTTCACGTGTCGTTTTAGCTACTTAAGTTGGGTTGGGAAATATATTGAGGAAATGCGTGTAGTTTTACTATAGAATACATGTTCTCTTTGCGGAGGGGTATTTTTCAGGTTCTAGAGTTTACTGTTTTTATACCCATTGTTGTTGTTCCTAAATGCAATTACTTTTCATAAAAAGAGATATTTATTTTTTTTATTCAAAACCTTTGATTAACATCACATTTCTGGGTAAGCTTGAATTACTGAAAAAGAAATTCTGGGTTAGAATAAAAGTGCATTCTCTTTTCATGGTAAAGTGGCACTTTAGTGCGTTCTGCGACGAATGTCTAACAATTCTCTCTTCACTAATACTAGCAACTCATTTTACAATCTATTGGAGTTCACAATTTTGATACTTTTTGCATTTATTTCAAAAATGAAATAAGTAAATACCAAAGCGCAGAGCACATCGCATGGGGACGCTTCATCGGAAGTAAAGCATGAAAGCATACACAATTAGTTGTTGTTTCCTGCTGTTATCGAATAGAATTTCCGCATATGATAGCAAATTCGGTCAAATTTACACAACTCTCTCACATGAACACAAATCTAGTCGTAGAATTATTTAAAAAAACATACAAAATCAAAACAAATCAAAGTTGCGACATTCTTCTGTTTTCTAATGAATATATGTTACAGGTATTACAAGGTTAAGGTAATATTTTAGCTGTGTTTGGTCAAATTTTTAATTTTTAAATTAAATTTTCAAATGAGTCAAAAGGCCTTCTATATGTTTTGTTACGTATATGACAATTTATGAACCAATTAAAAAAAAAAGATTCGTTTGTTATAGTGGAAACTGTTTAAACTAAATCAGATATATTGTTAACGTACCATGAAATTTTCCGCCCAGAAAACTGAAGTCACAGATATTACAAAATATACCTTAAGATAAAAGAACCTACCAAACAACTTCAATTATTTTCATTGTCTGATGTGATACTTTTTTTTTTTTTTTTTTTTTTTTGGTTTATTTATGGACGCTCTTTAACAGCTCAGGTCATCAGCGTCCCATTCAATTCAGAGCGTGAAACGGCCGACAAATTTTGCTCAGAGGTCTTTTCTTTCAGGCTTGAGGTTCTTTATCGTGCCGTAAATGTATTACACGGGACCCACGGCTTTACTTCCCTTCCGAAGGATTACGATTTTTACGCCCGAAAAAAATCCATCGGTCCTGGCCAACTTCGAATCCGCGATCTTGGGTTTAGGAGGCAAGTGGTAACCACTACACCATCAGGACCGACGTCTGATATGATACATGTACAATTTATGACATAGTAGTTGGTTTCCATATTGCAGCAGTTGATGTAAATTATTAAAACAACTTTTGTAACAACATAGGAAGACAAAAAAAGTTTAAATTTTTTAAAGGGTATTTGAATCACCACATTAATATGTGTATACTTTGGATTTTAACATACAACAAAATACGAAATGTTGCAGAAATGCATTTGCGGGTACTGTTTCCTCCATCTTCAAAGCAACACAACATGAGATGAAATAGTACAACATTAAAGACTGCCATTATCATGTTCTTAGAATGGACCAAACTTGTATCGCAGAATACAAAACTAAAAATAAAACAGACATCTTGACATACTGATGACTAGTTTATTTGGATTTTGATAGTTTTTAAACGAAATATGAAGTTAGAAAGCTCCAAAATGGCTAAGCCATATTAATTATAATAATGTTTTGTATTGTGTTTAGAAGAAACAGAGCTATGCTTTCAAGAAGTGTAAATACTTTTAATTATTAAAGTTCGTGTCTAACGTGCGCTTCTTCAATATGAAAAACAATTATTTCTAAATCGTTTTGTTTTTATTCCGCTTTGTCACAGATTCCCATCTGCAAAGTATGACCTCAAGAAGATAGGTGCCAAACAATGATTTTTATCCATTAAAAATAAGTAGCACTTTAGTTCATTACACTGCAAATACAGACGATATGAGTATAAGAGGAAGAGAAAGCAGAACGTTCAGATACCCGTTACCTCCACCTGCAAATCTGCAACGTGTGTTTACTAGCAGTGTAAAGATTCTTGAATGAGGTTATCTTGCAAGAGATTCTGGGTTTAAATTTAACACGGTTAAAATTGTCTTTTCTAGTTTGTAAACTACAAAAGACAATTTTATCCCTCGTCCGAGGTTTTTCTTTCCCTTCTACCTTCAACATCAACTTTTCTAAAGAACAAAAGGTAATTTAATTTAAAACACAGAAGTGCAAGAAGGCAATCTGTTATGTTAGTTTAAATTTTGGGAAGGCTGCAAATTCTGCCATTTGTAGAAGGTTGTCAGGGGTCCGTTTTAAAATTGTTTACATTATTACATCTGTAATACTTTTTATGTTTATTCTATTGTTAATATCTATTTTATAATATTACTTACAGATTTCATTGTTTTGCCTATACACACAGAGTACAAAAACTAAAAAGTGTTCACTGTGTGACACGGGCGAAAATTTCTAACAGCTAACGGAATAGCACATGCTAACGGTTTTCCGTTTGGTACCTTGCAGTGGCACACTCTGGCGAAAATATCGCAAATCTCAATAGTGAATGGCACAAAACTGCCAAAGGCAGAAAAGGCGGAGAGCCCCTGGGCCTTTGCTACAACACGGAGAAGCGAATATTTTACGAGACCAGCTGTTTTACAAAGGAAGTATAGAGAATTTTAAGGTTGAGTCTACTGTCTCGATAACATTTACCGATACAACTATTCCGAATATATATTACATATGAATGGGAAACAACAAAAGTTTTGCTCTACTGCTTCCCATTAGTATGTGAATTACAAAAGTTGTAATTACTTCCATTTTAATTAAAACCTTTAACATATTTTTTAATTTTCATTAGAAATTTTTAGGGATGACTCCGCCTTAAAGCCTTCAATTACAAACCATGACTGAATGGTGATGATGGTGATGATAATAATAATAATAATGAATAAAAATCGGAAAACTGAAGTTAAGAGATAAATAAGCATTATAACAATAGTAAGGTAAGATATACTTGAAAGAAAGAAGACATTGTACATTTTAGTAAATAAATAAGCAAGCTCTATTAGACTAATGGAATTTTAGAGCAAAAAATGCAAAAATTAAATGCCCAGGAAGAAAACGGAGCCAAGCTTTGAATTCTTGACGCATTAAAAGTATTCCTTACATACGCCTCTCCAAATTTATAATAGCATCGTCTTATTACAGTGGCCTCAACAATATATCAACGACAAACAAAATAAGGAACGTTGAATATAAAGTTTAAATGTCCTCAAATATATTTAAACCTTAAAGTGTTTTACATCACAAACAACATATCCTCTTATATTACACTATTATTATAATTATTATTATTACAAATACTAAATTTATATCGAAGGGTTTTGAGCTTACATAGATAATTTTAAGAAACATAAGTTAAAATAGTGAGAATATACAAACGGAAATATTTTATGAAGATAGGAAATATTATTAATAAAAGAATTTTAATATGCTTTCTTCCCAAAAATATTCGGCACAGATATTCCAAAAATAGTTTACACACAAGTATTCATAAATTTTGTAGTGCTTAGAGTCGTAAAAATTCTGATAAAATGTTTCGTCCTAAATGGTTCCTAACCACTACACAAGAGCTCCTCTCCTACCTAAGAACACAAGACGATAGAGCTTAAAAAAAGCTTTTTATTTAATGTTTAATACCATATTCACAACTTAAAAACATAAAACTTATTTTATGAAAGTAGAGTCATAAAATAATAGTTTTTCCTCTGCAATGTTTAGCAAAAACCGTTGCAATTACCTAACCTATAATTAACAGTTCATTTTAATACCTTTGATTTAAAATTATTTTACACGCTGTGTAAAAAGAAATCTATTTAACCTAAATCATTTTCTTAATATAGGAGTTCCCCATTCTACTTGCGTTTAATACAGCAACTTGTGAGAATACTAAACGACAGTTAAAAATCCAAGTGCGGAAACAAAAGAGAAGCGTGACAAAGTCATTACTTACGAAGTTTTGCATACCGAGGTTATCAGGTTTGTTCAGCTCCACAACAACAAATGAGAAACACACCGCGAGCACAACAACTAATATACTGGTCTACGGATGTGGTAGAGGGATAACCCTGACGAAAGCATCCGGAGGGGCGATGACGTCACATATAATGATCCAACTTGTTCAGTGAACAAAAAAATGTTAATACTACGTCTTCTTGCTATTCTTTTTGCCCATGGGAATCGAGGGGTCGTTTGGAGATTGCATCAAATGCGGCGTACTAGCGACGGAGATTGTGCAGAGGCACGTATGGGTAACGTGAGAGAGAGAACTGCCTTCTGTGGTGGTCTTGAATACAAAGTAATTTTACCAGACCTGATCGTCTTCCCGTCTAGATGAGTAGACGAAGATATTTGAACTTGCCTGCAGAGTTATGCATAAAGTTTTGTTTTGTTTTGTTTTGAGTGATGTTTCTCAGGGGTCCCTGAGGGTTTCATCTCAGTAAAGGCATGGTACCCAAACATTCAGGATGTTGAATAACATTTTATCACCTTATTAGTTTTTTGTTTTGCGCTTTTTAAGGATTTGAGGGTGTTACAATAAACATTTAAGAAAAAGAAAGAATATGGGATTATGAAATTCTGTTATAATAAGCTTACAATTGTTCTACTTATATTTACATCGGAATTATTTAAAAAAAATGATTTCTCTTAGGCTCCTTAATATATGCAATAACGGAATCCTCTAATTTTATTTTTTCTTCATAAACTGAAACTGTACATACCGCTTAGGCGATTATCTGTCATCTTAGCCTTGTTTACACGTATTTTAGAGTACTACAAACAAAAAATAACAAAACACAACGCAATTTAACATAAATATTATATTCGATTGTATAACATTTTTAAAATCTCTACACAAAATGAATTTAGATTGGTTAACTAAATTTAAAAGCAACATTATCGCCTCCTTCGCAAAAAATAGCACAAAGCATACAACAGGTTCCTAGCGAAGGAAAGAAGCATTGTTCAAAAAAAGCAAATTGCTTGCATTTCTCCGCATTTCCCTAATAAAAACACTGATGCACTGAGGGGGCCAAAAAATGTATAACACTTACACAGTGGATATCAATTTAATATATTTCAAAGTTGGACAAAAAAACAACACAGTAATGTGTAGTATGATGATCTGTAAACAGACGTGACTCACATACATTGTAATAGCGTTACTACGAGACAGGTAAATCAACAATGAACAAATGAAGTCAAGATTATCGTATGATGTTCTGTAAACAGATGTGACTCACATTACTTCATGCTAGCGTTGCTACAATAAAATGGAGCCAAGATTATCGTTTGAACAGCGGAAGGAAATTTTTGAAGTGGTATTCCAAAACCGAGAATGTTGTTGTTCAAAGGCACTGGATAGGACGAAGAGATCCGATTGAGTTTCCACCATGTTCTCCGTGTCTGACTCCGTTGGACTTCTACTCTTAAAGATGTTGTATACCGTAGAAAACCAGCTACACTGGCAACACTTCGGGAAGAAATTGAAACGGCACATGCTGCAATCGCTGAGGACACTTTCGCAAACGTTGCTCAATCAGTAGTTCAACGTACTCAGAAGTGTATCGACGCCGATGGTGGGCATTTTGAGCAACTGTTGTAACTGTAAAAGTCTAAGATGATTAGTGCTCATCATTTTCTGTTTGTGTGAATTAGTTTTGTTATGTTAACACAATATTTTTTTCTTTGCTTGAAGTGTGTACAGATTTTGTGGCACCCTCTGTATATGTAGTTTTGAAAATATATTCTGTATTTTATATTTAATAGATATTAGAAATGTTTATTACATAGCAAATAGGTAGGCTGGTGCCAATAACAACAATTAAAGAAAATGAGGTCTGTTTGTTAAGTAACACTTTACCGCCTGTTTCTCAGTTAAATAAGGATACTTCTGCTTAATGTTTACAGTTACGGCATTTCAACTGCAGTTTCATTTACTGTATAAGTTCTTTACATTTTAATAGAGGCAGGGTGGCAGTAAGGGCAAATGCATAGGTAGGGAACTATATCATATTTTTAAATGTTACATTCACTAGCATTATTGCTATGTAATAATCACTTCGAACATCTATGAATATCTATTTAGATCACTTAGCATGTCTGTGCCGTGTTTCATATGTATTTGGTTGTTTTATGTACGTAATGTTTTTCTCTAAAAAGTTATTTCATTTGAAAGCAGTTATTTAATTCTGGAATATCTTTGTTCTTCGTCGGTTGTACAAATGTTTGTCATTTAGCTGTATTTTAAGCGAGCCGTTCATTTAATTGCCTAGAAACAGCTTTACTTAACACGTTTATACCCGTTGATTGTATGAAGGGTTTGTTCATTGTTTACCTGACAAACGATTTGGCAGTTTCCAGTAGGAAAATACGCCTATACGAGATTAATATTGTTAGATCCTATTGTAGAAAAATGATTACATTTTCTACACTTTTTGAAAAATACAGAGCCTTTCAAAAGTAATTTCAAACATTAAAACGTTATAAATAAGATTGCCAACTTTCCGGATATTTTGTCTGGATTGCCCAGGTTTTATTGTTGTGTGCAGCGTCCAGAAATGGAGCTGAAAAGGTTCAGAATTTTTCAAATTCTATGTTAATTATAATTTGAAGACCTGGGGGGAATAACGATTAAGGTCCAATTAGATTATGACCCATTTGACAAGACAGCACATGAAGTATCTTTGAGAATATTCATCTGGGAAAATGCAAGTCTGATGACAGCCCTACTATTTTATAGAAAATGTATTTATTATTATTATTATTATTATTATTATTATTATTATTATTATTATTATTATTATTATTATTTATTTTCTGTATTGAGCTAGCAAGATTTAAGTTTTAGGAACAAGTTTTCTGTATTATGGAAAGTTCCTTCAATAGACCACAGGAGCAGAAAATTAAAAATAAAAAAATCACTGTATTGAGTAAACATTGGGATTTGTTTTTTACAAACAAATCGTTGGAAGTTTATCCCCGTTCTTTTATTTAACTGCACTATTTTTTCTGTTACCCTTTGCATAGCATTTTGTATAGGAATATCCGCATTTCTTGTGGCGTTCTATTGCTGCTGGATTGTTGAACCCCTTATCGACAATCAGCCCTGATGAGATTTACAGATCATGAAAGCCATATTGTTGGGAAGAGCCTCATTATTCCTCAGACTAGGAATGATGAAGTTCTCTAATATATTGTATTTTGCTTCTCGTTTACTTAATAATTTTAATCAACAGCAAAACAGTAACTATGAAATGAATATAAAAACAAATGAAAAACAAAACTCTCTTTTTTCCCCCAATTAAGAGATGGTATATTTATAAAGCTTTATAGGCTGAAGTGACTGTTGAAAACAGACACCGTATATGTCCAGTATTATTTTTACAAATTATTAAATAAAATATTCATACAATAATCAGATAATGTTCGGCTAGTAAACGTGAATATGCTGATTTAAAGTCATACAAAAACATACACAGGAAAGCGTCCTATATAGCGATTTTAGAAGCCATAAATTTGTTATTTTACGGCGCGGAGGAACTCCCATCTTTTTGAAACGGGAGAAAGAAGGTAGCTAGCGTTAATCTTTAACTCACATGCTTTGCAAGAAAGAACAAGGAAGAAAAACAAGGTGGAGCAAAAGGAAAATTACGAGAAAAAGAACGAAGTACGAAGAAAAAGAAGACAAAAGTTTCTGCACATATAATTGCACACATCACAGTCTGCAGTAAGATTGCAGGTTACTCAATAAAACTTAATTCTATATCTTCTTAGCAAAAACCTTCAGTATATGGGAACTACAAAATATTCTTTTTTTCGTTTTCCAATAGCGGGATTTTTTCTTCCCCCCCCCCCCCTTTTGACAGTGTAATATGCAAAGCAATTGTTCTGCCGTATTCTTGCGATCATTAATACCAAGAAAACGTAACAGCATCGATGAATCATCATTGACTTCATTGTCACCATGGGTGTGTACTTTGACTCAATTCGCACCTTTTCGGATGAAATTCAGAACTGGGAATACTTGGGAAATATGGAAGTCAATTCAATTGCAGAATCATTGTTCATTCTATTTCTGGCCGTAAAAGGAATTAAAATGTATTGTTTAATGGAGAAATTCATAGTTACTTTTTTCTCTGTTTAGACTTATTAGTGGTTCTAACTAAGTGACACCGAAAATCTACTTTATTTTGGCACTAAAGTCGCCTTCTTATATTGCCTTTTTTCTGTTAGAGCGCTGCAGCTGTTGTCGCTTAAAAAAAGCAGAAATTTGTATTACCTTTATTTACCCCATATTATCCAAATTAACATTCTAAGCTTTTAGGAATAATAGAAGACGAAAATGCTGTTAGTTTCAAAGCATCATAGTATCTTTAGTACAGTGCAGTTTCCAGATCGGCAAAGATTCGGAATTCCTGTCCTAGGGGAGTGATTATCCAAAGAAACGAAAACAAGATAATCTGATGGTGCATTGCGTGCTGAATATGGCGGGTGCAATACAATCTCCCAGTTTCCAAGCCAATACGGATAGCCGTGTGTGGTTTTGCATTATCATGCGAAAGAGTAACACATTTGGATTAGCGAATGCTACTTAGCTTTCAAAATTTCATGGTGGTTAGAATATACAATGACGTTGATTATTTGACCGGTTGACAGCATAGTCCACAGAGCATAACATTCTTTTGGTGAAATGTTGGTTTTGGATGCTTTGGAATAGATTTATGGCGTCTTGGAGTGTCAGAGAGGGTCCATTTCTAATCGCATGTCTTCAGCCTATCAAGAAAGAGTTCTGTGACAACAATGAAAGACATGCTTCAGCTCCTGTGAGTCATTGTCAACTCGTGTGGAACCCAGCGGCTGAGTTTATATATTTTTCTTAGCACTTCCCTGCCATGGTATAATTTGATGTCTGGAATCAACTACGTATCGGTCCACTTGCTGATCTGAGGTTGAAATTACTTAAAATCTGTTTTGATCACCGGTATCCCGAACACCGTGTGCATAATCACTCAGTTGCATGAGGTACGATAAGTCACTAGTGCTTAATGGGCTGCCTACTTAAGAGAAGAAACTATATTAATTTATTGCTGTGAACACAGAAACGACCTTGAAATAAAATAATTTTTCAGCGTTTTTTGAACAGTCGTTGCTAATATTATAGCGATAACCTGCTAGTTACTCGGCTAATACTGGATGGCGCAAAAGTAACTACACACCAGTGAGTTTCAGCTAACATATGATTTCACTTGTTTGTACGCTATGTTCAAAATGTTTTCCTTCTACATTTTCTTTTAATTGTACGTATGTTGCTTGGTTGGTAATACAGTTAGCGGAAAGAGCAGGAAACAGGAAATGAATTGTCAGTAACATTTGAAAATATTAATGAAGGAGGAAAGACTTTTTGCTGTACAGATCGGTTACCACGAGGTTTAAGTGCTGTACTGAGGAAATGGAGAGTACATTCCAAGTCAGATCTACCATCACGTAAGGCTGTTTACAATGTGCTTCACACTTTTGAAATTGAAGTTTCTGTTTTGAAGACACATCGTAGTGGGCGACCTGGGACAGTAAAGACTGAGGAAAATGAACTCAAAATCTGTCTGGCTGTCACGATTAGTCCAAGAAAACCCATAAGACCATTAGCGGTAGAATTTCCAGCAATGTCATATCGGCCAATTCAGGGGATATTTCGTAAGCACAGGTTCAATTGTTGGAAGACGACCAAGACAGGCGGCTATAATCTTGTGAGATATGCTCAGTCAGTATGGATATGCCCCCAAGTTCTTTCAAAACATTGTGTTGTCGGATGATACTATCTTTAAGTTATCGGAACAAGTAAACAGACATAACTTTACTTATTGGTACACGGAAAACTATCATGTTGTTTTGCAGCAAGCGCTAAATCAACCAGGCGTAAATGTGTGGGGTGCAATATGTGTGCGTATGCGTTGGAGAAAAATGAGGGGGAAAAAATTACATGCGAACATGTTGGTACATCACAAAAATCATATAACGGTAACCTAAAAAATAAACCAAAAGCTAACTACTGAAGATAGTTAGCAGAGCCGCCCTGGTGGGGAAAAAATAAAGTCATAATGCAACATTTAAGTTTACAACTGGACACTTGCGACCACGAACTCTAAACTATAATAATAATAATAATAATAATAATAATAATAATAATAATAATAATAATAGCTGCATTAATTCTCCTGAAATTACACATGCTGTAACAATGTTACACACTCATTTTATCGCAGGTTTATACATTTTGGTTGAGGGCGCACATATACGGACGTTTGTTAGCAATTCTGTAATTATGTATTCTGCAATGAAGATGAATGCATTGTATTTTAAATAATACATTGTATCCTTAAAAAACTGAATACAGAGCAGTTCATTTCTTTGGTTCTGTTGCAGAGTCGAAAGTGTAAGGCGAAGTGGATTGATACAAGGTAATATTAGGGTAACATAATATTTTGTTGATAGCAGCATTTTAGCAATGAAATCGGTTTAATAACGTAATTATTACTATGATAATTTTGTGTCGTAATGTGGCATTTTATTAACAATGTTTATAATTCTGGTATAAAAGTACATTTATATGCAAAAGGGAAATGCATTAATCAAATACCCTTGAACACAAGCAACTGATAATATGTGGAAGGATGTGGATGAGATTTGTGTAAACTGACTCCACAAAGGACGAAAAACACAATTTGTATGATAATAGGTCCGGAAACGCTTCCTTGTGGAGTTATTTCGGAAGTATTATAGAAATATTATCAAACCACAGACAACCCACAAGGTCATTATTATCAATAGCTTTTATTAACGTTCAAACTTACTGATTGTCTTGGTTAATAAAAACATGATATTAAAAAATAAAACATCCGAACTGAAAATGAAGTGAGTAGGGGCACAGGCTTCTTATCTACTCTCAAACGCTCTGATATACCTCTGAAGGACTGTGGTTTATATCTTCCGTTATTTACGAAGACTCCAATGCACATAAACCTGTATGCTGCCTTGTGTGACGTGAATATGAAAATTAATGCGCCTAAGTGTACAAATTATTAGAAAAAGAGCTCTAAACAGGAAATGAACACTTTTAGACCTGCATTAATAAAACATAGCTTCATTCCTTATGAGTGAAAATTGTTTCCAAAAAGTTCTGCCGTATTTTTAGCTACTTCTGTGCGGTGTAGAATTTCGGAGGATAAAATTACGCAATCCTACCCTATTTTGGCACTTGCTTTACTCAGCAGTCGGAAGTAACAAGTCAAGAGCACGCCACCCCTATCCACTCAAGGGCGCCAAACAGAATAAACACAAGCACGTATTTATTCTCAAGAACACGAGAGATATACATACACACACGAGGGTAGGTCCGTAAGTTTCCGGCTTCGCCGATAAGGAGTATCGTCTTCACAAAACCCTTATCTGGTGTCATGCTTTATCTGTTAAGTAAATAATTGCAGCTGTAGCTTCCGTTCCGCTGTGATCAGCTGTTCAGATATAGTTGCATAAGGCTATGTGTAGAAGATTGTGACATGTTCAAAATGGAGTTTCGACCTGTTATTAAGTTTTCCACAAAAGAAGGACTTACTCCAAATGAAATTAAACAGCGATTGGACGGGGTATATGGTGAAGCATCCCCCTCATATTCTACCGTAAAAGAATGGGCCAAACTTTTTCGAATGGGTCGAGAAAGCATTGAAGACGATGAACTTGCAGGTTGGCCCTTGGAGATGCTCATTCCTGAAAACATCGCTCTTGTGGAAGGAGAAATTATGGCAGATTGACGGCTCAAAGATACAGAAATAGCAGCAAAGTTGGGAATTTCTAAAACAACAGTCCTTCGAATTATTCATGAATATTTAAACATGAATAAAGATAAACTTCTTTCCTCAGTACAAAAGCAGCAACGAGTCATCTGTTGTCAAGCATTTTTGCAGCTCTGCCGTGGCAACGAGAGAGAAGTTCTGCAAACCATTGTTACAGGAGATGAATTTATGGTCCTCTACTATGATCCTATGTCTAAAAGAGAATCAGTGGAGTGGCGTAAACCTGACGAAGCACCGCCTCTAAAGGCCAAGGTCACTCAGTCAACCAAGAAGATCATGGCCACAATCTTATGGGACTGGACTGTGAAAGAATACTATTCATTGACTTCAAGGAGAGAAACAACACAGTAAATGGGGAGTACTATGCTGGCCTACTGCACAGACTACGCGCTTCCATCAAAGAGAAAAGGCGAGGGAAGCTGAGTGTGGTGTGCGCCTTCTTCAAGACAACGCGCCTTTGCACACAGCTCTTGTTACAAAGGAAGCTGTGAAGAAATGTGACTTCAAGGAGATCGACTATCCACCCTATAGCCCGAATCTAGCTCCCAGTGACTATTTCCTCTTCTTAAAACTCAAGAAGGTCCTTCGAGGTGGGAGCTTTAAGTGTGGCGAAGAAGTGAAGAATGCTGTTTATGCCCATTTTGCAGACAAGAATTCTGACTATTTGGAGGAGGAGGGGGGATTGAAATGTTATTTCACAGATGTGAGAAGTGTATTGCAATAAAGGGTAACTATACTGAAAAGTGAAATATAGTTTTTGTCTTTATCATACATTGAAAATGGTTAGACCGGAGACTTGAGGACCTTCCCTCATTCATGCATTTTGATGAAAAGTTGTGGTTTTTATTTGGTCTTAAAATCATATATATTTTTTACTTTTTTAAAGTTATTGGCCTTATATGAGCTATTTCTGGTCAAATTTTTCATACAATACGAAAGAAATTGAAATTGATTTAAAGAACGCAAAGGATAAAATTTGAAAACATTGCAAAAATGGAAGAAGTGCTCCTGTATAATATACTCGTAGATTATTTCACTCTTTCCGAGATAATCGATATTATTTGCGAACATGAGGCAAAATGTAAAAATTTTGAGTCAGAATTCTCTCCAGATTAATTTTTTTTTTTCCTTCCTATAATCTCCTCTGACATCAAATGCAGTTCTCCAGACATAAAGAGCGTCCTGTCTGACAAGAAAAGAGCATCAAGTTCGATAATCTGAAAAGGTACACCGTCTTTCAGTGTAAGTTTGCTTCTAAAGAAAACTAACCCAGGAATATCATTTTTATTTGCACGTTGCATAATCTATTCTGTTTGAGAATGGAAAAGAAAACTTTCTATTGAAATGATGACAAATGTTTATGAATAATTAATTGCCGTAAAAGTTGAATAAATGCATTAAATTATAAAATCGTATTTTGATCATATTTAATTATGTTTTAGACCACAAATGCATAGATTTTTAAGTCGCAGAAATCTGCCCGTAATCATAACATTATCAGATATGTGGTTAAATTAATATTAAACATGTAAACGAAACTCCATTCTCAACACCTTTCAACACCATCAAGCTTTTATTGTGTTAAAAAGTTTTATCTTTAATTTTATTTACCAGCACAATACTAAGCCCTATAATTTATGGTTTACATATCATTGATAATTTTACGAACTAGCCTCTTATTAATTTCGTCAGCTCCCAGAAAGCGGTCCTGAAATTCTCTACACTTGTGAACACTTGAATAATTGTTGTGCTTTATTAAATATCCGAAATGTGACGCAAACACGTTGATATAGAGCATGTTAAATCATATGGATGAAAATATATCATAAAATAAATAAATAACATATCCGAGATTTGAGAAAATTTTACATCGCTAACTCTTGAAAACACTGATATCGAATTATTAAATATCGGGATTTCCTTGCTCACAAAGCAGGTCTGAAGAAACTTTAAGATACATTTTTACACTATCCCATTTTAACACTGGCTTATCAGGAATGAATTTTAACTTCTTTATCTCCATATAAAACCGTTATTTTTCTTCATAGACCACAGATTGCCCATCTCAAGTTACTTGTAGGATTCCTATGCAATACCTGAAACTATTATGGTGTAATTCATTTAACAACCGCCACGGGTGGCTGAGGTAGCTAATGCGCGGACTCGGGAGCGGGAGGTCTGGGGTCGAATCCCAACAGGACCATCCTCCCTGACTGAAGTTTTTTCCAGGTTTTCCTCAGTCAGTTCTCATATATGGCAAATGCCGGTAAGGTACATTAAACTTAGGCCTGCAACGTTTCTTTCCTTAAAAAAAATCCTTTCCCAATGTATCATTTCATTTCATGTATCACCAGTGTTCATCCCTGTGGTGCTTCTGTAGCAAAAACGGATGTTAAACACTATTAAAAAAAGCATTTAACGCCTGCTATACGTATAATTCTAACATTATTATTAACAAAGTGGCCACCCAGGAACTGCTAAACTAAGAAGTGATACCGGAAGATAAAATTACAATCTAATCATACCAAAATAATTTCGAGAATGTAGAGATGTCGTATACAAGCAATTTGGGATGGTAAACATATTGCCTATCTGTTCAAATTTCGAAGCTATGACTATAATAGAGAGACTTTAAAAAATAATATAAAATCCAAATTATGGCCTAATTAATTACTGAAATGAAACAGTTATGCCATTACTACATGATATTAGGGGAACAAAATTAGAATTCTTGCAACCTATAACCATTACAAAATAGAAACCACATTTTTGGAATTATTATTATTGTTATTACTGAGATTAAATCACAAATATTAATTGTATACTAATAATTAAATGAAATATGACTACTCATAAATAAAGTTGTATTTTGTGAATATTTTTAAACATTTTAAATATAATTTATAAACTGAGTCCTTGATATCTTTACATTAAAAAAAAATAGAAAGAAATAACAGAAAGTTTGCACTTGCCTTTTAGAAAAAGAACTTTATGTCAATAAAACAAAAACATGTACTATTTAAAAGCAATTTTGATGTACTAAGCAAATATACAGAGTGAGCAAAGAACAATCGAAAGTTTCATAGAATTTTCATAGGCTTTGAAATTTAATTTAAATGTATTTACATGTAATGTAAACGTTTTCTGAAGGTTATTACAGAGCGCTCTTACATACAAATATAATTTTCAAACACATATTAGGTTAGTATTTCACATTTGATATCTTCATGACGACGCTTTTGTTAAATATAAAACACATGCAATATTATAAACAGTTTATATGCTGAATTAATGTCTCATTTTATTTTAAAACAATATAGAGAAAATTAAACGCAAGAGCACTTTTTAAATTTAGATTTTCAAGTATACCCCTATTCCTAACGGTCTAATTTCCCTAATTTTCAGAAACTAATTTTACTTATTTTATTTAAATGGTATATACTGAATCATGTGGGGAAGAAACAAATATGTTTGCGCTAGAGCGATTTTTAAATTTGGGGTTTCAGGAACTATTTTTCATGTTTTATTTAAATGGTGTATAAGGAATATCAATGTGAAAAAGCAAATATTGGTGCCGCTAGAGTCACTTTCAAATTTTGGGTTTTAGGTAAACCCTTATTTCTAATAATCTGATTTCACTGATTTTCAGAAGCTGTTTTTCTTATTTGATTTAAACAGTATATACCGAGTTTTGCTGTGAAAAAAATAAATAGAGCGATTTTTAAACTTTGAGTTTCAGGTAAATCCCCCTCTCCTAAGGAATTTTTCAAAAAAACTACTTTTCTTTTTATATTTAAATGGTATACATGCAGTTTCATTGCGTAAAAAAAACGCATATCAATGCCAATGCCACTAGAGTGATTCTAAAATTTGGGTAATCCCCACCCTCCGATGTCACTGATTTTTACAAACTATCTTTCTTGTTTTATTACAATGGCATATACCCGTTTTCCTTAAAACGTTTTAAAAATTGCAGCCGCTAGAGCGATTTTTAAATTTCGCTTTAACCCTCACTCGTTTTACAGTTATACGTCCCATTCCTAATGACTGGATTGCTCTGATTTTTTAATTTATTTTAAAGAATTTTGCCGAGTTTCGTTGAGAATAAAAAAATTGTGGCTGTTAGAACTATTTTTAACTTTTTTTTTTTTTTTTTAACATTTTCACTTTTAGATTAAACCCCCTCCCCCCAATGGTGCAATTTTTTTGGTTAACGAACTCGACGAATGGTTTGTTGTTGATGGTTGCATGCAGAGTTTCGTTCAGAAAAAACAAACATAGCGCTAGAGCATTAACGGACATATAATATATTTATTTTCACTGTCGATACTTAGTAAGTAGGATGAATGGAGATGTTAAGAAATTATTCAAAATCTTTCCACAGGTACAACCGCAATAGTTCCTTCGGAATTCGCTAATAACAAAAGGAATTTCGCATTTTGCTCTCTAGGCAAGTTTTTCGGTTTTCATTGGAATGACAGATTCTTTGCGATGTTTTTTTGTTCTGCGGAGTTTAACTACGGAGACCGGAAAGTTAAGAATTGATTTTTTTTTTTATTTATTTATGGACGCTCTTTAACAGTTCAGGTCATCAGCATCCCATTCAACTCAGGGCGTGAAACGGCCGACAAATTTTGCTCAGAGGCCTCTCTTTCAGGGTTGAGGTTCTTTTTCGTGCCGTAAATGTACGACACGGGACCCACGGTTTTACTTTCCTTCCCAAGGAAGCCATACTTAGGATTTTTACGCCCCGAAAAAAATCCATCGGTCCTGGCCGGGTTCGAACCCGCGATCTTGGGTGTAGGAGGCAAGTATGGTAACCACTACACCACCAGGACCGACTAAGAATTGATAATTTTATTACTTAGGTGTATGTTTGTTGCTTTTAATATTGTAGTAAAATCCGCAGTGGCGTTTATTTGCATGGACTTTTGTGCGTATAGAAGCCTTTAACACAAGCAACGAACTGACAATTTCATGTTGGTTAGTATAAAGCAACAACTAGCTACAAATCATCTACGGCAGACAAGGTTAAAAGAGGATATCCCAAGGTTTCTTTACAGCTAGAGTCAGTCTATTGTTTTCAGAGTTTTATATTAGAAATAAGGCTATGATGTAACCATCTTCACTGCCTCTGGGCCTTTTGTTTTCAACTAAAGTTTCATAAGTTTAAAACATGAGCCAAATGTATTTCGCAGTAATTGTGTTGCAAGAGGAAACCTCCAGCTAAAAATCAAGATTACTTTTCAAGTGCATCGCATTCGGATGCACTAGGTAATTGTGCGTAATTTTGTACAGAGGATTCTTTGTTAGAGTTAGAAAACTAAACGGACTAACATCTTCTGGGAACACACTCATTTCAATGTAATCACTTAATGTTTTTGCACTCTTTTTAGTTGCGCCATTCTTTTTCTTTTCTTTTTATTATAAAAAGAAAGTATAGGAATAAGGTGTTGTTTTCGTATAATCAATGTACAACTTTTCTATGTGAATATTTAGTTAGGTAATTCAGTCAACAACAAAAATAGTACAGAAGTATTATAATTGTTATCATTAGCACTGAATAATATACTACACAGGGTGTTAATGAACAACACCTAAAATTTTCAGAGAGTGTAGAGATGTCGTATATAAGCAATTTCAGATAGGCAATCTAAACATAACACAACAATATGATGTTACACATTTTTGTATCAGATGTTGATAAGACAGTGTTAAGGCGAAGCAGAGTGAAAAATTGGTTTAGAATGTCTTTAAAACTGCCTTAAGAGCATAGAAATATCGATTTTCCTCAGCGCGTTATCAACGTTTTCAAGATTTAATGCCATAAAAATCCCTCAAATCTCGAACTGATCACGTGAAAATGCGACAATGATCCTCTATTAGCTGCCTCTGATGTTCCACAACAAACCGCGGGTTCAATTCTTGTCATGGCATTAATTATATTTGTTTTATTAAACATGAAATGTTGCGATATGCACACTAAAGAATTATGAATATAATTTACTTAATGCTTTAAAGTTTTATTCTCTTTCTCAACAATAAATATTACCAACATACAATGGTTAATAAACTTGCTACTAACATGATGCCTAAAACTTAATTTACCTAACGCATACCCAGGACACGATTCCAATTGGTAAGTAAAATAGCAAGTACAGATGTTGTAATTATATGAATTGATGTTTAAAGAGTTAAGTGTATAAATTGAAACATCAACTTAAAACGTAGGGTAAAAGCTACATTGTTAAGCCAAAGTAAAAATATGTAATGAACGAGAGTCAAACTCGAAAACAAATGACCAGATCTTACTTGAATGCTAATGTTATAACCATGACGCCAGAGTGATACGTTCAGAAACCCCGCCTTCGTTATCGTGTGTTATGCCTTAGAGAGTCACTGTTACTCAGTGGCGTATTGGCGCTTTAGAAACTTATAGTCATAGCTTCGAAATTTGAACAGATAGGCAATATGTTTACCATCCCAAATTGCATATATACGACATCTCTACACTCGAAATTATTTTGGTGTAGTTCCATTTTGCAGACAAGACTTCTCATTATTTGGGGGGGGGGTGAAATTTCAATTCAGAGATGTTAGAAGTGTATTGTAATAAAGGGAAAGTGTATTGAAAAGTGAAATATAGTTTTTGTCCTTATCATACCTAGAAAACAGTTAAGTCGGAAATTTATGAGCCTCCTCGTACAACAATGTCTAGCCATGCAAATCCTTTTCGGCGATAAATTTGAAATTTGGCTTGCTAAAGATAGCGGCTCTGTTTCAATCGTGTTCTACAAGAAGCAGGACTTTCACTAATAGCGAAAACGTTGAACCCCACTATAGACTGTTTAGCAAATAAAGTTATTCATACTTAACATAAATACAAGTTTATGATTGAGCCTAAATTTTTTCTAAAAGTTTTCTGAAATCATAATGAAGTGATACCGGGAAATAGAATTACATTATAATCGCAGAAGTGGACCTTAAATACTGACGTGTGAGCTGATACGCCGACAAAACAACAACGCAATATGGAGATGACACTCATGCAAAGTAGTATTAAACATA
This sequence comes from Metallyticus violacea, assembly GCA_030762175.1. Lineage (NCBI taxonomy): Eukaryota > Metazoa > Arthropoda > Insecta > Mantodea > Metallyticidae > Metallyticus > Metallyticus violacea. The sequence continues at coordinate 7,631,128 of CM060843.1, forward strand.
AGTGAAGAACTTTATTTATTTACCCATATAAAGAAAAGAAAAGCTGAAATGGTCTGTCTTCTTGGTCCAAACGTTTGTACCTGCTGTTCTTTCAGGGATGTTTCTTGCAGGTATCGACAAAACGATTTTGTAGGGAAATTTTCCAATTCAGGACGTCATGTAAACTTTCCATCGCCTTCTTCGTTTTCTATCTGCAGTACTCTTATTTTCCAGAAAGTGTTTAAAAAGTGCGGATAGTTGAACAACTTGGAATTAACATAATCTCTCATGAGTGCGAGGTCTGGGGTTCGATTCCTGTCTGGATCGGCATTTTTTTTTTTTTTTTTTTTTTGACTGAGGTGTTTTCGAAGATTTCCTAAGTCCCCATAAATAGCAAATGCCGGGAATGTGCCTTGGCCTGAAACACTTACTCCTTTAAAAAATTATTTCCCATTTTTTCATTTCATTTCATGTGTCTTCAGTGTTCACCGCCTGTGATATCTCAGCAGTAAAAGCAGGCGTTAAACACTTGACGAAAAGCATACATAAACACTCGTCATATTTTACCGTATGTTATTAACCTATTACAAATACACTATAATGAAACGTAACAAAGGTAGACCTAGCACGCACTTAGCCTATGTCACATAGCTACAGCTTGTACCTGCAACAATGACATTTATCTATCGACAACTTCCGGAACGTCATATAAACTAAACTGCATATTGCATTCTGGTAAATCATTTGCATACTCATTATCTTAAAAATAACTAATTACATAAAGTAAAGCTTCGCTTTCACATATTACTACGCGCCTGCTTTTCTCGATAGCTGCTATAGATGAAGGTTGTACGCAGGCGCAATATTTTCTGTCTCTTTCACTGAACAGCTTTCTCTTTCCCACAATAACTGACTCCAAATGCTCACTTTAAGGCCCCATTCACAATGAAAATTAAACACAATAAAAGAAGACGTAACACATTAGCTTAGTAGTATGCAGCGTTTATGCATATGCAAAGTGCAGTAACTAATTTACTTGGAGTAATATGAGCAAGGATAGCTTTCTTATAAAGTAAATTATTTTTGGCCGTTGACGTCATTCTGTCTACATAGTCACTGATCTTCAGCTCTCTCTACTGTAATTTGCCCTTACACGGAGCACGGAAATCAAATGCAACTCTTGCTGCTTGCTGCTGCAAGTCCCGAGCGACAGCGGAGAGAGCCGAACTTTTGTGCGTGGCCGCAGTGTAAATGCATGTATTTTTTTTTTTTTTTTTTTTTTTTTTTGTTAAACATAATGTAACCTATGCGTTGTCCTCCGTAACTTTTGATAGGGGATGTTAGGCGGGTAAAATACTGTAACGGTGGTAAATCTGTTCTTATTGAAACTTGCAATTAATTCATATATTTACATACTAAGGCTAACCTTGGTAAATACTATAAACGGATGGACCCATGGTTTCTCGTAAATATAAATTGATAGGGGCGGGTAAATCACTGTAATGGTGGTAAATCTCCTTTGATTGCAGCAGAAAAAAAGTATAAACATAAATTAATAGCGCATTCTGTGCGTGGTACTATTCGCTTGAGTCTTATCTGTGGGTCATTACCTTCGGCTCTCTCCGCCGCCACTCGGGACTTGCAGCAGCGAGAGTTGCATTTGATTTCCGTGCTCCGTGTATGGGTAAATTCTACCATAGAGCTCTACAAATATAGCGGTTATGTTCTGATTGGCCGATTCCTTAAGTTTAAGTTAGACGTAGACGCAAAACCTTGCACCTTGCAAGCTTCTAAGTTTACGTCTAATTGTACATTTATTTTTATGTTTACGGATTCATTGAGAATGGTTTCATTACGAAACCATTCATTCTACCTATAGAGCCACTGATCTTATGTCCTCTCTACCATAATTTGCCCTTAAACGGAGTACGGAAATCACTGGAAAGAGGTACTATGGACAGTTAAAGATACAGTCAACTTCAGAAGGTTAAATTAGTTGTTTGCTGTTCTTTGGAACACAGAAAGTCTGTATATTAACCCGGATATTAAGTAAATTTGAGAATTTGATGTCAGACATGTTACCTGATCTGAAACTCAATGAAAATAGTCGCTTTTCCTCTTTGTCTGTCTCTCGTGAAAAATGCGCTACGTTGCCATTACTTTGAATAAGACGAAGAGATAAGGAAGATGATGCAAAAATAGCTTAAGCATCAAGAAAACAAAATATTTTCTCTCGAGGTACTTATCTTAAACATTTGAAGTAGTGCATAAAATGCAACGGAAATTAAATTGAAGATTGTTTGATTTGCTTGTTTCAGCACAATAGTGCGCAGCTTTTCAAAATACTTGTTGGGTGTTTGTGAATTTCTTATGGATAATAAATTGAGCATGCGACTAATAGCGTTGCATGAAGGATAGAGGAACTCTCAATGTTATTTGCTACGCTCCATTCAACAGTTTTTTTAATAGTGTTTAACGTCCATTTTTACTACTGAGGCACCACAAGCGATGGACACTAGTGATATATGAAATGAAAAAATAAATTGGGAAAGGATTTTTTTTTAAGGAAGGAACCGTTCCAGGCCTAAGTTTACAGGGTACCTCCCCGGCATTTGCCATTTATGAGGACTACGGAAAATCTGATAAAACCCTCAGTCAGGGAGGAAGGTCCTGGTGAGAATCGAACCCCCAGGCCTCCAGCTCACGAGTGAGCGCCTTAACGACTTCTGCCACCCGTGGCGGTAGTAGTTAACTTGTGTCAGCGTTTGTAACACGACTTCTCTTCTGCACAAGATCCTCCTAGCAGAGGTATGGGCAGTTTGTGAAGACGGAGTGCTTATGTACAAAGGAAGAAGCCTCAAACGTCTGTGTCGGAGGAAACAGTGGATGAGGTCAGAGCTTATCAACGCAACCCTAGAAAATCGACTGCAAGAGGATACAAGCAGCTGGGCGTGAATTACAAAGTGCCTAAGAAAGAAGCCTCTTTCCTTGAATTGCATTAAGCATTGATGGGATTCTTTTTGTATCAGGATAGAAATTGAAACACAAATGCTTGGGAGATCCACTATAAAATTGCTATGGACAAAATAAAAAACAAATACTAAGCACTCTTAAATCGGATAACGGGACAATGACAATCGACTGGGAAAGCTCAATGAACGCACATCTCAAAAAACTATTACCTGATATTGAAATACAATTCGACACTGAAAAGAAGTAATACGTACAGAGACTATCAAAATAAAAAAAATCATTTACCCGTTTGATATCACAGAAATAAGACAAACAGTTCAAAGACCGAAGAAACAGAAAGCTGCTGGACCTGATGAAATAACAAACGATGTCTTAAAATATCTGCAAGAAAAATTTATCCTTTGTTTAAACTTTTTAAAGAATGTATGTGGTTGGGAAGGCTTCAAAATTGTCAGAAAATGGCCAAAATAATAATTTTAAAAATAAGTGCTGATAAAGACTTAAAAGATCCAAAATCATATCGGCCAATATGTTTGTTGAATACAATGGGAAAACTTTTTGAACGATTGATTGTTAAAAGAATCACTGAATATAGAACAATGATTGGAATGAACGATAAACAATATGGCTTTAGAAAGGGAAAATCCACCGAGAATGCAATAAATGAAGTACTAAAAATAACAAATACATTTAAATCCAAATACGGATTAGGGATTTTATAGACATGTTTGATAATCTATGGTGGCCCTTGCTTTTTGAAAATTTAAAGGAACTATCCAATAAGTTTTTACAACGTAAGAAAAGATTATTGCAACAATGGGAAGGTCTGTATAAAAGGGGTGAGAGGAAAAGTAGAAAAAATATAACTAAGGGATGTCCCCAGGGGTAGGCCCTAGGACCAATGTTCTGGGACAAAACTCTTGAAACACTGTTGGATAGGCTGCAAGAACACTCGGACGCAATTAATACCATAGAGTATGCAGATGTTGTCATCTTTATAATAGAAGAGAGGTAGAAGCAAATGCCACCAACTTAACGAATAAAATGAAACTCTGGTGTAGTAACTTCAAACTGCAATAATTTCAAATAAATCAGGATACATGATTTTAAAAGGAAAATTAAAAAAGATACTCAACTATACAATACAATAATCAGGAAATAAGAAGGCTTAAAATAGGTCAAGTATTTTGGATTACTATTGGATGAAAAACATTTCAGAAATCACACCCAATATAGTCGGTCCTGGCGATGTAGTGGTTACCATACTTACCTCCTACGCCCAAAATCGCGGGTTCGAACCCGGTCAGGACCGATGGATTTTTTCGGGCGTAAAAATCATAAGTATGGCTTCCTTCGGAAGGGAAGTAAAGCCGTAGGTCCCGTGTCGTACATTTACGGCACGAAAAAGAACCTCAAGCCTGAAAGAAGAGACCTCTGAGCAAAATTTGTCGGCCGTTTGACGCCCTGAGTTGAATGGGACTCTGATGATCTAGAGCTGTTAAAGAGAGTCCATAAATAAATAAATAAATAAATAAATAAAAAATCAAAACATCCAATATATAAGAACAAAATTGGGGGGGGGGGGAATGATGCAACTGGCAAGGTTAGCCCAATCAAAATTCAAAATAATACTAAAACAACATCAACCTATAACAATAGTATATTTGCAGCAATTATTACTTATGGGACGGAAGTATCGGTCCATAGAATAAATGATGGATGTTTTGACAAGAAATCAACTAAGAAGAACCCAGCGAAAATATTGTTAAGATACACCAGCACAGTAAGGACCACACCGACAATGACCCTATTAGTAACGAGTTTTTGGCCATTTTTTAAATAGTGTTTAACGCCTGTTTTAACTACTGAGGCACCATAGGCGGTAGACGCCGATGATGCATGGAAATGATATATCGGGAAAGGATTTTTTAAGGAAGAAAACGTTCTGGGCCTAAGTTTAGGGTACCTCCCCGGCATTTGCCATTAATGAGGACCAAGGAAAACCTGGAAAAAAACGTCAGTCAGGACGGTCCTGGCGGGAATCGAACCCTAGATCTCCCGCTCACGAGTACGCGCCTTAACGACCTCGGACACCCGTAGCGGTGTGTGTGTGTGTTTTTTTTCCAATTGATTATATAATAAAGCTAAGGGGAGAAATTTACTGCCTTAAAAAGGAAAATTTTGAAAAAGTAAGAGAAATATTTGGGAGTTACAATCACTTAATAAAAGATATTAAAACCACACTATAAGCAAATTGGTAGCGTGAATGGGGCCAATGTGAAGTGGGGAAGAAGCTCTTATAATATCGTTAATAACATCAATGAGAGATTAAAATTAAAGCACATAAACCCTACTAAGGAATTAATAATTAATTAATTATTTAACAGGTCATGGTCCATATAAAACCTACTGGAACAAAATTAATAAATCACTCAAAAATATCTGTTATACTGCAATAAGCAAGGGACCTCAGAACATGCCCTTTTGAGTGTGTACATATCTACAACACACCAAGGATGAAAGGGAGATTTTAGGAAACTTACATTTATTATTTATCATAAGAGATACAAGCATTTAGATAATCTGGCTCAAAAAATTAGTAGAATTGCATGGGAAGAGAAAAGTTGGAACAGGAAGAGATACCAACAGCTAAACATGAAATTATAAGATCAACCAGACTACAAATACTAAACTCAGCAAATACAATACCAAGTCATGAGGAAGGAGAGAATGAAAGGAACAGTGAAGATAAAGAGAATGGAGAGTAAGGTGAAGAGAAAAGAAGAACATAAAGAAAACGAAGAGGAAGAAAGAGGGAAAACAGAGGATCGAGGAGTAAAAGAAGAGGTTAGTGATAATTATATCAATGATTGCAAAACAATAACTAACAGCATAACAATTAGAGAGAAAGAAAGTGAGGGAAGGAGAGGAGGAAAGAAGATCGTGAAGAGTAAAGACAGAAGAAGGGAGCGATAATTAACAACATATATATATATCATTAACACAACACCAACATCTACTCAACCATTCAACTAATGAAGAAGAAAGTACACATGATGTTATTGTAGTAAACAACATACTACAAAAGGAGGAGATGGAGGGGGAGGTAAGGCTCACGGGGAAGAAGGAGCTACGGTACAAGAAGAAGGAAATGGTGGTTATTAAAATGGGATAGTAAAAGCGTTTGATGACAGTGTAAATTGAGTGATAAATTGTTTTTTTTTTATTGATTGATCTATTTATGGACGCTCTTTAACATCTCATGTCATCAGCGTCCCATTCAACTCAGGGCGTGAAACGGCCGACAAATTTTCCTCAGAGGCCTCTTCTTTCAGGCTTGAGGTTCTTTATCGTGCCGTAAATGTACGACACGGGACCCACGGCTTTACTTCCCTTCCGAAGGAAGCCATACTTAGGATTT